>JAFEMH010000794.1:0-570000 GCA_022495995.1 Adenophora triphylla var. japonica
AAAGAATCATAGCCGCGACTCATAGCCAGTCAAAGTGAAGAATTATGACAGATAACATCTTTTGATATAAACCCCGTTCTATATATATTCCTTTATCAAAACCAACTAACTAAGACATTGATCAAAGTTAGGTCCTAACAATTTCCCTTTTTGGTAAAGGAAGATTTATTTAGAACAAGCGCTTTGATAAGCTTGATAAGAGAAATAATAAAAGAAGTAATCCAAGGAATCAATCATATCAGGTAGAGTAATCAAACCGAGATTGAATACTTGGAATTAATCTCAAGATGAGAAGAGTTCACAAAATATTGTTATACAACCGAGGCAAACAAAACAAATTGTTTTTAACAAAAAAATTGTTCCATAACAAATACAATTATTCATCACCCAATTGATCATAGAATTCATCTCTTTCTTGTCCTGATAGAATCCGATTTCTTTCATCCTCTAACTCTCTTCTCATTTCAGCTCAACTCCTCTCGTAGAAGAACTCATTGTTCCACTCCCGTGACATCCTTTCATCATACTTGAAGAATTTGTCTTCCTTGACTTTTCAGCGCTGAGATCTTCTAAGGGGTATTTGATCATTTCGATTCTCATTGTTCCCACAAATGTTTCAAATGTCTTCTTGTTCCCGGTCTTCTTGCTCGCATGGGCACACTTGACCTGAAGTTGTGGTCAGGGTGAGTGAATTGCCGAGTGAATTGCTGAGATTGGGAGGTGGAAATATTGTTGAGAGTCGTGTGGAGTGGAGCATCATTATCACTATTAATATCTACTGCCGTGAGTCTCGAAAGATCAATAGAGATCGCTCATAGCCCTATCGCCGTTTGACCGACACTGGAAGATCTGAATTCTTTGATCTCAGGAATAGAGACCAAGTTTTTGAAATGAGAGTTTTCATTGGGTGAGGTGAAGTTAATAGGATCTACAAAGTGATAGAAGGGTGAGAGAGGTATGGCTCAATTCCCCGGATTAAGAGTTGGGGAAAAGATGTTGGACAGCTTTGCTTAATAGAAGCATAATGGCACACTTTTGTTCAAACAAAGGAAAGGAAAAGTGTTTTTGCAAGGTCAATGCACAGGAGAAGACTAAACCCTTTGGCATATACAAAAACAGGGAATTTGAGTGACGTGGAGTAGATGAGTCGGCCAAAAGAATTTCCCAATCAAGAAGAGTATCGGGAGTGACATTGAACTTTGGGAAGGATGGGATTTTGGATGAACAAAGAAGTTGGAGGTGGATGAGGTTCTGGATGCCAATACCGCCATTTTTCATAGGCAAAGAACACTAACTCCTCGCCAGGTTTCTTGCTTACAACAATCAAGACATTCCTTGACAGCTTCCTTTAATTTTGGATAGATGAAGCGGATTTGCAATTTCTCAGGATGTGAGTTACGATGGGGTAACCTTGTCCTTGCCGCTTTAAGCGATGGAAGACATAGAGAAATCAATCTCCACAGCCTAATGGCATCCAAGGTTCCCTTTTCGGGAAGGAAGGATTGATTTGGATTTGGAGGAATAGGAATGACTTGGAGAAGCTGTGAGGACCGTTAGGAATGGGATCGAATCGTCGTATATGTCTTGACTCGTCTGTACCGGCAAATTAAAGCATGGACTTTTCAAGTGGAGAGGCTTCCAAAAGGTTCATTTTCGTGAATTGGAGAAAGGTGGCTTGGAAGGTGGGAGAGGATTTGGGTTGAAACAGTTGGGATTGGCTCGAGAGGTTTGGCCAAGACTTTGCAGATTTAGAGACCTGGAGAGTGAATTGAGATTTGAGGGAGATTCAAGGCTGCTCCTTACTTCACTTTTTGCCAACTCTTTTCTCAAGGATAGCTCTATCATATCTCTCCTCATTTTCCACTGAGTTCCATCAAGCTTTCAAGACCTTTGCAAGCATTCACAATTGAGTCTCCTTTTGAGACCAAGAATGGGATTAATCTCAACTCCAACCTTTTGAGTTTTTGAATGACCTTAGAAGTATCATCAAGATTCCCCTTTCGGGCTCAACGGTTGGGGCGTGATCACTTCACAGTGTTCCGCCTCGAAGGGAATGGAAGGGGAAGGGATGGCTATCAACATTCATACCGGGTCCGGCTACCTTTGGGTTTCTAGATGACTCACCTGGTCCACTTCTTTTCTCGCATTAACCTAAGCCCGAGTTCATCTAGGGCCACTACGTATTCTTCCTCACTAGAAAGTCCTTAAGATAAAAAAGAACAGCCTTTTCAGGATCTCGGTTCCCATCCAACTCAATAGCCTCAATTGCTCTCATGATTTTAGCTAACTGTTGAGGTTGGGTAGAGGGGATATTCTCATCAGTTGTTCCCCCTTAAAGGTTGCTTATCTAAGGGTTCTTTGAGATTGAGGATAGCTTCAATGGCTGATTGATGTCCTGGAGCCGGGGTGTGGATTTTGGGGAAATGGAAGGGGTAGATATTTTGGTTTTCTTTGATTTGGGGGCTTTCTTTTCAATTTTTCTTTCTTTGGTAATGATCTAGAAGGAATGGTTAAGGAAGATTGTACCTTTGATCCGATAGCCGTCTCGATTTGGAGGGGATAGTCGTTCTGATGTTGCTTTCCTTTGTGAAGGGTTTTGGATAGGGCAAGGGCTGCCTGAAGCTCTTGAGAATCTATGTTAGCATCACCAGCATCATCTTGATTCATAGTGTCAACCTCATGGCCATCAACATCACCTCTTTCTTTAGCATTCATAGCATGGTCGAGAGATGGTTCCTTCACCTGTCGCCTATCGATCATCCTTGCTTTTGCTCTTTTTGCTAGGAGATACCACAGTTCTCTTGAGCACTCCAGTCTTCTTGACATTGGTTTTTACTCCTCTTTTCATCCTCCTACTAGTAGCCAAAGCTATCAAATCTTTCCAATGATTAATCTTTATTCTTGTTTCTTCAAGCATTTTCTCTTGGGCTTCTTTGAAACTCTCAAGGCTCATATCCCCACTTTCATAACAATTCCTTCTTTTGTTTCAATGAAAAGGTTCTTTCATTGAAGCATCTTGTTTCGATGCCTTTTACCGTCTTCTACCATTTCTTGGATAGAGGTGTTTGAGCTTTGGAATTAGGACTTCAAGGATTCCACTCATGAATCTGAAGTTGTTCATTCTTCCACCTTGCTTCTTGAATTTGAGAGTAGAGGATGAGACAAAGAAGTTGGAAATTATGGAGAAGGACAATGCACCAATTTGTATCCTTGGTCATCAGTCGAGCATCTGCTTCCACTCATTTGATCCCATTTGGTCAAATGAGGATTGTTTGCCATCAATGGCTTTGTTGACCACATCCATCAATGTTGACTTGAAGATATCATCTTTGTTCTTCACCATAGCTTTGTCTTGAACAGCCTTTGAAGTCGGTTACTTTAAGACCAAGAAATTTTTCATAAACAGCCTTTAATCTTTCTGATCCTCTATCCCATATATTTTTCACAGCATCTTCTTTATTTGGGATTTCATAGACCTCACTAACCATATCTTGAGTGATAGTTATCTCTACATTTTCTATGGTGGCAGTTATTGAATTATCTTCATTGTTTCTTCTTCCTACCAAATAAATTTCTCTGCAGAGTTCTTCATAAATTGGGGTTTAGCTCCCATAAAATCAAGTAGTTCATTTTACCTCAGTTCTTTGATGAGGATTCCAACTTCAGAGTCATAGAAGTTGGGTTTGATGAAGTAGCCATGAGCATCCGGGTACATTGCTTTAGGGTCTGCCATTGATGCTTTGAAAAGGAATTAGGGTTGGAGAAATACGATGGTAGATTGGAGAGGGAAAGAGAAGAAATTTAAACTGAGGGTTAAGGAAAAAGGAATTTTGGTGATTGCGAAAGAGAGAGAGAGACAAATGATGAGTGGTACGTGGGTTTTAATGAGCATTGGGGGTTACAAAGTTAAGTAACTGTTCATATGAACAAGGGTTTTTACCCTTCCCCACTACGCCGAGACATTTATTCCCACAAAACACAATAAGAACATTCTCCTTTTCAAGGAGATTTGCGGTGGAAGAGGCGGCGAAGGAAGTGACAATTGTGAGCAATTAACTCGATCAAATCACTTAAAGTATGCTTTAACCTAGCTTGTTGGAAGAAATCTCGACGCTTAAGCTAGTTTGAATGATGATTGCCGCGAGATAGCTAGGTGAAAATTTGCCTATAAAACAATGAAAACTTCAGAGGAAAATTACTCAGATTGATTTACAAACAAAAATGGGAAGATTTTCTTCAAAGTTTAATCCAAAGGTTATGGCTCGCAAACGGCCTAAGCAACTGGCCTTGAAAAATGGTGAGGATGATTTGAAGAGTGATGAGATGGAGATAGATAGAGAGGCTTTCAACATTGCTTGAAAGTTCAGAGAGAGTGAATGATAAGGGAAAGAAAAAGAGAGTGAGGGTTGATGAAGATATAGAATGAAGGAGGTAGCCGTCGTGGAAAAGATTGACAAAGAAGGGAGGGAGAAGGAATAAGGTCTGTTTGGGAAGACAATCAAAGTTGATCAAGGAGAGTCAAGTAAGGGAAGGAGTAAGGTAGAAAGGGTATACACACCGGGGAGTTGGTGAAGCAGGAGACAGCTCGACTAAGGAGAGAAGCTTAGCCGTCGAAAGAAGGTTGAGCAAGATAAGCTTTATACACCTGTGAGCAGGGATTCTCTTTCTCCAGGAGTTGGTTTGTTGGAAGGTAGAGGAGATAACTTTGCAGGAGTGCATATATCTCCTTCTTCAACCATCTCATACCTGTTCAACCAGGTTGTAGGTTGCTTCAGTCCGCAAGAGCACCTACCGTGGAGAGGGTGGAGTCAAATGTTGGTCAACCATTTGCAATCACAGGGAATGGTTCTTTTTCAGAGAATTTAGCTTTGTTACTCCAATGGAGGGATTGCTTCACCATATGATCCAAGCTGAAGAGTGGTGGCCTAGAAGAGCAAGTCCTTCTCTCCAATATTCAAGCCTCACTTCCATTGATCCTTTCTTGGAGAGGCATCCAGGTGTGGTTGCAGAGGTACCAACAAACTTTGCAATCAACTCAGAGGCTAGAATTGAAGGAATGAGTGCCGGTGGAGGGTGCTGGGAGACCGTGACATTTCCAAAGAATGTCCGGCAAAGAAAGGAGAAGGATTGAAGAGAAAAGAGTGGATCTGAGATTTGTTTGGTTTGGAAGAAGTTTTTGTTGGGTAAGTTGAGATGAGAGAGCAGAATTTGATGGGTTGTTTGAATGTTTTTGTTGTAAGTTTTTGTTGTTTTTGGTTTTCAAGGCTTTTGGAATGATAGTCAAGGATGGCTTGTTAGGAATGTGTAAGATGTAATAGCTATCGTGCAACATTGTGATAGCATTACTCTGTTTGTAATCCTCTTTTGTTTGAAAAGAACACCCCTTTTATTTTGGCATATTAATCATCCCAAGCATGGCTCTCAATAGTTCAAATCTCTTTTCATCCATGGCTTTTGTGAGAATATCAGAGACATTGTTCTCAGTGCAAACTTTTGCAAGGTTGATATTCCCTTTTTCAACATGATCTCTGATGAAATGATGTCTGACTTCAATGTGCTTGGTTTTTGAATGTTGGACAGATTTTCTGTCATAGCTTGATGGTACTTGAGTTGTCACGAGAAGATGGGAATGTTTGATAATTCAATTCCAAAGTCTTGAAGTTGACTTTTAAGGTAGAGAATTTGTGAACAACACAAGCTGCGAGAATGTACTCAAACCTCGGCTAGCTTGAGGTTGCAACCGAGGTTTGCTTTTGCTTGACCATGAGATAATCCTTGATCCAATAAACCGGCATCCACCACTAGTGTATTTTCTATCTAGATTGCACCCTCGCATAGTCGAGTCGCTGAATTCAACTAGAGAGAATGGGGATTCAGTGGGATACCATAAGGCCAAAATCGTGGGTTCCTTTGATATATCTCAAAATTCTCTTGACAGTGAGAGATGAGATTCTTTGGGATTGGCTTGAAACCTAGCACATAGACATACACTAAACATTATGTCTGGTCTTGAAGCCGCCAGATATAGGAGAGATCCTATGTAGCTTACGTAAAGTGTTGGATTTACACTTTGTCCATCTTGATCACATGAAGCTTGGTTGTGGTTGACAAGGGAGTTTTAGCAGGGGATGCGCTTTGCATGTCAAACTTTTTGATCATTTCCCTTGAGTATTTGGCTTGGTTGATGAAGATTCCTTCCTTCATTTGCTTGACTTGAAGGCCTAGGAAGAATGTGAGCTCACCAATCATGCTCATCTCAAAGCGATCCTTCATGATATCTCCAAATTCAACAGTTGCACAAGTTCTCATTTGATGAGCCAAAGATTATGTCATCAACATAGACTTGGATGAAGCAACTGATCATCTCCATATTTTTTGATAAACAAGGTGTTATCAATATGTCCTTTGGTGAATCCTTTTCCAAGAAGATATCTAGATAGGGTGTCATACCAAGCTCTAGGTGCTTGTTTAAGCCCATACAAAGCTTTGTTCGAGTTTGAATACATGATCGTGAATTTTGGATGCTCAAAACCAGGGGTTGAGATACAAACACTTTTTCATTTAGAACTCCATTTAGAAATGCACTCTTGACATCCATCTGAAAAACTTTCATCTTCTTGAATGAAGCATAGGCAAGAAATAGCCTTATAGCCTCAAGTCTTGCAACAAAGTGCAAAGGTCTCATCATAGTCAATGCCTTCTTCTTGTCTATAACCTTGAGCAAACTTGATCGGCCTTGTTTCTTATTACAATACCTTCTTCATTCATCTTGTTTCTAAAGACCCATCTGCTCCAATCACGCTTTGATTTCTTGGTTTAGGAACAAGTTGCCATACTTTGTTTCTTTCAAACCGCTCCAGCTTCTTCTTCCATGGCTTCAATCCAAGCGGCATCTTGGAGTGCTTCATGTATCTTCTTTGGTTCCACTTGGGATATGAATGCACTCATGAGAAAGGGGATGTTGTCCTGGAACTCGGGGTTTTATCAATCAAGGCCGATGTAAAGATCTTTATTGGGTGGAATGATACGGGTAATTGTGGTTTCATCATTGGTTTTGAGAGGTGAAGGAGGATTATTGGATGAAGATGGAAGGAGGTTAGAAGATAGATTAGATGAGGAATTGGGATGGTCGCCAGCTTAAGGGTTGGCCGTCGGCCAAGGGTCGGCCGTCGGCCTAAGTGAGGATTTTGAGGAAGATCACCAAGGGATGACTATTTATTTTGAATATTTTCTTCCTCATCCATTGGATTGAAGGTGGGAGAGATTTCTGTTGACTTTGTTGGCTTGATTGGTTGTTGATGAGAGTGGGATGGTTGATGGTCTCGGCATAGGATGGCTGCCGGATGAATTTCTTGGGACCATGTATGGAAGGTTTGATGAATCTTGTTCATGATCGAGAATAGTTGAATCAAGAATGGGGGATGATTCGGGGAGATTATCAAGATTTCCCAATCCTTCATCAAAATCACATAATTCAGTTATACTTTGATCATTGTTCTCATCAAAGTCAACATGAATAGATTCTTCCACAACAAGTCTTCTTTTGTTGTACACTCTATAAGCTTTGCTTGTGTTAGAAAGTATCCAAGAAAAATTCCTTCATCACTTTTGGAGTCAAATTTGTCCAAATTGTTCTTGCCATTGTTGTGGATGAAGCATCTACTTCCAAAGCTGTGAAAGTAGGAAATGGTAGGGACTTTGTTGTTCCATAATTCATATGGAGTCTTCTTGTGAAATTTGTTGATCGGGGTTTTGTTTTGAACATACACGGCAGTGGTAACAGCCTTCTCCCCAAAAATATTTTGGGAGATTATGTTCGACAAAGCATTGTTCTCGCCGCCCTCACAGATTGTTCTGCTTTTTCCTTTCGCAACACCATTTTGCTGTGGAGTTCTTGGGGCTGAAAATTGTGATCTATGCCTTTTGAATCACAATATTCTTCTACTCCAAAGCTTGTTCTCAAATTCCTTTCCATGGTCAGATCTGATCTTGATGATGGATGTCCCTTTTTGATTTTGAATTTTGTTGAATAGTTTTATCGAGACCTAAGGGTGTCACTTTTGGATTCAAGAAGAATGATCCAAGTGAATCTTGTGAAATCATCAACAACAACTAGGGAGTATCTTTTTCCTCCTAAAGATCTAGTTCTTATGGGTCCAAAAAGATCCATATGAAGCGGTTCAATAGGTCTTGAGGTGTCCATCTTGATCTTGGGTTTGAATGAGGATTTCTTTTGCTTCCCACATTGGCATGCTTTGCATGCTTTATCCTTTTTGAATGGGATCTTTGGTAGACCTCTGACAAGATTGGAATTTGCAAGCTTGGAAATGGTTTTGTGATTGAGGTGAGCCAATCTCTTGTGCCATAGCCATGACATATCGTATTGATTGAAAGACGTAGGCGGTGAGCGGTTGAAGTTTCCACAATCTCTAAGCTCAAGCAATAGAGATTTCCTTTTCTTGATCCAGCTTAGGATGACTTTATTGTTTTTATCTTTAACAAAGGCATTTGTCTTTAGTACAAACAACATGATATCCCTTGTCACGCATTTGACTAATGTCGATCAAATTGTGTTTGAGACCTTCCACATAGGATACATTTGTAAAAATGATATCTTTTGTAACAAGATTTCCCGATCCTTTGACCTTAGCTTGGGAATTGTCACCAAAGGTTACATTTGGACCATTTTTAGGGAATATTGTTGCAACCAATCTTTATTGAAGGTCATATGTCTACTACAACCACTATCTAAGTACCAGACCTTTCCTGGATACTGCAAAACAAAAATAAGATTTATGGTACCCTTTTATTCTTTTTGGGTCCAAAGGATTAGTTTTTCTTTGGAGCCTCTAACATTGTTCATTGATCCCTTATTGAAGAACTGGTTTAGGGTATGGTAATATGACATGATTTGCATCATGTAAGGTGTAAGAACAAAGTGGATTGGGAAGGATTGAAGTAGTGGTTTGGGTTGCCGTATTGGGGTTGAAACCGAAAATTGTTTTGAATGGGATGACCTTGGAGAGTCATTTTGATGAGCATGGCTTCTTCCATTTGAATACCGCCATTGAGGTTTTTGTTTTTTGGTGTATTTATGCTTGTTGTAGAATCTTTGTTGCCTTGGGGTTCTTTGTTGTTTGGAGGAATTTGGCCGTCATGCCTCGTCATGCCTTGGCCGTCATTAACCCGTCAGCCCGACAGGGCTTCGATCGACTAGCACCTTTTTGCAGCTTTGACTTCTTCCTTTATATTGGCCCCTTTTGAACCCAAATAAACTTGCTTCCTTGAACTTTATTTGGTCCTTCCTTTGATTGACTAGGGCCACCCAAGATTTCCTTTTCTTTTCCTTTGGTTTGAATGGGATAGGTTTGAGTTTGATAGCCGCCGTAGCTCAAGTTTTCTAGAACCATTTTTTCAATGGCCCTTTCACCAAATGGGAGGAGTGTACACTTTTTGTGTAGGATCATCACTCCAATCCCTGTTTTGTCACTTGGACGCCTTTGGGTGTAGGTGAAAAGAGATAATGCTTTGCTTGACATATTCCATGAATCTATTTTCTTTTAAGAGCATCATTTTCTTTTTCAAGATTAACTGAAGTTTTTGACAATTTTCATGATTATTAGATGTCTCATTTGTTAGATCCATGTTTTGTTTTTCAAGCATGATGCATTGATCTCTTAGCCCTTGACATGCTTTTTCAAGCTCGTAAATGGTTTTTGTGAGGTTGTCAATGGTTGAGGATTGGGAAAGGTTCTCATTGACCAATGAAGCAAAGCTAGTTTTTTGTTTTTTGGTTTGAATTAACAGAGTGCAAACTAATTGTTTAAAACCATCAATATTTAAAGAGTTAAAATCATGTACCTCTTTTAGTTCATCGCCAGCAAAGAAGTGCTTCCCATCTCTTCCTCATTGTCGATTCTTCATCATCTTCACCATAAGGCATATCATGGCTTCTTCTCCTTCAATTTCGTAGTCATCACTTGACATATACTCTTCATCACTGAATTTTGATGAGTCAAAGCAATCATGACTTGCTCTTTGTTTTTATCATGTTTATTTTTGGAGCAATTGTAGCAGCTGCACTTAGAGCCGTGAATGATCTCTTTTGAGTATGTCATCTTCTTAGTCCGTCCGATTGTCCCTAGGTTTCCTTGGTTCAGGCAATCGATGAGTAATGTCCTTGCTTTCCACAATTGAAGCAATCAATTGTCTTCTTGTAGCTGTCTTGTTGGGCATTAGAGGTGGAGGGATTGAATTTCTTGTCAAAAGACTTCTTTTGAAATTTCATGGCATTTCGAGCCCATGGAAATGAGGCTTGGAATGTCTTCTTGGGAGATCCGTTTGTGACGCATTTGGAGCCGATGTTTATCTTTTGAAGAGCATTGTTGACAATGGTCTCAATGTCATGGTGAGTGATTGGCTTGTTGACAGTGTTCTTGTGCGCTTAAAGCTAAGGTTTGTGAAATGGAGGGGACCGATGGAATTTTTATCATACCTTCCAGCCATAAGCTTCAAGCTTTCCAAAATATTGCTCAACCGTCATGGTGCTCCATTCGTATCCTTCTCTAATAGGTAATGCTACCTTCTCATATTCTTGAGGGAGATTTGAGTAAATCTTGAGGCGTAGATCTTGTTGTTCAAATGTTTTTCCATGATCGCAATTGATCTAACAAGGTTCTCAAACCTTGGCCGAAAGCAAAGACTCACCTTTCTCCAGGGTAGAACTTGAAATTGTCTAATTGCCTAAGCAAGTTGTACAGGTTTTGTGTCCTAACACTCGGAGTGTTTAGTGAACTTGGTTTGAATAAGAGCCCATGCAGCTTCGGCATTTGGTTCCTTAGCAATTTCTTGGGCTAGAGAGTCATTTACACTCTTTTGAAGAATGTTCTTGACTTTCAAGTTTGCACTTACCAATTGCTTTTCACTGCACCAAGTTTCGGGGATTTGATTTTACTTGGTCCTCCATCAGCATGCACTGAGTTGGGTATGACACTTCATTTTCTAGAACATACCAGCCTAAATGCCGTTTGCATCAAGATAAGTTTTTATCTTTGATGCATAGATCTCAAAGGATCCACAAGCCATATCAATGTGTGGGATGTCTTTCTCATTATTTCTTCTTGGTTGAGGCATGGTGGGTTTGAAGAGAATCCTTCACAAGTTGTTAGACTTTTTAAGTGTGAAGACAAGCTCGATACCAACCGAAAGGCCCTTGCTTGGTATGTAGATGATCGACAAATATGGTATTAGCTTAGCCGTCGATGATAATTTTATTTGTGCAAATGGAATAAAAGTGATTTGAAATAATGGTAGGACAACAAACACAAGGAGATAATGCAAGTGTGTGAATGTGATTGCAAAAATGTAATAACACGAGAGAATTTAAAGTGGTTCGTAGTTCACTCCTCCTACATCCACCCTCACTGTCAAACTTGACAAGTGAGATCAATTTTATTATAATCTTTAATCAACAAAAATTACAAATGATTGATTTAGGCAAGTTCCTTGAACTTCCTCTTCCTAATTAGTACAAATAACTAGGGATACACTTAAAGTACAGTCTTAAGTGCTTTTACAACTTGAAGTACAGTCTCAAGATTTTACAAAGTAACTAATACACTCAAAGTACAGTCTTGAGTGATTACAAACTTATTCTACACCTAAAGTACAGTCTTAGGTGGTTGGGGTTTGTGAATTAACACACTGGGGTTGTTTTTGTTGGTGAAGAGGTTTAGGGGTGAAGGTTTTGGTTTGGAACAGGGTTTTAAAGGTAAGGATTGGTGTGTGTGTGTGTGTGGATTACAGAAGGTGTGTGTGGGTGTTTGGAAAAGGGTTTTTGACTGGGAAAATGAGTATTTTTCAGTAATTTTGTTAGAGGAAGAGATCCTCTATTTATACCCTTCAATGTAGCCGTTGGAATATGACCTGCTGCGTGCCTACATTAATGAGCTTTGATCGGTCTTTTGTCCCACTTGTCCACATGCAGGTCTTCATGAGCCGTCTTGAGCCGTGAGCTTGAACCGAGAGCTTCTAGAAGGTCTTCAAATGGTCTTCATTGGTCTTCATTGATGGACTTGATAGCCGTGAAGATGCAGGATCTAACATGGTTGAGTTTGTGGTAACATGGTGTGAGGCGGGGAGATGGCCGTCTCGAGGACCGAAGTCATAGCCGCGATCATGGCAATGCTTAGCTATCGAGAGGATCTCTAATAAGGACTGAGATGCACTTGATGATCTTGATGACTTAGAGAGTGACTATGATTCATGTTGTTGATTGATTGTAAACATTGTATAAGAAAGAATCATAGTCAGCCGACTCATAGTCACAAAGTGAAGAATTGTGACAGATAACATCTTTTGATATAAACCCTGTTCTATATATATATTCCTTTATCAAAACCAACTAACTAAGACATTGATCAAAGTTAGGTCCTAACAAATATAAGTAAGAGAAATAAGTTGAATGATATGGGAACACAACTGAACGTAACGCTAACATATTTTGGGTCAGTTTGGTAAATTATACTATGGTTATTTCAATTAATTCATGTCCGTAAAAGTTCCAGAACACCGAATACAAAACTGGCAATAAAGAGGTTACATGGTCATAATATGTCCCATCAACAAGAATTCAAGAAGTCCCAATACATCTGAACATATTTTAAACTTAAAGTGTAGTAGAAAATTCAAGATATGCAGTTCTCCGGAAGGCATTTGATAAAGAAATTAATGCCAAAATAATCTTTTAAAATTCAACAAGAACATTGTATTCATATTTAAGAATGTAGAAACGTGAAATTGATTACCTTATCGGACGACAAAGCCTGTCCCATTTAAGACTTGTTAGTAAATTGACTTACACAAAAAAAAAAGGGGCTTGACTCGAGATGGGCAAGCCTCAAAAAAAAAGAAGAAAAAAAAAAAAAAAAGAAAAAAAAAAAAAGTTACAGGGAACCATTTAAATTTCATCTGAACCTATTAGATCAAAGACTAAAATTCAACATTTCTACCCAATAAAATATCAATATCTAGTGATAGTGTCTGTGTGATCGTGTGTGAGAGAGACCATATACTCTCTACGTCCCATTTGAAGATCACTTTTGACCCAAATGTCTGTGCCATTTAAAACATCACATTTCAAATAGGACGGAGGAAGTATAAGAAAAAGTTCATAGGGAGCCAAATCTTACAAATAAATGGATTTCGTCGAGATCCGATGGAGTTTTGGCCTCTTAAGAACGCCAAATCTCACGTATGAACTATAGATTTTCTGCCAAGTGTGTGTGTGTGTGTGAGAGAGAGAGGATAATCTGACAACGCCGCTGGGAGATTTGAGGGAAATGTGGGGTTGGGATTTTAGGGTTGTGATAAGGAGCATTTATAAGGGTCGGAATGCCGGCTAAAGAGATTAGGGTATCCTCCTGATTTTCGATTTTAGGGAAAATAACAATATACACCCCCCGGTTTTTATAGGTTTCCAGGTTACCCCTTGTATTATTTCACTTGACAAAAATTACTCCTTATAGTTGCCATGGGTCTGCAAAAACATGTGGTAGTATACATATTTCTTAAGGGATTCATTTTACTAAAAGAAAGTGATTATATAAGATGGGAGTCAATTGCAAATTAAAATCTATAAAATTTTATTCATTACAATTTGAACCATATACACATTGTACTACATAAAAAATTGTATGTCATGATTTTTGTTGCAATTTTAAGGGCAAATTATATTTTAGTTAACTGAGTTTGTCGAGATGTTTCAATTGGTTATCGAATTTGCATTTGTTACAAGTTGGTTATTGAATTTGTGTTTTTGTTGCAATCATGTGTAACTTTGAATGAACCGTTAAAAATCTAACGAAAAACATAACATGTGTCGCTCACGTGAGTTACTTAGGGGTATTTTGGTCTTTTCCATGGAGTGAGAAGACCAGAGAAAGACACATTTGCAGGCATTCATGAAAAAGACCAAAATACCCCCATTCTCATTGTCGTCGCCTCCTCCTCCTCCTCCCCACACTGCCCCTGTTGTTTTCTCTCCGTCACCCACCCCACTCCACCGGTACTTAAATGCCACTTCCTCATTTCTTCCCTCCTACGCTCACTCCCCCATTCCCATCTTCTAAATCACGACGGAGTAGGTTGCGACTTTCCTCATGGCGCCTGCTTGGGAGATGGCAAGAAATCCAATTTGTTTGATTAATGCTTCGTCGAGCTTTAGATTCTCTTGTTGGACGGCTTCGGTGCACGCCATTAGGGTATGAACTAGCCTGATTCCATTATCTTTTGATTCAACAAGGACAACAGGGAGAGTTGACTCAGCTAGAACTCCGTAAACTCCGACGGGAGCCATAGTTGAGGATGAAGTCGATGACGGTGATGGCTTCAATTTCTTATTCAATGGGTAAACGACATTACCGGGGATGCCTTTAAGATCGTAATCATCTTGGAAATTTCTAGAGCTTGTGGCTGCGGCGGCGACGATGGTTGAGGTTGCTGATTGGAAGCTGGAATCATCAATGATTGGCTGAGATGGGTTTAGCTCAGAAATCATAGATTCAAGCCAAGAAGACAGATCGGAAGGGTTATAATGAATGGTGTCGAAACCTAGATGGTTAAGCCCATATTCTTGAGCTTGACCCATGACTTCTTCGAGGTGTTCAAGCTACTGAACTACATAATTGGGCCATGTCCAACGACCGGACTTTATATCCCAACACCGCTAAGAGCTCGTTATCGCCGACATCCTATTCAGATTCCCACATCTTACTTTTACCGGCAATGTCAGTAGCTGCCGGGGTGGGGACTGAATATAGGCTACTACTATTGCCACTTATTGCGGTAGTGGCAGCGCCAGTGGAGAATGTATTGTGATGTTGAAGATGGTGATGAGATGGATTGAAATTATAATCTCGCTTCATAATTGTTTGGAGGAATTGAAATTGATTTGAGAAATTGAAATTGGGGGAAGGGAATGGATTGGGAGGGTAGTGAAAGATTGAGAAAGATCAGAGAAAGAGAGGATTGAATTGTGGGAAAAATTCAAGAAACTGAGTATTGGGGATTGAGTGTGTAGTGCTTGGGCTACTTGGGAAGATCCGGTGGGGATAGCCTGCAAATGTGTCTTTCGGATCTTCTCATTCCATGGAAAAGACCAAAATACTCCTAAGTAACTCACGTGAGCGGCACATGTTATGCTTTTCGTTAGATTTTTAACAGTTCATCCAAAATTACACCTGATTGCAACAAAAAAAAAACTGATCAATAACCAACTTGTAACAAATGCAAATTCGATAACCAATTGAAATATCTCAACAAACTCAGATAACTAAAATGCAATTTGCCCCAATTTTAATATTTTGTAAGTTAGTTGTTTTCTTATATATATAAAAGTGCACTTTCACCTTCTAAATTTCATCCAATTTGTAATGATCCTCTATTTTTTAGATATTTATTCTTTGACAAATTGAAAAAGTTATTAAAAGATACAATATTAAATTTTTTTATCCAACCCAATCACAAAATTCAAAAAAATATTGAGCCAACTCTATTAGGTTGATTACACATATTTATAGAGTTTATATTTTATTTTCTAACTATGACTAACATTTCATGATATCTAATTATAGGATTTAAATTAATCATAGTTAGAAATTAAAAGTAGTTAAAATTCTATAAAATGTTAGTCAGAGTCAAAAATTAAAAGATAAATATCAAAATATTTATAAGATATCAAAGTCAACTGTAATACAGACTTAATAACAAAATTTTTATAAGAAATTAATACATGCTAATGCCATCCGACTACTGCCAACGAACCCTTAAGATAAATGTATTTTGGCCTTATTAGTATTTATTAGTTAAATCCACAACCTAAGTTATGTTAGGAGTAGAGACAAACTTGGGAACCACGGACAAGGAAAGATGAAGAATCACAAAAGGAGTAAAATCCTCTTGGCGTGGTCTTGCTTTGTGATAAGCACGAATGTGTAAAGGTAGAAGAGAGAGAGAGAGAGAGAGAGAGAGAGAGAGAGAGAGAGAGTCCAGAAGCTTCAACGTGTTTTGCATGCGCGTGAAGAGTTAGGGGCACGACCGTGCACCGAGCGGACACGCTTGGACCGGGTCAATACTGAAAATTCAGGATTCCTTTTGTACCAAGGGTTAGGGTTTGTTCTTGTATCCTACACAAGGCCAAGTGACAGCCATAAACATACTGTCACATCATATTGAGAGATTATTGAGTATAATCGTGGCCTGGTAGTGCCTCATATGTAGTTAAGCATATTGACGATTCGGGTTGACAATTCTTTGTTCTTGTGTGTGCTTCTTGTGCAATTTCTTTATTATTATTTCATTGCTTGTGAGTCTGTCTGTTTCTTAACAATTGGTACAACTTAGGATCTAGATTGAAAGATTGGATTTTGTTGCTAAGGATTAATTTGTGGGGGCTTTGAAGGATGCACTACTAGAATATCAACAATTAGGAACGGACAAAAAGCAACGACAATAATCGTCCTTAAAAAGGGACGACATTCTACTATTAACTAACGGCATTGTTGTTGGTGTTTTCGAATAGTATTTAAGGACGACTGAGTCGTCTTTAAAGAAAATGTGTCGTCAGCTAGTGAAAGCGGGAAAAATGAAGAAATATAAGGACGACAATGTCGTCCCTTATATTTATTAAAAATCGTGCTAAAATAAGGGGCGACACTGTTGTTGTTTATTTCAGGCAAAAAAATTCCCTCCCATTTTTCCCCCTCATTTTTCCCCTAAATCTAAAAAACCCTAAAACTAATCCCCCTTCATTTTCCCCTCTCCGCCCCTATTTCCCCCTCCGCCCCAGCTCTCTTCACAACCATGCCGGATCAAACTTTTTGCCCCTTGTTGCTTTGATTTCGAGTAAGTTGGTTAAATTGTTGATTTAATTTCTCAGATTTTCGCGTTACTAGTCATTTAATTTCTCAAATTTTCGTTCATTGTTTTTGCAGATCTTAATTTCGAGCAAGTTTTTTGAGATTTTCGAAACTACCTTTTGTTTTTCGGCGAGCTCTCTTTTCCAGGTTAGTTTTTTGTTCGTTGTTTTGTTGGTAAATTATCACTCCACAATTTGAAACCCACAATTTTTTTTAGCATTATTCATAAAATTTAACGGATTTGTTTGTTTTATGTAGAAAAAAAAATACTTTTGTCGAAAATCTGTTAGATCATTGGTATCATGTTACAATTCTTGTTAAAGTGTGTGTGCTGTAGTTAATGGATTTCAGTTTTTATATGCGTTAATGCTTGACTATGATTAAAAATTGGATTTACTGTAATTGTAGAAATCTTTAAAAAAAAAAAAGTAGATTTTTTTGATTGTTGATTGTTTAGCATTGCACATGAAAAAAAAATGACAGTTCATTCCTTTTTAACTTTTCTTCGGATGTCATGTTGGAGTATTTCTAATTGAAACTTAGGACGCTGATTAGAAAGAAGTGAATGTTGAATTTTTGGATGCAAGAAAAGCTTTGTTGTTCATGCACTCCACGTGTTTGCATTATTGACTAACAGAGTAGAAAAGAGATAAGTAGGACAATCCCAAGTAGGCTAATCCCGAGCCTCGCCTTTCACGTTGAGCCCAAGGCACGCTTTTGTTCTCTTTGCTCTGAGGACATAGCATGTTTTGAGTTTGGGGGTAGACATCTCTCCGAGTTTGTGGGTTTATAGGGGAGTGTATATAGTGTCACCCTCCAAAAAAATAGAAAAATTTAAATTTTTTTGTTCTTTTCATAGTTGGGATGTTGGCGAAAGTCTGTGATGATTAGAGTGTGCTTTAATTTTAAAATCACATGTGCTATTATGATGTAATCCGGTTCAAGAAATATTTGACAAAGTCAAATATATTAATTAATTTTGTATTTAAATTAATATTTTAGGATTTAATTTGTTTTAGTTTATATTTTATTTATTATTTTCGTCATTTATTTTAATAGGATGATTAGAGGTGATTTTAGAGTAGATTTTGAGGAGATTTACTAGTTTTTGAGTCCTATTTAGTTATCATATAGGTTAGGAGTAATTATAGAAGGTTTAGGATTGTTTTTCATGTTTTATGGGCACTATAAAATAGGCCCAAGGTTGTATTCCGAAAATTAGACAATTTTTCAAGAATAAACAATTTATTTTCTTCAAGGGTTCTTTCTTCTTTTCCTAAGAAGACTAAGTCATTCCTTGGCTTGAAACGTAATCTTATTCGTTTGATTACGAGGATTACGTCCTTTTGCGAGGAGTAATTCATATCCATATTCGTTGTTCGATTGTATTAAATTCTTTTGCGAGGGTTTAATAATAATCGCTTGAATCATCTAGTCTTCGTGTGAGGATTAGTTCTTGATTTAAGGTTTTGTTTTTAATAATTCCGCTGCGTTTGTTCTACATCATATTATTAGTGTGGTGATTGGGATTGCATTGAAACATTTAAATTATGATTGCACCACCTCTCACTTCCGTATCATATTCTTGGTCATTGTCATCAACTTAGGTGCCTTTTATGGGATCACTTTGTGTATTCTCGGGGTCCCTAGAACATGTTTGCATGATTGTCAATAACACGTCAATAGGTTACTTGATATATATGGCTATTCTTTGAATCCCTTTTTGTAAGCCTTAAACTTTCTCGTCACTTATATAAAATTTTCTGCTAGAACCCCTTTTGAGCTTGAAAAAGAATGGAATCTCTCACAAAGTGGGAGGTTATCTTAGACCACCATTCGCCTTCATTTGTACCCTCATTATCCCAACCTTTTAACTTATACACTATTTTCTCACCTTTTCAAGAAAGTGAAACTAGGGAAAGAATGGGAATATTTTGGGGGATGTTATGAAAATCAAAGGGTTGAGTGGAAAGTGGTCACGAAAATAAAGAAGTGGGTCATGTTATGCAATAAAAAGAGGGGCTTGAGCAAAATAGTAAATGCACATTCTTTGTGATACATTTGTGCAATAAAAAAAAAAAGGCCTTGCCCTCTCTAATGTTGAAGTGGAAATTATGTTTCAAGGTGATCAAAGAAAGTAATGGAATGTGCTCAACCCCATGTTAATGTATGAAAAAGTTTTAGTTTGTGGGTTGTCACATTGGGAAGTAGTAAGGGTGAGTGGAGAAATTATCATCAAAGTGAGGAGGTATTGTTACAAGAAGACTTTCTAGTTTCACTTTCTTATCTTCGTATGTCCTTACCTTCATTTTGTAACCATGAACCTAGCCCTGCGATCTTTCGCACTTAACTTTTAAGCCATATTATTCTTTCAATATCGAGTCACCGGGTTGACAATCGTGTAAATATGCATATGAGTGTCCTTTTTGGTTTGTACTGTCCATGATATATTTATTAAGAGCATCGCTTAGTGAATCCATAAACAATCTTAGGTTGTTGGCAGTGATCTCCCATAATTCATTCATCATTCATGCCGCGGTGGAAAATTGTGAGTTTTATGCTTCAATGTGATTGTAATCCCATTACTGTGGTGGCACTTGTTGATTATGTGTGTCGGTAAGAATCTGAGACTTATATGGCCAATGACTCATCTGTGATAGAACATCCCAAAAATAATTATTTTGTTTTTCTATTTTATTATTAGTATTTAGAGTAGCTTTATTTTGCTTCTTTTAGTTTAGTTTTACTCGGGACGAGCAAAAGGTTAGTTTGTGGGTGTTTGATGGATGTGTATTTACCCATCCAAATGATGCACTTTTAGGCTTTCTTTGTGTTTGATTCCCGAGTTTTATGTATACTCCCTCCGTCCCGGCCGACTTAGGACTTTTTGCCATTTTGGGCGTCCCACCCGACTTAGAACGGCCCAAAATGGAAACCTTAAATCACTATTCTTTCCACTCATTCTCTCTCCTACATTATTTTAATACTCACAACACCATTATAATTTACTATTCCCTCCACTCATTCTCTCTCCTATTTTTAAATTACACTCACAACATTTACCTTTTCCTTAATCCCCGTGCCATTTCAAAAAATCCTAAGTCGGCCGGGACGGAGGGAGTATTTGTTATGGTTTGTGAGTGTTTTGAAAGTACAGGGGTTGAAGTGCAACAATGTCGAAAATGGAGGATTGAAGCGTACTTTGGAAGCTTTTGGATCAAATTGCAATTCTGAAAAATCTGGGACAAAACTGACATTTGGAAGTTCAAGGGCTAAACCGGAAATATTGGAAAATTCAGGGACTAAACTGGAAATATGGAAATTTTGGACGAATTTGATTTATAAAAATTCATGGGTTAAAGTTAAAAATAAAATCTCAAAGAGCGAAGTGCAAAAGAATTTATTATAGTGACCAAAGTGCGACGGCAAAATAGCGAGACGAACCGAATACCAAATTGGTACAAATCTAAGAAAGGCATTGGCCGGCCAAATATGGGAAGCAGCAAGGCATGGCCAAAGGAATCTGCATGGGCTGGGCCGAGGAAGGCCGCAATGGGCCAAGGCAGTTTGGGCAAACATGGGCGGTCACTTGCAAATTAAGGGCGGCCGCTGTTACTGAAGAAATTGGCCGAGGCAGTTCCTGTCAACTTGGGCGGGCTTGCCAACAGCAAAGGGCGGCCGCGCTACAACAAATAAAACACGGCCAAAGTTCCTGCCAAGTAGAGCGGACACGCCGAAATCAAGAGCGGTCGCACTCCGCCGTATTCCAGCAGTAGTTTTCACAGTTTAATTAAGAGCATGCATGTCTTTTCCATAGGTTTTCCCTACTCTTTATATATATATTTTGACAGCCACGTTAGTTGGAGAAATTAATTAGAGTTTTTGATGTTTTCTTAACAACACAATTGAAGAGAAGAATTATTCTGCATTCCAGGTTTTATCATTGTAAATTATGAGTAGCTAAATTTCTTAGATTTGTAGATTGGTTGGATCTTTATCCGAATTTCTATGCAATAGTATTTTAATTCTTTCTATTTGATTCCTTCTAGTTCAATAATAGATCTTAATTTCTTGTTCTTAGATTTGAGATGTATGTTAATATACGAACTCGCCTTTGAATAATTGGGTATTGAATTCGCCATTAATTTGGGATTTTGATACATAGACTGCTATTAATTGAATAACTTGGTTTGTGCCGTAATAGAAGCGGATCAACGTTAGGTTTTGTTATTCTTTCATGTTTAATGTATTCTTGGCATATTGTGGTACCATAATAGAAACTACAATATTAAGAGAGTGTTAATGTTAGATCATGTGTTGCCATGAATGTCATCCCAAGTGTTGCAAACCAGTGTTGCCACTGGTGTTGCCAAAAGTGTTGCCATTTGGAATTGGCGACACTGAGTTAGTTACTGTATTTTTCACAAATATTAATGGGTAAATTAATGTTTATATAACAGTAGTTAGTCACCTTAAAATGAGCTTAAAATCAACCACCATTCAAACCAACCATCTTTAAACTGCATTTCCAGCTCCTTCACCTCCCTCTGCTGTCCCACTTGGCCCAGCACCATTTCCAGCTCCATCATCATCATCACGCCTTGGTGGCTTATCTCCCCCTATTTTGGAAGAAATTAAATCCACCATTTTCATCATGTCAGTGCGCATGTCCAACCACCCCGAATTATCGAGTCAATGTGCTTGACCCGACTATTGAAAAAATTAAGTACCATAGCGGCATCAACCATTACAGAGCGGTGTTGCCGGAAGTGTTGCCGGTTTCGGGAGCGACACTTGGGGCGACACCGGTAGCCCGGGCAAGAATGGAGGAGCATTTGTAACCAAAACCCAAGGTAAATCCCACTGTGCCTATCACCTTCAAGAAAGTGCTTGGTAATTCGATAATACACAGTCTTTCGAGAAAGATTATCACCATTCCAAGGCTTAAGGTTTTGGTACATTAGGACTTGGAAAATAAGGGAAGGAAAAATGAAGGAGGAGGTCTTTTTCTTTTTGGCCCATGCAGCAAGGTGAGCGAATACAAGTCTCCCAAAATTTACTCTTTGTTTCTTTCCTAATTTATACAACAAATTAGCTTGCTCAAAGGTTACGGTGTTTTCATTTGCCGTGGGAAGCCAATTTGTTATACATAACTTGTGTAGCACGCTAAACAAAGAAGTGAGATAGGTAGACTTAAAATGATCGAGACCAAATGGTAATTCTCCCTCCAGCTTAAAAAGGTGGCTAAGGCATTAGGATCATATTCCAAGCTCTCATCTTCGACATTAGGGAGGCCGAAGGCTCTATTGATAATCAAAGGATTAAAATCAAAGATAATGCCCCTAACAAAGATCTTTCCATAATGAGGGGTATTCCTATCATCAATATTATCCCTAAGATGAGCATAGAAATTCCTAACCACACTTTCAATATACGATGACACTCTAGTCACCGTAGGCAAAAACATCCTATCCTCCAAAACCTGATACACACCTAACTCCTTGAATTGAGTCACATACATATTCTTTTCATTCAGAATTTTCTTCTCAGAATCTTCAACAAACTTATCTAAATTTGTTTCACCATAAAATTCATCCGAAAGAAAAGGACGTTCATAAAATCCAAAGGACTCATAATCTGACTTTGTATCCTGAGAGGGATTAGGAGAGTGTACCTCGTGCCAGAAATAGGAGAATACGGAAGGAGAACTCGACCGTGCTTTTGTCTTGGCAGAGGTGTTGCTTTGTGTTGCCATTGCATCGGCAACACTTGGGGGCGACACCACCAGAAATTTTCTGTTTCTTCTTCAACTTGACCGAGCTTCAAAGAAGGGTTTCTTCATCTTCCATCCAGCTTCTTCATCCTCATCGAAGATGATGAGGGCTCCTTTGTCTCTTTAAAAGCGGTCCGAACCTTCCTCGGACGAAATGTTGAGAGACGAGCTTGAAGAATCCTCCACATTCACCGGATCATCACCGTATTAGATGGTATCTTCGACCTGAACAGAGTTTTGATCCTCTCCGATTGTCTACGCACTCCACCCCTAAAAGAGCTCGAGGCATCAACCGCCTTTCGCTTCTTGGTCTTCTTCTGAGGGGCGAAGGTGAGCTCTGTGGATGGTGTAGCTTCAGGAAGGTTAATGGGAATTGGAATTTGAGAAGGATCATATACAACAATTTCCAAGGATGGTGAGGTTGTGGGTGTGGCCGAGAATGTCGCTGGTGAGATTTCCATGGGAACTGCGACATTTGAGGCGACACTAGAGGGAGCTAGGAGGCGAAATCTCCATGGGTGATGAAATTTGGGGAGAATTTTTAGGGCTTGCCATGGAAGATTGAAGAAGGATGACGAAGACGAAGGGAACAGGGGAAGGGTTTTGTTCAACGCCTAGAGAGAGAGAGAACACGGTGAGAGAGAGAGAGAGAGGGTTTTAGGAGTGGGTTTTAATGAGTGAATAGTGATAGGATTTAATTGATTTGACAATGTCAAATTAATTAAATCTCCACTTATCTCTCAAAAATCCCAACAAACTCAAGCTGATATCCGACATTTTTTTTTTTTTTTAATTTTTATAATTTTTATAATTTTTAATAATAACTAAACATAATTTTAGTAATATCCATAAAATTGTGTTTTTCAAAATTCTAAGAGATGAATTTTAAAAAATAGATATTACAAAATTACACTTAGATTGACAAAAATAAAAAAATTTTGCTAAAAACCTTTTAAATTTCACAAACTCTAAATATAAGCAAATAGACTTTTGGAAATTTAAAATTTAATTAACAAAAACAAAAACAAGAAAATAAAAAATTAATGTAGCATCTACTAATGTGTTACTAGCAATGTTGCGTGACACACAAGGCAACATTTTTAAATAAAATCCCCTTGATATTTTTTAACATATATAACTATACTTTCTTAGGCAATTTTTAAGCACACTTTACACTTTATTTATTTACAAGGAAGCATCGTAGTAGCTTGAGCTCCGTGCCCCGAGTTTTTTATTAAAGTGTAAAGCTACAATTAGTAAGTTTTATACCTTTCAAGTAGGGTACACTGTAGTAGCGAGCTCCATGTCCCTAATACTTAGTATAAAACACTACATTATATTCCCTTTGGGAATTTTCACAAGCTTTGCCCTTTTTTTTTTTTAAAATATCAACAACAATATGAGTGACTTTGTCACTTTTTAGCACAAAGGGGTATTTTATAAAAAAAATGTTAACCTTAAGAATGTACACATACTAGAACAAAAAGGTCAGTAAATGCCCCCCATTTGGGATTAAACTAGCTATAATTTTTTTTATTTTTTTTTAAAGATAATATACAACTCATACAAAGTGTTGCTGACAGTGTTGGTAACACTGACGGCAACACTAACAGATTTATAGAAAACATAGACCAAGAGATTTTTTCAAACTTGAAAATCTCTCATGGTCCAAGGCTTTGGTCAAAATATCAGCAAGTTGATGTTTTGTATCAATATGCTCTATTTGGATCAATTCCTTTTCTACTAAATCTCTTAAAAAATGATGGCGGATATCAATGTGCTTAGTGCGTGAGTGTTGTACAGGGTTTTTGGAGATATTTATAGCACTCAATTTGTCACAATACATGGTCAAGATATTACTATCAAGACCATAGTCATCAAGCATGTGTTTTAACCATATTAGTTGTGAACAACAACTCCTCGCCGCCACATATTCAGTATTCAAAGCAATGAGAGAGAACACAGCTTTGCTTGCGATCGTACCATGACACTAGATTATTACCCAAGAAAAAACAACCCCCACTAGTACTCTTTCCGTCATCTATATCCCCGCCCAATCGTAGTCACTAAAACCAACTAAGTTGGTATTAGTGTCTTTGGTGAACCAGATTCCCAATTCACTTGTCCTGCACACATACTTGATGATTTTCTTGACGGATTTAGGTGAGAAATTTTAGGAGCGATTGATATCTAGCACAAACACCTACGCCGAACATTATATCGGGACGACCGGTAAGATAAAGAAGACTACCTATCATGGATCTATACAGAGTTGGGTCAACATCCTCCCCGCCCGATCTTTGGTTACCTTAAGAGATGATCCCATAGGTATTTTAGAGCTCTTGGCACTCTCCAATCCAAATCTTTTCACCGTACTCTTAGCATACTTGCTCTGAGTGATGAAGATTCCATCATTCGATTGTTTCACCCGCAATCCTAGGAAATAATTAAGTTCTCCTATCATGCTCATCTCAAATGTAGATGTCATAGCTTCCACAAAATTTTGTAAACATGTTTTAGATGTGGAACCATAAACTATGTCATCAACATAGATTTGAGCAATGACAAGCTCTTTATTTTCCCTAAGAATAAATAATGTCCTATCGGCTTCTCCTCTAACAAATCCATATTCAAGAAGGAAGCTTGTTAGACGCCCATACCATGCACGAGGAGCTTGTTTTAAGCCATATAAGGCCTTATCAAGTCTCGTATACATGGTCCGGGTGGAATGGGTCTTCAAACCCTTTGGGTTGCTCAACATAGATCTCTTTATCTAAGTACCCATTCAAGAAAGCCGCTTTGACATCCATTTGGTGCAATGTGATTTTTGAGATAACAGGCTATAGCAAGAAGAAGTCTTATTGACTCAATTCTAGCCACAGGTGCAAAGGTCTCGTCCAAAGTCGATTCCTTCCACTTGTGTATAGCCTTGAGCCACAAGACGAAGCTTTATTACGAACAATATTACCCAATTCATCGATTTGTTTTTGTAAATCCATTTAGTTCCAATAATGTTAGTATTTAAAGGACGTGGAACTAAACACCAAACCTTGTTACGGAGTAAATTGTTCAAGCTCTTCTTGCATAGCTTGAATCCGCAATTTATCATTTAAGGCCTCAATCACATTTTTTGGTTCAACAGAGGAAACGAAACAGAGTGTTTTACCCGAGAGTATGTGGAGGACATACACACATACCTAACCATATCTCCGTAATCAACTGGCTCCTTGTTCCTTGTTCTAACCCCTTCATTAACATCACCAATTACTTGAGTAATGGGATGATAATTTCTAATTCGAGCCGGGGATCTCTCCTCCCTTGATGGTACACCAATCCATATTCTCCTTCGAGTCACTGCCTCTCGCAATTTCCAGCCACTGTTCTGTTCTCCCGTGTTGCCTCGTGTGTTGCCATTTCAGGGCGACACTTGGAGCAACACTTGAATCTGTGGCTGCAATGGCCGAATCGAGGTCTGTTCCAGCCCTTTGTCTCGACTTCTTCTAGTAAAGTCGAGGTATATCATCACCGGTTCTCCCGTGGCACTCAAGTAATCGTTAAATTCAATATTTACCGATTCTTGAATTACTTTTAACCTCAAATTATAGACACGATAAGCATGACTGTTTTGAGAGTAGCCAAGAAAGATGGCTTTGTCACTCTTAGAATCAAGTTTTCCTAAGTATTCCCGGTCATTTAAAATGTAACACAAACACCCAAACACATGAAAATAGTGAACCGTAGGTTTCTTTCCATTTAAAATCTCATAGGGTGTCATAGTTGTACGGGTCTTAAGAAAACTCTATTTGTAGTGTGACAAGCCGTGTTTAATGCTTCGGCCCAAAAACCTTTAGAAATATTTCTAGCAATTAGCATAACACGAGCCATTTCCATTAAAGTCCTATTTTTCCTTTCAAAGAACACCATTTTGTTGTGGTGTTTTGGGTGCCGAAAACTCATGGTGTATCCCCTTTTTACTACAAAAAGTAGAAAAGGAGATGTTTTCAAATTCTCTACCATGATCGATCTTATTCGAAAAATAGGAGAACAAAACATGTTTTTGATTTTAGAGGCTAAGTGAGTAAATTTATCAAAAGTTTCAGATTTTTCTCTTAAGAAATACACCCATGTAAACCTAGAAAAATCATCAACTATTACATAAACATACTTCTTACCTCCCAAGCTTTCTACCTCAATAGGACCCATCAAGTCCATATGTAGAAGCTTGAAAACAATGTGTTGTTCCTGAGTGTTGCTCATTGTGTTGCTCAACACCGTGAGCAACACGAGTTTGCTTACCCTTTTGGAGCCACCACACATCACGGTGTTTTTGAGGTCTAGTTTAGGAACACCTTTGACGGCATTATGTTTGATAATCTTCTCAAGATTTCTATAATGAGAATGACCTAACTTTTGATGCCATAACCTAATATCATCAAGTTTTGTCAAATTGCACACTGATTTATTACCAACCGTATAGCAATTATCACTTGATCTTATTCCAAATCATGACACAAAAGTTAGTGTTATCAAACACTTCACAGTATTTTTATTGAATTTTACCTCCAAATTGTCATCACATAGTTGGCTAATGCTAATTAAATTAGCAAGTAAACCATCTACGTGCAAGACATTTTTCAAAGGAGGAAAACCAACAATATCCAAAGTGTTCCTTTACAAACTATTTCACTCTTGCCTCCACCACCATAAGTCATTGAGCCTCCTTGAATAGGTTGGTACTCTGTTAGGAATGATTTTGTACCGCCATATGACGTGAACAACCACTATCAAAGTACCAAGTTCCTGCAATGTTAGTCCTTAAGGCCGTATAAACAACATAGCATTTCAGTTTTTCCTTGGGTAACCAACCCTTTTTTGAAAACTGGATTTCCGTTTCACCAGTTGCCGTTATAAGTGTTGCCCCGAGAAACCGGCGACACTTGAGGCGACACTTCAAGACCGGACATTTTCTTTTGTAGGAAAATGCAAACTGTTTTAAATGTCCAGCTTTGTGACAAGATATCCACACTCATTGGATTGATCGTAGGAATCACTAGGAGTGCTACCCTTTTCCTTGACACGCTCTTTTACAAAACAATTTTTAGTTTCAACATCAAACAAGGAAGAGGTAATACTTTCAAGTGATTCTTGGAACCCAAGACCAGCTTTCAGAGGCTTACTCAATTTGAGTATTTCATCCAATTTGGATGAACTCGTGTTGAGTTTTTTGAAGGTGGATTCGGCTAGGTTGAGTTTGGCCTTGATTTTATCAAGATCCAAGTCTCTCCTACTGAGTTGAGCTTCTAGCCGAGTCAAGGAGTTCTTAAGATCCTGATTTTCCTTTTTCAAGAAAACCACCATCTTATTCTCCTTTTTCCATTCCAAGTCCTAATGTACCAAAACCTTAAGCCTTGGAATGGTGATAATCTTTCTGAAAGACCTGTGTATTATCGAATTACCAAGCACTTTACTGAAGGTGATAGGCACAGGGATTTACCTTGGGTTTTGGTTACAAATGCTCCTCCTGACGCCCTCGCTACGAGTGTCGCCCCAAGTGTCGCTCCTGAAACCGGCAACACTTCCGGCAACACCGCTCCCGTAATGGTTGATGCCGCTATGGTACTTAATTTTTTCAATAGTCAGTCAAGCACATTGACTCGCAATTCAGGGGTGGTTGGACATGCGCACCGACATGATGAAAATGGTGGATTTAATTTCTTCCAAAATAGGGGGAGATAAGCCACCAAGGCGTGATGATGATGATGGAGCTGAAATGGTGCCTTTGGGCCAAGTGGGACAGCGAGAGGGAGGTGAAGGAGCCGGAAATGCGGTTTAAAGATGGTTGGTTTGAATGGTGGTTGATTTTGGTGGTTTGGAACAAAAACAATTTTATTTGTTTTATTTTGGTTTGTAATGCTTAAACAAATTTTATTTCGTTTATTTTTTTCTTTGTTTCTACTTTGGAATTTTCTTCAAACTTGGATGGATGGTTTTTGTTGAATGGTGGAATGGTTGGTTTAAGATTTTAATAATTATTTTGGTTAGTTATTAATTTCGTATTAAGGGGTAGATTTTTGTAAAGATTTTGATACTTCATTTGCTTAATGGTTGATGTTTTGGATTGAAAAATATTTCAAAACATTGCCTGAAGGTTTATGTTGCCTCTATCAAAATCTCGTGGCATTTTTTGTGGTTTTAGTTAAGTTTGACTAACTGTTTTTGAAAAGATCATCACATTGGTATTTTGTGAAGAAATCAGTAACTATGGGGGAGATTGTTAATGTTAGATCATGTGTTGCCATGAATGTCATCCCAAGTGTTGCAAACCAGTGTTGCCACTGGTGTTGCCAAAAGTGTTGCCATTTGGAATTGGCGACACTGAGTTAGTTACTGTATTTTTCACAAATATTAATGGGTAAATTAATGTTTATATAACAGTAGTTAGTCACCTTAAAATGAGCTTAAAATCGAACAAATGAAACATTTGTGCGTTAATCACGAAGAGAAGAAGAAGTTAACAAATAAACATGTGTTTATTTGTTTAATTGATGACCAAGCCAGGAGATATTTTATTCAGCTATTCTGGGGGAGAACAAGTCAGAGTACAAGGCAATCAAAGCTAAGAGGTACAAGCATGAGAAGCAAGAGAAGACTAGGTCTCCTACAATGAAGGCGAGAAGGCTATTTTGGAGGAAACAAACCCAAGGCTGTTAGCTGATCATTTGAGTAGGCTCCAAGACTTTGTGGCCTATAAATAGTGCAGTGGATCTTCATTGAAGATCATCCGATTCAGTAAACGCAAATGCACAAGAAAAGTAGAATTCTCTCTCAAGTGTTGCCATTCAGTGTCGGCAACACTTTGTCCAACACTCGAATATTTCATATAGATTTTTATATTTTTGTGAGGTTTTTGAGTGTTTATTTACTGAGAGAATTCGTGTATGTTGTTCCTTATATCAGGGTTCGTTTATCATTAAGGAACAACCTCGACCTTGTATTGAATTCATATTATTAATAGAAAGGTCTTGCCTTTTAGGCACCCATCAAGTTATATATTTATATAACTTGATAAAAATTATATTCTTGTGTATTGCTTTAATTCTTCCGCTGCAAATTATATTTATTTCTATTGATTTGTGCTTTTTCTAGAATTGGTGAATGTGTTGTTGTTAGTGTCATCAACACTAAGAACAACACCTGTGAGTTTTATCTCACCTTGTGAGTTTCGTCTCATAAGTTCTTAGCCATAGACAATTTCAGAGAGTATTTAGGATTGTAATCCGTCCACCTAACCGTGTCGATCCTAGCTAAAGTGAATGAACCCTAGAAGTTGAGTTAATGTTTTATAAGTAAAATTCTGCATAGAATGATGGTGAAGTGAAATCCAATCTACAAATCCCTGCTCATAATCTGTTTTCTCGTTTAGTTAGTTTTAGTTATTTGTTTTATGCTTTTAGTTCTAAATCAAATATATAAACTTTGGTTACAAAATTCACTGCTTTCACTTTACTTGTTTACCAACGAGTCTCTGTGGATTCGACCCCTGCTCGTGCATTCTGCTACACCGGTAGTTAGTACACTTGCTCGGTTTTTATTACAAGAGGGAGATTTCCTCCATCAGTGTTCCTTTGAGATATCTCAAGATTCTCTTGATAGCAGAGAGATGAGATTCTTTGGGATTGGCTTGAAATCTTGCACAAAGGCAAACACTGAACATGATATCAGGTCTGAAGGCTGTCACATATAGGAGTGATCCAATGTAGCTCCTATATAAAGTTTGATTCACACTCTGGCCATCAGGGTCAGCATGGAGTTTGGTTGTAGTTGACAGTGGGGTTCTAGCTGGAGAAGCAGTTTGCATATCAAACTTTTTGATCATGGCCCTAGTATACTTGGCTTGGTTAATGAAGATCCCTTCCTTCATTTGCTTGACTTGAAGAACTAGGAAGAATATGAGCTCACCAATCATGCTCATCTCAAACCGATTCTTCATGATTTCTCCAAATTTTGTGCACAAGTCTTCATTTGATGAACCAAAAATAATGTCATCAACATAGACTTGGATGAGCAACTGGTCTTCTCCATATTTCTTGATAAACAAAGTGTTATCAATATGTCCCTTGGTGAATCCTTTACCAAGGAGGTATTTAGATAGGGTGTCATACCAAGCTCTAGGTGCTTGCTTAAGCCCATACAAGGCTTTGTCCAGTTTGTACACATGATCTGGAAACTTTGGATGCTCAAAACCAGGAGGTTGAGACACAAATACCTTTTCATTCAAAACTCCATTCAGGAAGGCACTTTTGACATCCATTTGGAACAACTTCATCTTCTTGAATGATGCATAAGCAAGGAACAGTCTTATAGATTCCAATCTTGCAACAGGGGCAAATGTTTCATCATAGTCAATTCCTTCTTCTTGTCTGTACCCTTGAGCAACTAGTTTAGCTTTGTTCCTTACCACAATGCCTTCTTCATTCATCTTGTTTCTAAAAACCCATCTTGTCCCAATGACAGTTTGGTTTTTAGGTTTGGGAACAAGCTTCCAAACTTTGTTTCTTTCAAATTGTTCCAATTCTTCTTCCATTGCATCAATCCAATCAGGGTTTTGAAGGGCTTCATTTATCTTTTTGGGTTCAATTTGGGAGATGAAAGCACTCATTAATGAGTCATAAACAGGCATGTTTGGAGGAATGTCCATCTTTTGTATTGGAAGGTCAATAAAGATGTTTTTGTTTGGTGGAATGATGTGGGTAATAGTTTCTGGTTGAGGAATTGAATGATTGGTGTTGCAGTATGGTTGGATGGGGGTTATTTTCAAGAGAATTTTAATGGCTGGATGAAGGTAAGCTGTCAGGTGCATCATAGCTGTCAGATGCACCTTTGCTGTTGGGAAGGGATTCTTGGCTGTCAGACACAATAGAGTGAGTATTAGTGTCTTTGGGCACCATATAAGGGAGGGAAGGTGAATTTCTTCAGGAATGAGGTTTGAGGGGTCATGAACAGGAGACTCCTCAGGTAGATTGTCTGAATTGCCAACAACTTCATCAAAATCACACAATTCAGTGTGGCTTTGATCATTGTTTTCATCAAAGTCAACATGGATTGATTCTTCTACAACAAGTCTCCTTTTGTTGTAAACTCTGTAGGCTTTGATGGTGTTAGAGTATCCAAGAAAGATTCCTTCATCACTTTTGGAATCAAACTTATCAAGGTTATTTTTCCCATTATTATGAATAAAGCATCTACTTCCAAAGCCATGGAAGTATGAAATGGTTGGTGTTCTACCATTCCATAGCTCATAGGGAGTCTTGGTGTGAAACTTGTGGATGAGAGTCTTGTTATGGACGTACACAGCAGTGGTGACTGCTTCTCCCCAAAAGTATTTAGGGAGGTTGTTCTCTGACAGCATAGTTCTTGCTGCTTCACAGATTGTTCTGTTCTTTCTTTCAGCAACCCCATTTTGCTGTGGTGTTCTAGGAGTAGAAAAGTTGTGCTCAATCCCTTTTTAATCACAATATTCTTCAACACCAGTATTTCCCTTTTGGATTCAAGAAGGATGATCCAAGTGAATCTAGTGTAGTCATCAACTGCCACTAGTGAGTATCTCTTTCCACCAAGATACCTGGTTCTGATAGTTCCAAAGAGATCCATATGGAGTAATTGAAGGGGTTTTGAAGTATCTAATCTGGTTTTGGCAGTGAAGGAGGTTTTCTTTTGCTTTCCACATTGACAGGCCTTCCATAGCTTGTCCTTTTTGAAGGGAATTTTGGGTAGGCCTTTTACTAGGTTAGAATTGGCAAGTTTGGAGATACTTTTGAGATTGAGGTGAGCCAATCTTTTGTGCCATAGCCATGACATATCAGATTGACTATAGGAGAGTAGGCAATGAGCATTTGAGGCTTCTACAACTTCCAGGTTTAGACAGTAGAGGTTTCCTTTTCTGATTCCAGTAAGAATTGGCTTGTTGTTGACATCTTTGACAGTGGAGTGGTTTTTGGAATATACAACATAATATCCTTTATCACAAATTTGAGTAATGCTAATCAAATTGTGCTTGAGACCTTCTACATAAGACACATTAGTAAAAATAATGTCTTTAGTAACAAGGTTTCCTGATCCTTTGACTTTGGCTTGAGAGTTATCACCAAAAGTTACATTTGGACCATTTTTATGGACAAATTTTTGCAACCACTCCTTGTTGAAGGTCATGTGTCTGCTGCATCCACTGTCCAAGTACCATAATCCTTTCCTAGGTTCCTACAAAACAGAAAAAAAAAATTATGGTACCCTTTTATTCTTTTGGGTCCAAAGGATTAGAACTTCTTTGGTACCCTAGCTTTGTTCATTGCCCTCTTTCCAAAATACTGGTTTAGGGCATTATAATATCCCATGATCTGCAACATATAGGGTGTGGGAGCAGTAGTTTGGGATTGGTTAAAGAATTGGTTGGGAGAAAAGAATTGGTTTTGGTTATTGTGAAACTGAGTGTGGCTTTGAGAACTATTTGAGTGAGATGATCTAGGAGAGGTATTTTGACTGGCATGACTTTTTCCATTTGAGTATGGCCAGTTGGGTCTTTGATGTTTGGATTATGAGTGATGGTTATAGAATCTTTGCTGTCTAGGAGATCTCTGTTGTCCATCAAATCTTGGCTGTTTGGGGAATCTTGGCGGTCTAGAAGATCTCTGCTGTCTAGTGGCTTTTTGCTGATTGTTCTTTGCTTGTTCCTTGATTCATTTTCTTTGCTAGATGTATTTACCTTTATTTGCATGTTTTTCTTTCCCTTTTGGTTGGCTTGAGCTAGCTTCATGGGTTTCATTGATGTGACTGGAGCTGGCTTCATTGGCTTCATGAATTTCTCCCTTTTTCTTTGAGTCCTCCTTTGTCTGAATGGGATAGACATTTTCTTGGGCTTTGACATAGTTCATGCTTTCAAGAACCATTTTGTCAATAGCCCTTTCATCAGTGAGAGGGGTATAGGTTTTCATAGTGGGATTGTTGGCTCCAATTCCTGACATGTCTCTTGGGTGTCTCTGGTTGTAGCTGAATAGAGACACAGCTTCTCCTGACTTGTTCCAGGACTCAATATTCTTTCTAATGGATTCATTTTACTTTTCAAGGTTGATGGTTTTTTGGTTGTTTTTTAGAGATCTAGAATTCTCAGCTGTCAGCTCACAATTGGCCTTTTCAAGCATAAGGCATTGCTCTTTCAGTCCTTGGTTGGTTCTTTCAAGGTTTTCAATGGTTTTGCTTTGGGATGGGTTATCAGTGAGCAATGAAGCAAAGCTAGTTTGGTGTCTTTTTATCTGAATTAAAAGGGTGCTAACTAATTGTTTAAATTCTTCATTATTTAAAGAGTTAAACTGGGGTACCTGTTTTAGTTCTTCAGCAACAGCTAAGGCTTCAAGGTCCTCTTCACAATCTGAGTCTTCATCATCTCCTGCCATTAGGCATATCATTGCTTCTTCTCCTTCACTTACAGAGTCACTGAAGTCAAACTCCTCATCACTAAACTTTGATGAGTCTGCAATCATGACTTGTTCATTGTTTTTCTCATTCTACTTTTTAGTGCAGTTGTAGCAGCTGCATCTTGAACTATGGATGATCTCCTTTAAGTAGGAGAGTTTCTTTGCTGCTTGATTGTCCTTAGGTTTTCTTGGTTCAGGACATTCAGATGAGTAATAACCAAGATTTTTACAGTTGAAGCATTCAACTTTCTTTTTATGGTTTTCTTATTCAGAAGGGGATGGACTGTAACTTCTCTCAAATGACTTCTTATGAGCTCTAAGGGTATTTTTGAAAGCCATGGATATGAGACTTGGTAGGTCTCCTTGAGAGAGGTTGTTTGAGGGATGGTTTACTTTCTGAAGGGAAATAAGAACCATGGAGTCAATATCTTGTTGAGTGATGGGTTTGTGAGTGGTTTCTTGGGCAGCTAAGGCAAGGGTTTGTGAGAAAGAAGGAACAGGTTGAAGTTTTATCATTCCTTCTAGTTCATAGGCCTCAAGCTTTCCAAAGTATTGTTCAACAGTCATGGTGCTCTATTCTGTACCTTCTCTTATTGGTAGGGCTACCTTCTCATATTATTGGGGAAGGTTGGAATATATTTTGAGACATAGATCTTGGTTCTCAAATGTTTTTCCATGGTCAGCAATGAATCTGACCAGATCTTCAAACTTTGGTTTAGCAGCACTCACTTTTTCACCAGGGTAGAACTTAAAATTGTCAAGTTGTCTAAGTAGGTTGTACAAGTTTTGGGTTCTAACACTGGTGTGTTTCTGGAATTTGGTATGGATAAGTTCCCACGCTGCCTTTGCAGTTGGCTCTTTAGCAATTTCTTGTGCTAGGGAGTCATTTACACACTTTTGAAGTATGTTCTTGACTTTAAGATTAGCACTAATTAGTTGCCCTTCTGATTCAGTCCAGAATTCTGGGGATTTCATTTTACTGCCCCCACCATTTGAATCTAGTGTGACAGGGCAGGTGACTTCATTTTCTAGAGCATACCAGTTCCAGATACTGTTTGCATCAAGGTAGGCTTTAATTTTTGATGCATAGATTTCAAAGGATCTACAGTCATCAATATGTGGAATGTCTTTCTCATTATTTCTCCTTGGTTGAGGCATGGTGGGTTAAGAATTGATCCTTCACAAGTTGTTAGACTTTTGTAGGTGAAGACAAGCTCTAATACCAATTGAAAGGTCTTGTTTGCTTAATCAACAAATAGATGATTAGACAGTTAAGCTTTGACAGCTGAGGTGAATTCTTAGCTGTCAGATATTAACTGATTTAAAAGGCAAGAGTGTAATGTGCAGCGGAATAAATAGTGTTGAAATAATGTAAAGACAAGTGATTAGTGTATGTGTGTGTAGGTGTGTGTGTGGGTGTTTGTGTGTGATAATACCAAATGAACACAAGAATTTTAAGGTGGTTCAGAGTTCACTCCTCCTATGTCCACCCTCACTGTCAACCTTTACACGTGAGATCAATCCACTTAAATCTAGTTCCCTTTAAGATTTACAAAGGATGATTAGGCAAGTTCCTTGAACCTCCTCTTCCTAATTAGTACACTAAATTAGGGATTTGCTTGTTATGAAGAAAATTACAATACACACTTAAAGTCAGTCTTAAGTGGTTTACAAAATAGTTTATACACCTGAAGTACAGTCACAAGTGTCTCAAAGTTGTTTGATTATTGGTTGCAGGTTTTGCAGGTGTGCAAAGATTGAAGGGAAGGTTGTAAAGGTTGTATGTTCAAGGGCTATGTCTTCAGTCTTGAAGGTTTCCTTTTATAGGCATGAATATAGCCGTTGGAGGAGACAAGGTAGTAAATGAATGTGGGTGAAATAGTGATTGCATTTAGGGCCTTGTTGACTGGATAATGACAGGCTGGAATCTGCAACCATTGTATATGATCTTCATGGAGATGAGCTAGCAACATCTTTTTGAGAGATTTGGGCAAGGCACATCTTGGTTATCACAGAGAAACATCACTGATGTTGTCTTTGAAGATCATAGCTGCCAGAGAGATGAGACCTCTGCTGTTGAGAACCTTAGCTGTCAGGCTAAGTTCTTTGAGTTTACAGGTTTAGGAGTCAAGGAATTGGGTAGGTGATATGTAATGATCCTTATGTAAATAAATACATTGATTTATATGATTGGTTCTTGTTAGATCTTTGTTGTCCAGATGATTCATGAGAAGTGCAGGTTGAGCTTGGCTGTCCAATGTTCATGAGTTATCTTGGTTGTCAGATAACATTGGATATGATATGTTTCTTTGTCGAAATCATGTATAACTATGTGGTTTACATAGTTAGGTCCTAACAACGTTGCTTTGGAATGTCGGAAGAAGAAGAGGTTCGCTAGAGATAATGGGGATCTGTTCCATTCCTCTAAATCGAATGACAATGGCAATGGTAGAGGCAAAGGTATTGCTTGGGTTTCAATGGATCACCTCATCTGTAGAAGAGATGATGAAGAAGAGTCCTATACCTGGTAATGACAATGGCAATGGTAAAGGCAAATGTATTGCTTGGGGTCTTGGGAATATCTAATTCAAGAGAACAGGTTGACACTCCTGACCCTATTGTCCTAAACCCTGATTCGGGGCTTCTTCTTAAGGGCATATCCGAGTAGTTGGCAGTGGTTTTTTCTAAGGGTGAGATGGGAGTTTTGGTTGAGAGCCCTGAAAACCCTACTTCTAATATCACGTGAGAAGGCTTCGAGATTAATGAGACATTAGAAGTTGTTGTGATTGAAGATATTAAGGAGGACGAAATTGTAAAATCACAAGAGGCTGTAGTAGTCCCTTTTGTTATTGGGAATACAATATCTAATGCTCGTGGTTTCGATTGTGAGGTAGAAGAGTTGGGATCAACTCAAAATTCAAAAAGAACACATCCTGTTGTTTTGGCAAGCAATGGAAATAGGGAATGGAAAAATTCCCCTAGAGCCCCTCGGCCCAGATTTTTTTCCCCTTAAAGATTTTTTTTTTTGTAAATCCCAAATAAGGAGTTATCCCCAGATTAAAATTTCCCGTACACCCCTAGGCTCCCCCTCCCCTAACATCATTTCCTCTATTCTTCCCATTTTAATCTCTTTACTCTCTCTCTCACACACACATAGTAAAAGTTCTCTCTCTCCCAACCATCTCTGTCCGGCGACCTCCGGCGACGACGCTTCTTCTTTCTTCCTTTCATCTTTTCTCCATATCTTCTCTTCCGTCTCCGGCACGCGCACTCTCACACGCTTACAAGTCTCAATCCCTTGATCTACTCCGACATCAACTTCTCCGGCGAGCCCTTTCATGTTCTCTAGCGGCTCTCGACTTCTCCGGCAATGACTCCACGGATGTCGATCTCAGATCTGATGTGGAATTTGATTGTTATTTCCTCTTGTGGAATGTTGGAATCGATTGTTCCTTCTCACTGTTCGAAGGAAATCCCTTTCTCCTTTAACCCACTTCATAAATTCACTTATTTTTGTGTTAATGAAGTGGAAGTATATGAAGGGCATAAAAGCCACTTCATAAATCAAAGAACAAGAGTAGCAGTAAACCTGCAAAAAGGAAGAATAAGAAGGGCAAAAAATCCAAATGATTCTATTGTTGGACCTTTTTTTTTGTAGTTGCAGTTAGTTTTCTATTTATGTGTATTTTGTGCTTCTGTTTTTGGTCTATAGCATGAATGTTATTTGGATCAAACTTGCCATGTAAATCCCTTGGCCTTTAAAAAAAAAAAAGTGGACTGGGAAATCTAAACAATTCAATTTCTGTGGTCAAACTTGTGGAGTTCACTTTCCCTTCATTGCTCAATCAAACTCAATTGTTCAGCAAACTGTTTTTTTTTTAATTTGATGCATTTAGGTAGATTTGATTATATACTGGAGTTGAGACTCTAACTGATAGTACTTTCCTCCCAAAATGATTATCCTTTTTTGTTATTGATATTGTTCTGATCAAGAAACAAATAGACAATCATTTTTGGGACGGACGGAGGGAATACTAGGCTACCCTATTGCAGTGTCAAGAAATGAGGATGCTTGGTGCATATGATATTTGTTCTCTTAGTTCCTAAAATCAGTTGCATATTATGCTAATTCGCACTCACGTGTTCTTCACTTGCAGGGACATGACATTATGACTCACCTAAGAAGTATTAGAGTGAATTATTATGCTTCACCCCTTCGTCAACATTGTTCTAAAGTTCCATATAGATGTAACAAGATACTTTTCACGAGACCTCGTATACAAAAGTGCTCATTTATAAGTAACACATAAGACTTTTTCTGTATGCTTGCAATTAGATATTCTTCTTATATAAGTCTTATAATTATTATACGAGACCTATCTGAATGGTTTGTGAACTCATAATTTGCAGGTCTTATGACAATGTTATAAGACCTACAATTGTCTTTTAAGTTAAGGAAATGTATAAGTCTTATAAGTAACATATAAAACTTTTTCTATATACTTGCAATTTGTTATTCTTCTTATATAAGTCTTATAATTATTATATGAGACGGACGCGGCTGTTTCTCCGCGGTGATACAGACATCTGAATGGTTTATGAACTCATAAATTGTAGGTCTTAGGACAATGTTATAAGACCTAGAAATGTCTTTTATGTTAAGGTAATGTATAAGTCTTATAATTGACTTATAAGAGTTATAAACGTGTAAATTATGAGAATAATTCGTTGTTATTATTGAAATTTTTGATTTTTTCGGTTGAAAAATTTGTCTTATAATTCAATTATAAGGGACAAAGTTGTCTTATAATTAACTTATAAGAGTTTTAAATGTGTAAATTATGAGAGTAATTCGTTGTTATTATTGAAATTTTTGATTTTTTTGGTTGAAATATTTGACTTATAAGTCAATTATAAGAGACAAAGTAGTCTTGTAATTAACTTATAAGAGTTGTAAATGTGTAAATTATGAGAGTAATTTGTTGTTATTATTGAAATTTTTGGTTGAAAAATATGTTTTATAAGTTAATTGTTAGAGACAAAGTAGTCTTATAATTAACTTATAAGAGTTGTAAATGTGTAAATTATGAGAGAAATTCGTTGTTATTATTGAAATTTTTGATTTATTTGGTTGAAAAATTTGTCTTATAAGTCAATTATAAGAGACAAATTATTCTTATAATTATCTTATAAGAGTTGGAAATGTGTAAATTATGAGAGTAATTCATTTTTATTATTGAAATTTTTGGTTGAAGAATTTGTCTTATGAGTCAATTATAAGAGACAAAGTAGTCTTATAATTAACTTATAAGAGTTTTAAATGTGTAAATTGTGAGAGTAATTTGTTGTTATTATTGAAATTTTTGATTTTTTTGGCTGAAAGTAGTTTTATAATTAACTTATAAGAGTTGTAAATGTGTAAATTATGAGAGCAATTCGTTTTTATTATTGAAATTTTTTGATTTTTTTTTGTTGAAAAATTTGTCTTATTAGTCAATTATAAGAGACAAAGTAGTCTTATAATTAACTTATAAGAGTTGTAAATATGTAAATTATGAGAGCAATTCGTTGTTATTATTGAAATTTTTAATTTTTTTGGTTGAAACATTTGTTTTAAGAGACAAAGTAGTCTTATAATGTGAAAAATATAAAAAAATGAAAGTGTTTTTGGAAGGCTAAAGACTGTCGTGATCTGAAAAATTTATCTTATATGTCAATTTTTAATCTATATTTTTTGAGACTGAAGTGATCAAACTGAAACTATTCTGAATCTAATGACTGATCCAAAATATGTGAATGTCTAGTGACCAATATATAATTTCCAAACTTTCAGTGACTAAAGTATAATTTTGTATTTTGGACTTGCTGTTGTTCAGAAGAGGCTGTAACACGTTGCCGGCACATGCATGAAGGGCATTAACGTCATTGTGCCAAGAAGGGGTGTCTTTGGGATTTTCAAAATATTATTTCCTAAATTGGCTTTAAATCTCACATGAAGGGCCCTATAGGAAGTGGGCCATAGGGAATTTGCTAGCTGTCTTGGAGATACCAATGAGGATTCAGCAAAGGTGGATAACCACGTGGGTGTGGAGCCTCCTGCACACGAAAGGCATAATGATCTAGATGTTGCCATTCAAAACAAGGGTCGATGTGCTAGGGAACTCGGGCGAGATATTAAAAACATAAATATCCAAGCGCGCTACAAAATTTCACAGAAACCCAAATTCACACTCTACCCCTCCTGCCGCTCTTATACCTAAATATATAGCACTAAATTTACTGTTATACCTGAATGTACGCCCTCCGAAAAAACACGTCTTTTTCAATGTTCTCGTGTTTTAATAATTTTTGCTTTTGTTTTTTGGGAGTCGCCACGCCGTTTTTAAAGGAAAATATTGAAAAACCTTCTTTAAAGAGAATTTGGGTTCGGGGGTCAGGTTAGGCGTTGGGAAGAACATCGGAGTTCACCCAACACGCCTCTTTCGATACTTTCAATCAAGTAATGGACAATTTATAAACATTCAAAGTGTGTGCAATTTGTGTCAACAAACAAGGCATGCAAAATTGGATTTCATTGATGGTATTCAGAATGGATACAACTTGTAAACCATGACAGGGGGCCACACCCTTACAAACAGAGACTTGAATTACAAGGCAGGGGCTGAGACAGTCTGCTCAGGAAGCTCTGATGTCGTCCGACACAGGACTTCCACAGAGATGGGTGTCGGACGACATAAGGTCTCGTGGTCAGATTGTCCATTACAACATCAAAGCTACTCTGGAATTAGAACAATATTATTTTAACTAGGAAGAGACACTATTCAGGGTCTAAGACCAGTTTGGGGTTGGTTGGAGTGAGCAAAGTCAAGATTGACTTTTAAATATACGGATGTCATATGACATAGGACACCCGAGGCTGTCCATGTCATATGACAAACCGCCTCCATCAATGGATTGCACCCAAACAGATCTTAGGCTCCCCAAATAGTGGCAAATGAACTAAACACTATTTAAACAAGCTTTGAGTCACAAAGGGAACCAATCTGAGTAGATCTGAAGTCCTTGAAAGCTAGACAGCTTTCTAGGAACTCTATGTCGTATGACACAGGACCTCTTGAGGAGTCCCATGTCGTTCGACATAGGCAGCCTGTTTCAGGGCCCTTCAGTCAGATTGATCCCACCTTGCTCTCAATGCAAAACTAAGCTATATTATTAACTGAAAGCAATAGAATAGTAACACTACGTGAGTATTATGGGAGGATCACATGACTTTAATGGCCAAATGTGATGAATCACATATTTATGGCCATTATCATGTAGCCAACACCTCCTAACTCAAACAAACCTAACCAAGATGCAAACTTTAATGGTGCTAAGGCCACCAAATGTCCAGATCTGAGGTGAGGAGATGTGAATATGGAAGATTCACATCTCCACCACCTTTGTCATTCAAAATCCCAAATATTTCACATAATATCAAAACATGTAAGCATGCAAGACAATATGGATGAATATGCAAGAAGTAATCAGAGAGAGGGAGGGTTTAGTGTCTACCTATTGTAGTCCACAAGGTAAAAGCACCAATAGTATGGTGTTTACCCCTTCAACAAACCAACAAAGGAAGTCTTTCTTTGGATCTTGGCTTGGATGTGTGTGTGTGTGAGGAGGGAGGTGAGTGTGTGTGTGAGAGAGAGAGGGTGAGCCTCTATTTTGACAGAGTTTCCTTACTTGCCAAGGTCCTCCTCTAAAATGATCAGCCATGCCCTTTATTTATAGGCATGCTGATGGAAGGTCCTATGCCGGACGACAGAGGGCGTTAACCGCCTTTGGTGGCCCTTTGTTGGACGACACCGGTCATCTTTGTGACAACTTGAGCAGCAGGAAGGCAGGCCCAATGGATCAAGGAATGAATGGATTATTTTAGGTTCAAAATGCTTTTTTAGCAAATCATATGAGCCCAAAATTAATGCCAATCATGGAGAGCGGACCCAAAAACACGAGTTCGGGTAGGGGTACTCACAGAGCCCCTCGACGACGTCACTTCTGCGAGAAGTGGGGTCGTCGATAAAATGAGAATCCCGAGCCGGACACGAACGGCGGGGGAGAAAGATGACCAAGATGGTCAAGTGGCTGGACCTTTTATGAAAAGGATTCCTACGTATCCCGTGGGGGAATCAAGCCAAATCATAGTTCAAAAAATGGACGTTTGCATCCCGGGGAAAGCGACTATAATGATCATGCGGCTGGACCTTTTATGAAAAGGATTCCTACGTATCCCGTGGGGGAATCAAGCCGAATCGTAGTTCAATAAAGAGGTGGCACTAAAGAGAGGCCACAGACTCTGTACCGAAGATTGACTGTTCCAAGGGGAGTCACCCCGAAGATTGACTGTTACAAGGAGAGTCACCCCGAAAGATTGACTGTTCCAAGGGGAGTCACCCCGAATATTGACTGTTCCAAGGGGAGTCACCCCGAGGATTTGACTGTTTTTCTTTGGGAAGTCACCCGCGGTTTTGACTTTTTTTCTTTGGGAAGTCGCCCGCGATTTTGAATTTTTCTTTGGGAAGTCGCCCGCGATTTTGACTTTTTCTTTGGGAGTCACCCGCGATTCTGACTTTTTCTTTGGGAGTCACCCGCGATTCTGACTTTTTCTTTGGGAGTCACCCGCGATTCTGACTTTTTCTTTGGGAGTCACCCGCGATTTTGACTTTTTCTTTGGGAAGTCGCCCGCGATTTTGTCTTTTTCTTTGGGAAGTCGCCCGCGATTTTGACTTTTTCTTTGGGAAGTCGCCCGCGATTTTGACTTTTTTCTTTGGGAAGTCGCCCGCGATTTTGAGAAAGACTGTGAGACGGGTGGTTTTACCCGAATGAAATGATGAATAATGATGATAGACAGTCGCGAGGGACTGGCAAAATAGATCAGGGGTAAAAAAAGAATATCACCCCTTTCTGGAACTCCTATGTCGTCCGACATGGGGCTTTCCCCAAACTGTTTTAATTAAAACAGTTAGGTCGTAAGACAGAGGGTTCAAAATAAGAACAGCCGCCGAGTTTTGAGAGCAGAGAAGAAGAAAAAATTTAAATTTTCTTTCCAATATTCGATTTAAATCAAATCAAAGATGCCTCCGCGAGTGGAATCAAGAAGGCAAGTGCAACGATCATTGTCCGAGAGGAGGAAGCTTGTCGATCGGAACAAACGGAAGAAATTTCCGGAGGGGAATGGGCTCTATCCGAGCCTTGATTTCCATACTTCCACCGCGGAGCGAATGGGAGTAAGTATTCTAAACCATCAACCCTTCCCTTTTCTTTTTCGAAGTTGGATTTCTAGGGCTCGAGATAGAATTTGGGAAAATTGCTCCCAAAAAGATATTGCATGCTTGGAATGAAATCCATTAGCTTGAAATCCGAAAAGATTTTTTTGAAAGAATTATGTGATTTTAGAGATCGAAAATGCACACGAGTAAAAGAATGCACACACCATTATGAGTATGTTCTGATACCTGTGTTGTGCTTACCTGCAGGCTTTGCGGACCAAGGGGTCCCCTGAGGCGATTGCTACGATTTGGGGCATTCTTCCCGGTTCTCCTGATTTGTCCAATAGTCCCAAGGGCAAGATATTTGCTGCTGGCCTCGGCCCATTCTTTACTGCCGTCGGAGAGTTTGGGGATACGCCTAGGAGCGTGGAGCTGGTTAGGGCCTTTAGGCAGTACTGGTGGGACTCTACCCACACTTTTCATCTGTCTTGGGGAGAGTCCACCAACACTCCCTATGATTTCAATGCCATCACTGGTCTGCGGTTCACGGGCAGACCTATTTTTTCTGAGGATCCCGGTGTCCTGAGCCCAGACGCCATTAGAGGACTGACTGGCCTGACCCTTCGCCCGAAGGGCAATGGGGTTCCACTGGCGGGCCTGTATTCGGCTTTGACGCAGCAGTGTCGTCTCTACTCTGAGGGTGTGGCTGCAGTCACGGTGGCTTGATTAGCGAGAGCATTTGCGTGGGCTGGATTCTCCGATACCCTATTTTGTAATGCCTCCATTACGACATTGACTCTTATGCTAGAGCCTCTTCGGGACTGGAGCGAGGTCTCCACCTTTTCGTGGGGCGAGGCTGGATTGGCTCAGGTGTATAGAGCCTTGGATGAGGTGAGCAGGGGCACTGTGACCTCTTTAGACTGCTATTAGACTGTTCTGGAGGTATGCTCTTTTACTTTTCGCGCATTGACTGTTGCATTGCCTTTTCTGTCATCATTTGTTCTTCTTTGCCGCACACCTTTGAAAGTTTCTTGTCTACGATTTTTAGGTGTGGGCCTATGAGATCTTTAGGCACATTATGCTTGAAATTTGTGGGCGACGGGATTGCCACAGATTTGTTCCCTGCCATCCACCGGTGGACCTTCAGCGCTAGGCAAAGCAGGAGAGTGGATGGGGCAAAGCCCCGGAGGACGGCCTGCTACGAGAACACCATGGATGCCTTGAGGGGCACCCCTGCTGGGTTGAGACTGTTCCCTTGGCATGGCAGGTATGGTGAGGACGTTGTCGGTGATGCCGCTTTAGTGACCAGGATGAGGAGGCTTCTGATTGGCCTAGAGGGTGATGCCTTGTACTTGGGAAAGAGGGTATACAGGCAGCATGGCTGTGGTGTGGCTGCTCGCGTCCCTCACGATCCTCCTGAGGGGATTTGGTATACCCGGGCTCTGCCTGACTTAGAGCGGTTGCGGACGGGTATTGATGCTGCTGAGCTGTCGGATGATGGAGACTACGGCCAGTTCGTCTTTACTCGGCTGGTGACTCCTCAGGTCATGGCTACTAGGAGGGCAGCGGGGGTGCAGATACCGATGCCTCCCCGTTTTTTTGAGTATGAGGCCGAGGGTGTCATTTGCCGCTCCTCATTTGTCATGTCTGAGACTCATCCCCACTTACGGCTTCCCCGCGGGACTACCTCTGTGAGCATTATTTTCTTTTTCTGCCTTGTTCAAGCCTTTTACTGCTTTACTGCCTGTATTCACTGTTTCTGACTGCCTCTTTTATCTTCATTCAACAGGTTCCAGCCAAGACTTATAGGGCAGTGGCCAAGGCGTTCACTGGGGCCGTGAAGATGCTGCGCCAATTTCAGAAGAGCGCAGAGCATTGGAAGGGGAGATGCAGCTCCCAGCCTGGTGACGTCGTGCCTCCCAAGAAGAGGCATAGGCCAACTTTGGCCCCTTCTAGCTCACAGGCGGGTGGGTTGAGTCAGCAGCCCCAACCTGACGATGATGATGGTGAGGATGATCCTTATTAACCCTCCTTCTCCACAGTGCCCGAGTGGCACGGATATTACGGCGAGCCCTGGACTTGGGCTCCATATGAGGATGATGATGGCTCTGAGGGCGAGATTCACGAGGTACAGGAGGGCAGCGGCGATGGCCAGGAGCAGAGCGGCTCTGAGGAGCAGGTAGGCAGCGGCCAGGACGACAGTGATTCTGAGGAGGATGAGGAGGATTAGGGCAACGACTCAGAGTCGGAGTGATGATGGCGGTCCTCTTTTGTCATGCCTTTATGACTCATTAGGAATAGAGAGAGAAGATGCATGCACTATTTTTATTGCTTTTGGGTTGTAAAACAACTATTTTTTTGCATTTTGTATTTTAACAACTAAAGCATTTGCTTATTTGTATATTTGCTTGTTTATATGCACAAGTCCGTCCCAAGAAAGGCACAAAATGGTGGCTTTTGATGTGATTGGGCATTTTTTGTGATTTTTCATGTATTGGGTGACGTTTATGTGTCTGTGGGGGTGTTGGGTATGTCGGATCCTCTCCCATGGGCTTGGTGAGTGAAGTGGAGTGTATGTGTATGGTTTTTGGATGTTTTGGACAGGTTTGGGCAGGCTTTGAGCAAGCATTGGATTGCTAAGGGGTTGCTACAGTTGCAGCTGCTGCTGGTGTCTGATGGGGCTTCCCATGTCGTCCGACACAGGACTTCATGGGATGGCCCCATGTCGTCCGACATGGGGAGTCTGAGGGGCTGGTTTAGCATTTTATAAAAGGCAGACTCGTAAAGAACACTTTCCAGCAGTCACAGCAGACTTCAAACTGGTCTTTCACCCCGAAATCAACTCCAAGATTCGACTTTTGACCCCGGAATGGAGCATTACAATGACAGATCCAAGATCAAAGAGCGCCAATTTCACTCCGATCTCATCAACCTAACCCGCCACCATTATAACAGCAATAGGAGAGTTATCGACCAACGGTATGGGTTGAGATGCCTTTGGGCACTGAAGGAATGGGCGGTAGATTGGAATCTTCTCCGCGCCGCGTCTAGATATTGGGACCGCAAGAGGCATGTCTTTACCCTCTCGTATAATGACCTTACGCCCACTATTGAAGAGTTACGGGCACTGATTGGGGGAACTGAGTTCAGAGATGGAGTCTTCCCACGAGATGCACGACCCTTGACTGAGCAACTTGCCGATTTCTTGGGATTTCACATAGAGCTGGTATCTGATCTGATTCTCGACCTGTCTTTCATTGATCTGGCCCAGATAGCCCGATTGGTTGTATCACGTCCGGAGCTGTTTGACCTATCCACGGCCATGGACATCTTCATGCTGATTATGATCTCTCTATACTGCTTCTGTGAGTATGATGGGGTATGCTCCAGTTTACTTCTAGGATTTGTTAGGCAGATGCGGGGTCATCGAGGTACCACACTGACTGAGATCCAGCTTGGGCGGGGAGAGAGAGACGTAGTACCCATTTTACTGGCAAAGACATATCATGGGATGGACCGACTGGCTGGAGGGTCATTGCACATGGGACGCGGCAGCCCCAGTCTCTTATCTTTGTGGCTCTTCGAGCGGTTGGGACTTATTTCCCCATTACCCGCAGGGCAGACCGCAGCACCTTGGGTTACATAGCAGAGGCGAGTGGCTCCAGAGGCTTCTCAAGAGAGCTGGCATAGGCGATTGGCCAGGTATACTACCACGGATATTCAGTATTGGGTTCCCGGATGGAGGCTCGAGACCATGAGCGGCAGACATGATGATTATGTTGTCGTGAGGCTGCCAGGATTGCACTTTTATGCATTTAGCATCCCCTTACTCGTTCTGAGGCAGTATGGGTACCCGCAGCAGGATATTGGCGGGTTGAGGGAGCAGATGGCCCGGGATACCGTTCCTCTTGACATGACTGATGGCCAGACTATCAGATTTTTTGCCAGGGCCTTTTCGGGAGCAGCCTTTCCCGCTCACGCACTAATACAGAAGACCCGGGGTATTACATATTTGTCCACATTGTATCTCATTTGGTATGGGGAGCAGATGGGACCGATTTAGCACACCATTGAGGCATATTGCCAAGGGATCCGAAGAGGAGATCAGACTAGCCGGGAGTTATGTGATGCTGAGGCGCTGACTGACCCAGACAACGTGACCGACGATCCGGCAGCAGATTTTGAGAGACTCGTAGAGAGGAGGGCCAAGATGAGGGACGACCTTGAGGTTATAGCCCGGAGGACAGCTTTAAGAGAAGAGAGGGCTGCCCAGGCGGCACTGAGAGCTGCCAGATTGGTTGACTCACCGACTCGTATTTTTCCTGAGCCGGAACGACAGGAGACAGATCTGTTTGGAATAGCTAGGCCAAAGACCTCCCGAGGACCGAGGAAGAGGAAGAAGAAGAGTGCTAGTTCGGGAGTGGGAAGGAGTGACTAGGATTAGGTGACCGGTCATTGTATCCCTTGTTGCCGACACAGACAGTCTAGACGTACCTTTTTAAAGGATTTTATTTTTGCTAATGTTAATGAGTCGAGAGTAGACCGTGCTTGAACTCATCAATGAATGTATTAATGTAGTGAAAGTTGAAATTACTTCAGAACTTAATCAAGACACATTTTGGTAATCACAGGATACCACTGTTGACAGAATTTGGTGTTTTGTATGATTTTTAGCACCGTGCGCGCCCTTTGTTTTGCACGGACTGCCTTTTGAGAGGTTTTCAGTCTCGTCTGGGTACATTATTTTCGCGCTTTTATTATTTTTTCTTTTCTTCTTTTTTTTATGTTTTTTTTTAGAGAAGGGGAGACTCGATTCAAACGTAATAGCGGCGCAGTTTGTCGCCGTTCACCGGGTGCATGAAGGGATTACCATCCAAATCTGTCAACTTCACTGCTCCACCAGAAAAGATCTCCTTCACCAAATACGGGCCCACCCAGACTGGCGCCCACTTGCCCTACGGACTGAATTGGTTCGGTGGTTTCTCTTTTAAGACCAAATCACCCACCTTAATGTCGCGGGGATGTACCTTCTTGTCAAAGGCCCTAGCCATACGCTTCTGATAAGCCCGGATGTGCTCCATCACCTTAAGCCTTCGCTCATGTAGAAGAGCTAACTCGTCATGTCGACTCTGAAGCCAGTCTATCTCGTTGACCTTGTTTTCAAGCAGAACTCGAAGAGAGGGTATCTCTAATTCAATGGGCAAAACGGCATCCTTTCCATATGTCAAAGCGAACGGGGTTTCACTGGTGGCTGTTCTTACTGAGGTACGATAGCCCCATAATGCTAAGTGAAGTTTCTCAGGCCAATCCCGGCTCTTTTCGGCCATTTTGCGGATGATCCTCTCTAGGTTCTTGTTGGCGGCCTCGACAGCACCATTGGTTTCAGGGCGATAAGGGGAGGACTTATGTCGCTTGATCCTGAACTCTGCAAGCAGTCTGTCGGCATTTCCCTCGAAGTGTGAACCGTTGTCGGAAATAATCTCATTCGGAACTCCATAACGGCACAAAATGTTCTCTTTTATAAAACGGGCCACCTTTTTGGAGTTGAGGACCTTGTAGGATGCTGCTTCGACCCACTTGGTGAAATAATCGACAGCAACCAACACAAATTCGTGCCCGTTACTACCGGCAGGAGTTATCTTTCTAATAACATCGATTCCACACGTTGCGAACGGCCAAGGAGTGCTCATACAGTAGAGATCATGGGGTGGTATATGGTTGAGATTGGAGAACCACTGACATTTGTCGCAAGTCCGCACGAACTGAATACAGTCAGTCTCCAAGGAGATCCAATAATAGCCCATCCTGAGTATGCTGAACATCAAAGCTCGGGCATTCATATGTGGCCCACATGCACCACAATGGACTTCCTCCATGACCTTTTTAGCTTTAGACCTGCTGATACAGAGCAAAAGTGGTCCTCGGTGTTTTTTCTTCCACAAGTTATCTCCCAGAATAACATACTGTGCGAATAACCTCTTTAAAGCTTGCAAGCTTTTGGCTCGAAGACCCTTTTTCAGCCTGCCATCCTCTTCTGTCGGGAACGAGGCTTCCCCATGCTTAAGGTACTGAAAGATCTGGCTATACCACAAGTCATCGACCTTTTATAGTTCAATCTGGCAACAGTAGGAAGAGTTCTCGCGTCTCCCAATTCTGAACGGCTTCACTGACTTTCCCTCCGGAATCTCTACTAAAGAGGCTAAGGTGGCTAGGGCATCCGCGAACCTGTTCTTGTCCCGAGGTAGGTAATGGAACGTGACCTCCTTAAATTGGTTGATCAGGTCTTCCATATAAGCATTGTACATTTGCAAGTACTGGTCCACGGTTCTCCACTTATTGGATACCTGATTGATGATTAGCTGGGAATCTCCATATACCTCCAACTATTCGACATTTCGCTCCAAAGCTGCTTCGAGGCCGGCTATGCAGGCTTCATATTCCGCGGCGTTGTTAGTAGCCGGGAAATTCAATTTGATAGCAATAGGGGTGTGCACATCCTTCGGGTCCACCAACACCATATCGATACCATTGCCTCTCTTCTTGGCGGCACCATTAAAGAACAACTGCTAATGGTCCGTACTCTCTACCATGAAAATTCCATCGTCTGGGAACTGGGGTTCGAGTCCGCGTGCTTCTGAGCTTGGAAAATCTGCCAAATGATCTGACAGAGCTTGGCCTTTGATTGCCTTGTGGGTCACAAACTTGATATCAAACTCGGCTAAGAAGAATGACCACTTCGCAAGCCTTGACAAAAGAGAAGGCTTATCGAATAGGCATTTGGGGTCCATCTTCGACACCAGGTGTACTGTATGCGCCAACAGATAATGTCTCAATTTGCTGACCACCTATACCAATGCTGCACAGGTTTTCTCCAAGGCTGAATAGTTAAACTCGCTACCCTGAAGCTTCCGGCTGACGAAGTAGATGGCATTCTCCACATTTGAATCTGATTTCTCTTGCGCAAGCATGGCTTCGACAGCCGTATCTGTAACTATCAAATATAGCAGCAAGGGCTTATCCTTACGCGGAGGACAAAGGATTGGGGGATGGACCAAATAGGATTTGATTGTCTCAAAGGCGATCTGACACTCTTTGCTCCATTCAACCTCCTGATTCTTCTTGAGCAGCTTAAAGATCGGCTCACAGATGGAGGTCAACTGGTGGATGAATCGGCTGATATATTGGAGACGGCCCATGAAAGCCTTTACCTCTGTGACTGTCGTTGGTGGCTTCATCTCCATGATGGCTTTAATCTTTCTCGGATCGGCTTCAATTCCCCGTTTCGTGACCATATATTCCAGAAATTTTCCTCAGACTATGCCAAAAGTACATTTTGTCGGGTTCAACCTCATGTCGTGCTCTCGCAGCCAGTTAAAGAATTTCCTCAAGTCGACCAAGTGTTGACCATCTGATCCCTTAGAGTGGATAATCATATCATCGATATAAACCTCGATCTCCTTATGGATCATGTCATGAAAAAGCGCGGTGACTGCTCGCTGATAGGTGGCGCCGGCATTCTTCAGACCAAAGGGCATAACCGTATAACAAAAGGTTCCCCAAGGGCTGGTGAAGGCAGTCTTTTCCTGATCTTCTTCGGCGACCTTAATCTGATTGTAACCCGCAAAGACATCCACAAAAGACTTGACTTCCTAGCTGGCAGTAGTATCCACCAACAGATCGATATTGGGCAAGGGAAAATAGTCCTTCGGGCTAGCCTTGTTTAGGTCCCTGAAGTCTACACAAACCCTGACTTTGCCATTCGACTTGGTCACCGTCACTATGTTTGCCAACCATTTCGGGTATTCGACCACTCTAATGAAACCCACTCTGAGCAGCTTCTCTATTTCTTCTTTGACCTGGAGAGACTATTCTGGCTTAATCCGGCGGAGTTTCTGCTTGACAGGCCTGGCTTCTGGATCCAGGGGTATTCGGTGCTCGACAGTTGAGGTATCCAACCCGGGCATGTCCTTGTAGGACCAGACGAACACGTCTACATACTCCTTGAGCAAATCAATGAGGGCTTCCCGCTCTTCCCCGGTGAAGAAACTGCCAATCTGTGTCTCTTTGGGCTCTTCAGTAGTTCCTAAATTCACCGTAGTCAATACTTCATCGGCAGCTTGGCCCTGATTATCCTCTTGCTCAAAAACCTGCTTTATATTATCATTTAAAAAGTTTTCGTCTAAAAGGTTTGTGTCCTCTTCAAATGAATAATTATTAACCACTTTAAAGTCATTAAGATTTGTTTTAGTTAACTTATCATTTGTTAAGGTGGCAATTAAGGGATACGCAGAAAGGTCAACCATTTCATTCAACGTAAAAGGGAAGTAACATTGGATATCTATTCATAATCCTCGGGCATGAGGCCTTCGGATGACTCGGAGGACCGGAATTCAAGGATTCCTGACTCAACTGACTCTTGACCCTAATGACCTTGGACCCTATACTACTTATTTGACTCGAAATGCTTGATACGGGTTGGACCGGGGTTTACTTTCTCCTGCTTTCACCCCGAGGAGTGGCAGTCTTGTCAGCCCCCTTCAAAAGACTGGAGACTTCGAGTTGATCGAAAACTTGTCGGAAATCACTGACAGGCCGGTACCCTGGAAAGATGGTGCGGGGAGCTAGAGAAGCCCGATGCAATTCTTTGGCTAGCTCGTCCAAGACATTCCAAGTCTTATTCTCTCTGTCAAATACCTCATAGATCTTATGCTCACACCCGAGGGCCTGAGCTAGATTAACATCCGGCTTTGTCCTTAACGGTGCTTCTTGTTGTTGTGTTCTAGGTACCCAAGAAAATATCAAGCCAGATATCCTATATTATTCAGACACCCCAAAAGAACGTGGCGTCATCAGTAGTTCTGATGCCGGGAACCATCTAGTTTTCTCGTGTAAATCTTGTGTCTGTCAAAACAAACACCGTTTCAAACATTTACTTTCAAAAAATAAAATTTTCAGCTTTTTACAGTCAAAAATGTCTATTCCTTTAGAAAATGTTGGTTTCTTTTCTATTCAAGGTGGTGACCAAGCTTCTCTCTTCCAAATCAATCCTGTTAGGCCAAGCACCTCGGCCTTTCATATTAGGCTGGGCGGCCGTTCTAAAAGTTTAGGATCTATCACTCCGACCCAAAAAGACCTACGGGCAAAGTTGGAGGAGGCCCGGAAGGAGAAGTCCCCTTAAAACCTCAGTCCAAAAACTCCCACCTCTCCTATCACTCCAGAATTGAGTTTAACCAAGCTCTGGACGCAAGAGCTAAGCTAGTAGCTAAGGCCATGGCCATAAATAATGCCTAGTTGGAGTTGGTAGAGTTAGAAACCACTTGTGGGGTCCCCCTCGAAGAAGGTTCACAAAGGTTTTCCCAACAAAGTTCCTACAAAATCATTTGCCAGCTAAGCTAGAGGGACGAAGAGGGCAGAACCGACCTTTGACCGCGGTCAGGAGGAGATTGTGGAGATTGATGAGGATGTGGAAAAAGGAGAAGGTGCAAAATCAACTCCTCTCCCCGAGAAATCCAAAGCACTTGGTAAAAGCCAAAGGAAAGGCCGTGATTCCTAGTCCCTCCAAAAAATTTAAGATGGACAATTCAGACCCTGAGTTCGTCAAATTTATTCATCAGATGTGGGAAACCCATCACCAAACCTCCACGAAATGTGGCCGCACTATGGATGCATTCGTTGAGGAAATTGCCCGTGCACCAATTCAAAAGGGAAAACCCCCTCAGATTGAGACATATGATGGCTCAACAAATGCAAAATGCCACATGGGGTGGTTTGAAGTGCAGATGACCCTGTTTTCATTCGATGAGGTAGTGATGTGCAAAGCTCTGACCGCCACTTTCACGGGTAAGGCCTAATCTTGGATGCTGGCCCTTAGGCCGTAATCCATAAAAAATTACAACCAGTTCAGGCACATTTTCTTGAATTCTTTTGCTGGGGCAGGCGAGCCCGCGAGCCCGAAGACCGACCTGATAAGAATCAAGCAGACCGCAACAGAGACCACCAAATCATATATCACTCGGTTCAGAAAGATGTCTGAGCCGATAGTGGACCTGTCCGAGAGTAACATTAAACTCTGTTTTGAGGGCGGTCTCTGCTCCAGCTTCTTGAAGATGAACTTTGCCTCCAACAGGCCCAAGAATGTGGAGGAAATATAGGAGAGAGCCTCAGCTATTGCCTTAGCTGAAGAGCCCAATGAGGCCGCTGCCCACAGACCGGCCAAAGACAGAATTGATCAGGTACAAGAAACGGGTCAAGGGTCTGGCCGCGGTAATAATCAGGGAAAGAACCAAAACCGCGGCACGGATAAACACATAAACCTGTCAAATGAAACAGTTTATACCCTCTTGAACTCGTCGCGAGCATCCATTCTGAAAACTATGGAAATTCCTCCTCTTCCACCAATGGGCAGAAAGCCAAATGAGAGGAGCCGAGCTAAATTCTATGATTATCATAGTGACCACGGTCACAACACAGAAGATTATTTCCTGCTGAAGAGAATTATTCAGCAGAAAATAAATAATGGGGAATTAGCCAAGTGGGTGCAGGGCCATAATGCCAACAACAATAACACCCAGCGGGCACGAACTCAGCGTGGCCCGAAAGAAGGGATAGAGATAACAATGACGAGGATGAATTGGAAAATTACGATATCAATTTCATTGGAGTAGAAGCTCCCTTCAACAAACAACTCTCCCTTCAGATTAAAACCCTAGAGAAGGTTTTCTTGATCCCACCTTTGCCTCAAGAAGAAGAGCAATAAATTGGGTTCAAACGGAGTGAACTTGCCTCCACCCTTTTCCATTTTACCCAGCCCCTCACCATCCGTATGAGATTCTTGTGGGCAAACATTGGCAGGGTTCTAATTGACATAGGGGCAGCCAGAGACATCCTCTACTATCATACTTTAGTAGGGATGAAGATGTCTGAAGCTCACCTCACTCCATATACCGGTTTGCTCGAGGGATTCACGAACCACAGTGTCCGCGTGAAGGGGACAATCGATTTTGAAGTGACTATTGGGGAGAAGGCCGTGCAAAAAACTGCCAAAATCACGTTCATGGTAATTGATATGCAATCCTAGTATAATGTAATATTAGGCGTGACCGCACATGCCGCACTGGGAATTGTAGCTTTTGTCCCCCACCAAAGGATAAAGTTTAATACTCTGGGCGGAGTTGCAACCATAAAGAACCAGCCCAAGAGATTCCTCGGACATTGGAGGAGAAGAGAAAAGTAGAGAAAGGTCAGACCTCCTGCTCGCAAAAATAGGGTGACGTTAAGCAGAGCAAAGGCAAAGAAATATGCCCGCTGCCCGAGCTCATCGGTATGCTATCTTTCCATTCCACCAAGATTGAGCTCAAGAAGAGCAGGAAGGCAAAGAGGTTGGCACCCATTGAAGGGTGTTACGTTGATAGAGGAATTCTGGGGCATAGACCGAGATATCATCTACTCCATGTTCGCTCTCCCAGAAGCAAGGTCCAATCCACCAGCGATCATATTGACATCTGTTTGAGATGGCCTAGCGCTATGCTGGTTGTATTGAGTTATGGGTGTAGTACTGGCTTGGGCGTATATGATGGGGGTGCCTTGAGAGGTGGCAATATGAAGCCTCGGTCGACTGTTTGTAATTTGGCGGGGGAGGAACCTGGTTGAAGGTTTGAAGAGCTGATCGGGGAGGATCGTCGTCCTCGATAAGAACAAAAGTACCGTCAGGTTGGGGGATAGCTGCTATACCCCGTTCATTCAGAAGTTGTACCATGAAATTCTGCTGATCTTCTTTCTGCCTCTTGTGAACCTCACAGGCCCGGATGACTTCTTTCAGTGTCATATCTGTTACCGGTGGCGGGGTTCCATTCCCGTCACGATTTCTCGGTGAGTGTGACATGTCGGAGAGTCTGACTGAAGGAACTGAGGGAACCAAAGAACTGTCTGATGCGGCCGTAACTGTAATTCTGGTGAGGCGCTGACCCGGGATTCTGAACCACTTTCTGCTCGCTGCAAGGAACGAAAGACAGGGTTTAGGTTTTGGAAAGGGTATTTTACTCGGGGTTTCGGGCTTGTGCAATGTGCAGTTACCGCTTAATGTTTACTTAAAACGTATTTTCTAAGAGTCCTAATTGGTTGGAAAAGACTGCATCTTCTTTTTCGCAACTAACCTAGGGCTTGAATCAGTGGATCTCGGCACTACGTTTACAAGCCCCTCATTTTTCACATGTAAATCGTCTTCCCGGGACGGACAATCCCGAGCGAGGGTCTTATAAGGCAAGCGACTTCCATCGACAAAGGAAAAAGTGAACTTAAGGCTAGCTGGTCATGTAAACTTTCAACGTATGTGACATGCGGGTCACGGTCGAAGTCAACGTTCTTAAGTTAAGGCAGAAATCGTGCCAAAATTTTGGCATGACCTCTCTTGACTCTCTTGCGCGAGAGGCCTTAGCTTTTGGCGTTGGCCAAGTTGTGGCTGGCATGGTGCATACGTTGAGGGTTTGATGACACGACGTCACATTGAACCTTCGGGTATGTTTTTAGCGCGGCTCCACGTCAAAGTCAAGGCTGAAAAGCTAAGACTTCGGGTCGAGAACGACCTCCAATCTCAACTTTTAAGTTTGACTTGTGAGGGAGATCGGCGTAAAAGCATACACTTAGGCTTTATGACACGGACTAAGCCAAAAACCAACCAAGGTCTTGGACGTAGTGTGACACAAAGAGTGCATGGATTACACGGGCTAGGATGGGCTGTTTGGGACGACCCCGTGCGCACTCGAAAGGTGTCTTGCAGACCAATCAAGCTGCAACTGAACGGTCATCCCGGGTTGAGGGTTGTAGTGTGCAGTATACCGAGGCAGCAAGTGCGCTTTGCGTGCGGTGTACCGAGGCAGCAGTGCAATTAGTGTGTGGTCACTAAATTCCTTTTCTAAGTGAAATAGAGATTTTCATAATGCGTTTTAAAGAATTCATGCGCAGTTCAAAATATAGTACAAAAATCAAATATGAATGGAAAATGCACAAACATGTTATGATTTTGAATGAGATGAAAATGCAACATCTTTTTTTATTTTCGAAAACAGCCCGATGTTTTGAACAACACACGCACACAAAAACGAGAAAGGGGTAAATGAAAGTTTGACCCACGAAATGCTTTTTTAAAACGAGGGAGCTTTGAAAAAATATTGTTCGATCCCCAGCGTAGTCGCCAACTGAAATTACCCGGATCGTGCGCGGGGATGCGGTGAGCGGCATTTCGCAACTTCGGACCTCGCCGGAATGAAAGGGAGAGTTGCCACGCCATTTTGTATTATGAGCCCAAACTTTGAAAATGCTGGTTTTGAAAAAGGGGGGTCATTTTGATTGGTAGCCAAAAATTGGAAAAGGCTTAAAAAAAAAGAACGTTTTGATTGGTATCCAGAACATGGAAAAAGGCTTTGAAACAAGAACGTTTTGATTGGTAGCCAAAACTTAAAAAAAGGCTTTTAGGACCAGAGATTGTTAGGTTCGGAGGACACATTACGTTTCGGGAAGAGTATGTTGAGATCACACGAAATGCCTCGTATGACGAGTCTTTCTACCTTTCTCGAAATTGTGTGTGTGTGTGTGTTGCATTTTGAAACGGAGCTTGAATGACAAGCTTTAGTCTTGGTTTGAACAACAAACATTGATTTGTGGTAAAAACGAGCGTTTGAATAACAAACGTCGGTTTTAGAGTTTGAAAAGAGGGTTCGAATGACGAACTTAAATCTTTAGTTTGAATGACAAACATTGATTTTAATGAAAAGAGCGTTTGAATGTCAAACGTCGGGTTTCGAGTCGGAAATGAGCGTTTGAATGTCAAACGTCGATTTTGAGTTGTTTTGAAAATGGAGTTTGAATGACGAACTTATATCTTTAGTTCGAAAGAAAAACGTTGATATTAATGAAAATAGCGTTTGAATGTCAAACGTCGGGTTTTATGTCGGAAATGTGCATTTGAATGTCAAACGTCGATTTTGAGTTGTTTTGAAAATGGGGTTCGAGTGACGAACTTAAATCTTTAGCTTGAATGAGAAACGTTGATTTTAATAAAAAGAGCGTTTGAATGTCAAACGTCGGGTTTTATGTTGTTTTGAAAAGAAGTTCGAATTACGAACTCCGGTTTTGAACTGGCATTACATTGTTACCAATTTTATGAAAAAGAGGCAGTAAATGATATGCGATCGACGAGTCATTTTGTGACTCGGACTTTTATAAGTAAATACTATCACAAGCTAAACGGCTCGGACTTGTAAATGATAGCATTTAAATTGCGTTATCAACGGAATCGAACGATTCGGACAGTAAAGATACGTAAAAACGGGATTGGAATGCCGTTTTAACACGAAATTACTTCTCTTATGGGAGAGAAATTGATTAAGGACTAAAACATATCGAGTCCCGTAGACGGCGTTACGTCTACATTTTGAGAGTTTCGATCGGATCGAAAATAGCGTTTGACGCGTAAATCGAGGCAAAATGGAGTTTTAGAGAAAGAGAGTGTTACCTATGGCTAGGGATTGACTCTTTGGCTCGGAAAGACGTATACGAGACACGATTTGGTGTTTGGGAGGGGGTTGAATCGCCTAGAACCGTGGGGTTTTGGGAGAGGGGTAATATTTTTTCCTCTTTGTAACAAAATGACATCCCTTGTATTTATAGGGGTAATTTTTTAAAACAGGCCGGACGACTTAAGATTCAATTTGGGGGGTTTTTGGGTATTTTGGAAATCTCAGGGAGTTGATGAGAATTCTGGTTTTACATGTAAAACAGGCCGGACGGCCTAACTATCAATTTAAGGGGTATTTTGGTCTTTTCACCCCTGAATTTGATTGATGGGGATGGGGGAGGCCATGCATGCTTGCCATGTGTCCCTGTGAGTCACCGAAGCTAGGGTTTTTGTCCCGTTATTCCCAGTTTTGATTGTTTTCTAAATAACTGTCTGGAAAGTGTCCGAAACGCCCCCGGAAAGTCCCAGAAAGTGCATTTTTCGAGGAAAGTGATACTTTTACGTGGATAACGAGTGTTGAGTAAACTTTGGTGTCAGGATGCACGGGGCAGTCCTGGGATGTCTCGTTGACTCGGGAATGGGGAGTTTAACGGGTTCCGGTCCTGGAAAGGGCCAGTTAACGGATTCTGATTAACTTTTAAAGGATTTTGACAATTCGGATTTAGGTACTTACACTTAGCTCACCCCATTGTCTTGCTAACATTTGTTCCTCTAAGGAAGATCCTACATAAGCCAGAAAGTTCAAGCCGACTACTCAACTGGTCAATTGCTCTCACATAATTCGACATTGAGTATAGGCCCCGAAAGGCATTGAAAGCTCAAGCTTTGGCAGGCTTCTTGGTCGAGCTTACGTTCACCAAGGAAGATAGCGAAGTGAGAGCTCGGAAGGAAAATACAAAGGAAAAGGAGCCTGCAACTCAACCCACCATAAGTTTGCCCGACGATTGGTGGAAAGTATATGCTGATGGGTCGGTAACAAAGAATGTTAGTGGAGCTGGAATTGTTTTGGTCGAGCCAGAATCGGGGACAGTCTATGAAGAAGCTCTGAGATTCAATTTTGAAGCATCTAACAACCAAGCCGAATATGAAGCTTTGGTCGCAGCCATCGAGTATGCAAAATGTTTTGGGGCGACCAAAATTGTTGCTTACTTTGATTCTCAATTGATAGTGAATCAAGTCAGAGGAGAGTATGAGGTGCTGAATCCTACCCTGGTCAAGTACACCGACTTAGTGAAAGAGCTGATCAGGACTTGGAATTTTGGGAAATACAACGGTTAGATCGAGATGACAACGAGCTGGCCGACCTCCTCTCAAAGTTGGCCACATCAGATGAACAACATGGGGAGCCTATCTCGTACCTCGAGCATCCAGCATATGAGAGGGTTCAGATTCAATGCCTGGAGGATACCACTAGAAAATGGGTTTACACCAAGTGCTGGATTGAAGAAATATGAGCTTATCTAGAGACAGGCGAGCTACCTACTGACGAGAAGGCAGCTCGAGCTATCAAGAAGAAATCCACGAGGTATGTCATTCATGGAGACGCTCTATTCAAAAGGTCGTTCACTAAACCATTATTGAGGTGTGTTCACCCTCAAGAAGTTACACAGCTGATGTACGAGGTACATAGTAGGGTTTGTGGTGGACACCCAGGGGCCAAAACTTTGGCCAATAAATTGATTCTATTGGGTTATTATTGGCCTCACATGAGATCGGATGCTCACGACTTTGTTCAGGGGTGCGACCAGTGCCAAAGATTTGCTGACCTACCTAGACTGCCTACAACCGAGCAAACTCCAGTGATCGTAACTTGGCCTTTTGATATGTGGGGATTTGATTTGATTGGTCCCTTCCCGCCCGCCCGAGGAAATTACAAGTATATGATCGTTGCTATTGATTACTTTACCAAGTGGGTCGAGCCCAAGCCGTTAGCCAGGATTACTACTGATGGATGTGATTTTACCCATCCAAAATATATATTTCCTAGCTAATTTGATGCTCAAAACCTTGGGAATTTAATGTATTTTATAGTGTTTTGAGCGTACTTTGGAAGTTTTAGGGCCAATTTGTAAATCTTGGAAATTGAGGGACCAAACTGGAAATATGGAAAATTGGGAGGAATTTGATTTTATGAAAGTTCATGGGCCAAAGTGAAAATATAAAATTTCAAAGACCGAGGTGCGAAAGAAATTTTTGTAGTAACTAAAGTGCGACTGCGCAATTGCGATGCGAGACGAATACAAAATGGGCCAAACCAAAAAACCAAAGGAAGTGGCCGGCCAAGGCTAAGGAAAAATGGGGCTAAGGCTGGCAGTGGCCGGCCAAACCAAGGCTGGACCGAGGAACAAAGGGCTGTTGACCTTGGGCGCTGAAGACCTGGGCTTGGACTGTGATTCTTGGGTGGTTGCTAAGGGTCTCATGGGCGGCCGCACAAATGCAGGAAACAAGGTCGTGGAAGCTCTGTTTAATTGGGCGGGCGCTGGGCCAAGTGTGGGCGACCGCCGACCAAGCTTAGCAAAGGAAAGCTGTGAAGGATTGGTCCGTCACAAAAATAAAAAGGCAATCAGAAACAGAATCTGCAACGAATTTTCAACAGATTTCTAAATTGACTAGGATTTTGACCAGATTTTAGTTTCCAAAAAGGATTTTCACCTCCCCCTCCTATAAAAAGGACCCTAGACTAGTTTTTGAAGTAATTTTTTATCTCTCATTCTCTCTCTATATTTTCTTCCTCTTTATCATAGTTTAGGTTTTTATTTATTTTTGAAGATTAAAGAACAAGGTTTTGTTTATTTTATTTTAATGGTCTTTCAAGGCTAATTTATTTGATTCCTGGATTGAAGTAAGTAACAATTGGATCTTTATGCTAGATTTTAATTCTTCCTATATCTCTTTTGTTCTTGTTCTTCTCAACGGTTTTAATTATCGTTCTTGAGATCAATTGTATTGACCTAGCGGAATATACTTTTGATATCTTGAATTTATTTGGATACAAACCATTGCATTAGCGTGGATGATTTGTAATTTGACCATTGTTGAGAAGAATAGATTTAATTGAGGACCTAGCGGAAATCAAACGAATCTAGGTTCCATTGTTCTTAAGCTTTTAATTGAAATTCTTGAAAGTTTGTATTGACCTAGCGGAATATATAAACGAGATAGAGTTGTTAGGGTTCTAATGTTCTTATTGACCTAGCAGAATATATGAACATCTTAATCCTATATTTTTGTGAACGAACCCAAGAATGAGATTGAATCCTTTTTACATGAAATAAAAAAGCATAAAGTGATAATTGTTATGATCCCCAATCCATGAATCCCGTATCTCTTGATATCTTTAATTTATTTATTTTGCTTTCTTAGTTTAATAGTTCAAACAATCTAAACCCCTTTTTCTTTGTTTCTTTTTACACTAATTAAATCTATTTGTTCAACACACAAATCTCTATGGTTCGACCCTTACTTTTGTATATTGTTACTTCAGTAACTTGTACACTTGCAAGGTTTTTATTACAAGAGGATTTTTATCCATCAAGTTTTTGACGCCGTTGCCGGGGATTTGTTGTGATTTGAACAAGTTAATTTTATTAGTGTATTGTAAATATTTTCTTTTACTAGTTTCTTTTTAGTGTAAATAATTTTCTTTCTTTTTCTAGTTGCTTAAAAATTAAAGGTCATGCATGAATCACATTCTAATGAGAAGTTAGTCGGGCAAGTAAAACAATTAATTTCTTTCTTCAATGCGAAAAGTGCTTCGCCTAGTGTCAATATAATACAAGATGCATGTTCCTGTTGTGGATTATACTCTCATGCTACTAATGATTTTCTGTCTAGGACATATTTTCATGAGTATTCTCCACAGATGCAAGAAAGGAGTTCGTTCCACCCATGGAAACAACAATATGATTATTCCCCCAATTGTAATACAATGGAGGGGAAACCACTCAAGCCGGGCATGGAACAATTATGAGCCACATTATTATGATCCACCGCAAACTAAAAAGCGATCATGGGAAGAGGCTCTGACAAGTGTGAGGGAAGAAAATCGTCAACAACGACAACAATTTGGTGCCACCATGGATAGGTTGGAAGCACAAGTGACTAAAATATTAGAAGCATTGAGAGGTTGTGAGCGAGAAACTAGTTTTATCCAACTTAAACGTTATGAATGGGAGGACGCTTCCATTAGTGATGAACTACCAATTCTCTCTCTGTCTCCTACTAGTGATGTTTTGGTTGTTGATGAAGAGGTTGATTGTGAAGAAGATGGGGTGGTAGAGAAATTAAAAGACGATGAGGGCGTTAATGTTGATGAGGTTGGGCCCGACCAAATTAACAAACAATGCCTCAAAGAAGAACTTCTCCATCCCATCGAAAGTGTAAAAGATTTCGCCTCCATCATTCTTGTACCACCCCCTATTTTTGAGGGTGAAGAAAGTGGCAAAATTTTGAAAGAGAAGAAGCCCAAAAAGCTGAAGCATCAAAGAATTCCTTGGGCACTAAATGATTTGATGATGCAAGGAATATATATGAGGCATGAACTGAAAATAAGGACCTGCGAAACCATGAAGTGGGCTAAAGGACGAAAAGGAAGTCCAAACGTAAACAACGGTCGGGCTAACGACCTTAACCAAATGCGCTAATTGGGAGGCAACCCAAGTAGGTACATTTTTTTTGCTTTATTTATTTGCTTTGTTGTGTCTTATAGTCCTTTGAACCCGAGACATGTTTTTGTTCTCTTTTGGTATGAGGACATAGCATGTTTTGAGTTTGAGGGTAGATATCTCTCCGAGTTTGTGGGTTTATAGGGGAGTGTATATAGTGTCACCCTCCAAAAAAATGGAAAATTTAAATTTTTTTGTTCTTTTCATATTTTGGGAAGTTGGCTAGAGTCCATGATGATTTGAGAGTGCTTTAATTTTTAAAATCTTGAGTATTATTATCAATATGGGGATATAATTGCATTGAAACATGTAAAGTATGATTTCTCCACCTTTCACTTCCACATTATTTTTCTTGATCATTGTTACCAATTTAGGAGACCTTTATAGGATCACTTTGGCATTCTCGGGGTCCCTATAACATGTTTGCATGACTGTCAATAACACATCAATTAGGCTATTCGGGAAGTGATATGTGGCTATTTTCTTTGAACCCTATTTGTGAGCCTTTAACTTTCTCGTCACTTATATAATTTTTTTTGCTAGAACCCCTTTTGAGTTTGAAAAAGAATGTAACCTCTCACAAATTGGGAGGTTATCTTGGACCACCATTCACCTTCTTTTGTACCCTCATTATCCTACCTTTTTAACTTATACACTATTTTCTCACCTTTTTCAAGAAAGTGAAACTAGGGAATGAATGGGGATGTTTGGGTGATGTTTGGAAAATCAAAGGGTTGGATGGAAAGTGTTAAAAAAAAGAAAAAAAAATGGATTATGAATTGTATTGAAAAGAGGGGCTTGAGCAAAAGTATTAAAAGCACATTCTTCGTGATATATTTGTGCCAAGAAAAAAAATGAAAAAAAAAAGTTGAAAAAAAGCCTTGCCCTCTCTAATGTTGAAGTGGAAAGTGACCAAAAATGAAAGAAAGGTGATCAACCCCGAGTGTGAAAGTATACAAAATTATAAGTTTAGGGGTTAAATCAATGGGTTGGCATGAAGCGGAGTGATAAATTTCAATGGGAGGATGTATGATGAAGACTTCTTAGTTTCAATTGCTTGAATTCGTATGTCCTTACCTTCTTTTGTAACCGTGAACCTAGCCTGCGTTTTTCGCTATACATTACAAAGTCATATTTGATCCCTAAAGAGTAGCCGGGTTGACAGTTTTGTTTAAACAAGCATATGAGTGGCCTTGTGTGGAAATTTATCTTATTATCATTGATTTAGAGCATGTCGTTAGTGACCCTATAAAATATCTTACTTTGGTTGATCTCTCATATTTCATTCATCTTTCATTATGTGGTTGATAATTATAAGTTAGATGCATCTATGTAATTATAGTCCCATGTTCACGATAATTCTTGTAGATTATGTGTGTTATAAAGATCTGAGACTTTTTGTGCCAACGGCCTATTATATGAATTGAACAAATCCCAAATATATTTTCTTTTCTTTTGTTTTAGTTAGTTAGTTTTTATTTTGTTTTAGTTTTGTTTTACTCGAGGACGAGCAAAAGATAAGTTTGGAGGTATTTGATGGATGTGATTTTACCCATCCAAAAGTTATATTTCCTAGCTTATTAGATGCTCGAAACCTTGGGAATTTAATGTATTTTTAGTGTTTTGAAAGTATAGGAATTGAAGTGCAATTACTGATAAAACAGAGGATTTGAGCGTACTTTGGAAGTTTAAGGGCCAAATTGTAAATCTTGGAAATTCAGGGACCAAACTAGAAATATGGAAAATTGGGAGGAATTTGATTTTATGAAAGTTCATGGGCCAAAGTGATAATATAAAATTTCAAGAACCGAGGTTCAAAAGAAATTTTTATAGTGACTAAAGTGCGACTGCGCAATTGCGATGCGAGATGAATACAAAATGGGCCAAACCAAAAAAACCAAAGGAAGTGGCCGGCCAAGGCTGAGGAAAAATGGGCCTAAAGGTGGCAGTGGCCAGCCAAACCAAGGCTGGGCCGAGGAATAAAGGGTTGTTGACCTTGGGCGCTGAAGACTTGGTTTTGGGCTGTGATTCTTGGGCGGTCGCTGAGGGTCTCATGGGAGGCCGCACAAATGCAGGAAACAAGGCCGTGGAAGCTCAGTTTAATTGGGCGAGTGCTGGGCCAAGTGTGGACGACCATCGGCCAAGCTTAGCAAAGGAAAGCTGTGACGGATTCGTCCGTCACAAAAAAAAGGCAATCAGAAACAGAATCAGCAACAGATTTTCAGCAGATTTCAAAATTACTAGGATTTTGACCAGATTTTAGTTTCCAAAAAGGATTTTCACCTCCCACCTCCTATAAAAAGGACCCTAGACTAGTTTTTGAAGGAATTTTTTATCTCTCATTCTCTCTCTATATTTTCTTCCCCTTTATCATAGTTTAGGTTTTTATTTATTTTTGAAGATTAAAGAACAAGGTTTTATTTATTTTATTTTAATGGTCCTTCAAGACTAATTTATTTGATTCGTGGATTGAGGTAAGTAACAATTGGATCTTTATGCTCGAATTTTAATTCTTCCTATCTCTCTTTCGTTCTTGTTCTTTTCAACGGTTTTAATTATCGTTCTTAAGATCAATTGTATTGACCTAGCGGAATATACTTTTAATATCTTGAATTTATTTGGATACAAACCATTGCGTTAGCGTGGATGATTTGTAATTTGACCATTGTTGAGAAGAATATATTTAATTGAGGACCTAGCGGAAATCAAACGAATCTAGGTTCCATTGTTCTTAAGCTTTTAATTGAAATTATTGAATGTTTGTATTGACCTAGCGGAATATATAAATGAGATAGAGTTGTTAGGGTTCTAATGTTCTTATTGACCTAGCGGAATATATGAACATCTTATTCCTATATTTTTGTGAACGAACCCAAGAATGAGATTGAATCCTTTTTACATGAAATAAATAAACATAAAGTGATAATTGTTATGATCCCCAATCCATGAATCCCTTGTCTCTTGATATCTTTAATTTATTTATTTTGCTTTCTTAGTTTAATAGTTCAAACAATCTAAACCCCTTTTCCTTTGTTTCTTTTTACACTAATTAAATCTATTTGTTCAACACACAAATCTCTGTGGTTCGACCCTTACTTTTGTATATTGCTACTTCGGTAACTTGTACACTTGCAAGGTTTTTATTACAAGAGGATTTTTATCCATCAATTACCGAGGAAAACACCATCAATTTTATTCATGACTTCATTTGGTGCCGTTTTGGGATTCCTAGAGCTATAGTGTTGGACAACGGGCTACAATTCTCAACAGCTTTCGAAGAAGAAATGAACAGAGTAGGAGTCAAACATTGAAAGTCATCAGTTGCCTATCCTCAAGGTAACGGGCAAGCCGAAGTAGCGAAGAAACTGGTCCTCTCTGCACTTAAGACAGGTTTGGTTGGTCGACGGAGTTACTGGTTGGACAAACATCCCATTGCTCTCTGGACAGTCCGCACAACCACTCGGGGGCCCACGGGTGAAACCCCATTCGCTCTTACATATGTATCAGAAGCCATGGCATAGGCTGAGTTACAAGTCCCTACAGCAAGGGTAGTTTTCTTTCACCAAGAGCAGAACGACACCAACAGATTGATCGACTTAGACTTGCTCGACGAGAAGCAGAATACATCTCAGCTAAGGATGGTCAACTATAAGCAAAAAACTTAGAGTTACCATGAAACGAAAGTAAAGAGAAGATCGTCCCAAGTGGGGGACTATGTGCTATGAGAGATTGAGGTAACTGGAAGGAAGGCTCAGCATAATAAGTTATCTCCAAACTGGGAAGGACCCTACGTCGTTACTCGAGTGGTCAAGGAAGGAAATTATATGATTGGTCATCCAGACGGGGTGGAGTTGAAACATTCGTGGTATGCTAGCCACCTTATCAAATAATACTTTTAAGTTCAGTTTCAATTTTAGCTTCATTTTTCAGTTTGAGTTTAGTTTCAGTTCCAGATTTCTGTTTTGTGTGTAATCATTCTACTACTTCAATAAAAGTTGCAGTTCTATTCAACCAAGTTATGTTACGTCTATGAATCGATCTAACAGTCTCGACTCTTAGTCAGTCTCGTACCTTTAACAAGTCCGACTCTTAGTCGACTTCGTTCTAACAGGCTCGACTCTTAGTCAGCCTCGTTCCTTTAATAAGTCCGACTCTTAGTCAACTTCGTTCTAACAGGCTCGACTCTTAGTCAGCCTCGTTCCTTTAACAAGTCCGACTCTTAGTCGACTTTTTTCTAGCAGGCTCAACTCTTAGTCAGCCTCGTTCCTTTAACAAGTCCGACTCTTAGTCGACTTCGTTCTAACAAGCTCGACTCTTAGTCAGCCTCGTTCCTTTAACAAGTTCGACTCTTAGTCGACTTTGTTCTAACATGCTCGAATCTTAGTCAGCCTTGTTCCTTTAACAAGTCCGACTCTTAGTCGACTTCATTTTGCCAGGTTCGACTCTTAGTCGAATTTGTTCCAATAGACTCGATCCTTAATCAGTCTCGTTCATTTAGCAAAATCCGACTCAAGGACCAATCTATTCTCAAAAAACATGCAAGTAAGTCGACTTCATTGCTATGAACTAGTCTGACCAAAAACTTGTGTCGATCTCGTTTATCATATCAATCTAGTTCGACCTCCCAACAAGGATCCAAGCCAAGTGATTCAAGTAAAAAGTCAACTATGATCAAATAAAAAGTCCCCCAAAGGTGGGCCAGGACTTGAACAAACAAATGTTACGAGTTAAATGCCTCCCAAACTGGGCCAAGGCATGGATTACATAAACAAAAAGAAAAATTGTTTGGAAACTTTTTCATTACATCAAAAACTTAAACAGCTAGCTCGTCGGTCGCCGGATCCTGCAGGTCCTAATCGACCTCATCATCATCTTCCTCTTCCATGTCCTCAGCATCCTGAATCTCATTAAAAATTATATTGAAGTTTCTTTTTGCTAGGGGAGGGACAATCCACGGCTCACAGCCATCTGCTTGATCTTGCTGGGCTATAAATGCTATGTCATTATCAGTGTAAGGGACTACGGTGTGGCCACCACGGGCTTCATTGTCGTACTGACCTTCGGACGCCCATCGAGCTAGCTGTTCTAAGGAGACATCCGCTGTCGGATCAACAACAGCTCGACGAGCCATGTGATGACTACTTGTATCGAAGAAATCCTTCGCCTTATCAATGATAATGTTGTGGCAGTTGTCACTCTCCTTGAAAGCTTCAATGGCAGCCACCTCCCAGGTTTTCCCAGTTGATAGATGATCTTCATTCATTTTTAGAATACGCTCATTGGCTTCCTTGAGCTTCCTGGCTAGCTCTTTATTATCTTTCTCCAGAATAGACTTGTCGGCTTGAACAGCATCGACCTCTCCCTTAAGCAAAGCATTCATCTCTTCAGCCTCTTTAAGAGATGCCTGGGCCTTGACTCTATCAGCCTCTACATTATCTCTCGCAAGCTTGATGGCATCGTAGGCCGCATCTAGGTCACTATATTTCTCTTTCCACTCATCAATCTCCTTGACCTTTTGGGCATAGGCAGCTGTAGCAATCTTCTCCCACTCGATAGCCGCCCTGACTTGTCTTTACATTATTTCAACACTTTTTAATCTGATTAAAGCAAATAGGACCTTTTATTCCGCTGCACATTTCTCACTTGTCAGATATTAACTTGTTTTAAAGACAAGTGTTAAAGGTGGTTCAGAGTTCACTCCTCCTACGTCCACCCTCACTGTCAACCTTGGCAAGTGAGATCAATCCACTTAAATCTAGTTCCCTTTAAGATTTACAAAGGATTGGATAGGCAAGTTCCTTGAACTTCCTCTTCCTAATAAGTACAGTCTATTAGAGATTTTGCTTGTTACGAAGCAAAGTACACTATCACTTAAAGTCAGTTTTAAGTGATTTACAACTTTAGTTTATACACCTGAATTCAGTTACAAGGGTCTCAGATTGTTTGAATGTTGGTTGAGGGTTTGCAGGTGTGAAAGGTTGAAGAAGAGGATGTAAAGGTTGTGTGTGTTGGGGCATTTTTTTCAGTCTTGAGGGTTTCCTTTTACAGGCTGGAATATAGCCTTTGGAGGAGACAAAGGAGTAAATGCAAATGGGTGGAATAGTGTTTGCATTTAGAGCTTTGATTACTGGATAATAACAGGCTGTAAATCTGCAACCATTTTATGTAATCTTCACGGAGATGAGCTGGCAACATCTGTATGGAGAGATTGGGCAAGGCACATCTTGATCATCACAGGAATGCTTCACTGCTGTTGATGTTGAAGATCATAGCTGTCAGAGGGTTGAGACCTCTGCTGTTGAGAACCTTAGCTGTTAGGCTAAGTCTTTAAAGTTTGCAGGTTTAGGAGATAAGGATTTGTGTTTGATGATTATGTAATGATCCTTTATACATAAATACATTAATTTATGTGATTTGTCTTGGTGTTTGATCATTACATCATTGCTGTCCAGTTGATAGGAAGGTTGTGCAGAAGTGTCATAGCTGTCCAATGTTCATGAGGTGTCTAGGCTGTCAGATAACATAGGATGGGATAAGTTTCTTTGTCAAAACCCTTTATAACTATGTGGTTTGCATAGTTAGGTCCTAACAATTTCCCCCTTTTTGGCAAAGTAATATATATAGTAAAAGATATAACCTGCAAGATACTCATGAATTGAATATACCAATGAAGATAGAACTGATCTTCTTGATTCAATCATAAGAGCTTAAAACAAACAAATTATCCAAAATAACAATTGTTTTTAAAGCAGGAAATAAAGGTAGGGTTTAAAAGACCTATCCAAAAAAAGAAAAAAATTTCTAATCAGAAAATTCATCTCTTTCTCTTCTGGCTTCAAGGATCTCCTCTCTTTCTGCTAGCAGCACCTTTCTCATCTTGTCATCAACACCTCTGTAATACATTTTATTGTTCCATTCCCAGCTCATCTCATCATCATAGGTGAAGGATTGATCTTGCCTTTCCTTGAGAACAGCTTTGGATAGAGGTTCTTCATCATCTCTTAATCTCAGATTACCCCATTTGGGAACCTTCTTTGGTTTTGAGCTTTGACCTCTACTTCCTCAAAATAGGTTAGAAAAGAAGGGGTTTGTCTGCAGAGAGATGAGTTGTTGAGCAGGATGAAGAGGTGGATCTGTGGTGACAACAGTAGAGGTTGGAAACTGTTGCACTTGTTTCATTGGAGTATCTTCTTCATCATCACTGGACAAAACAACATTGGGAGCAGCACCAGAGGCTCTTTTTCCTAGGTTGATAGCTTCTTCCTCAGACTCAAAAGCTTTCCCTTTAGATGCCTTCTTATCAGACTTGGATCCAGTTGAGACTTCCAAAATGTGTCTCATTTTGGTTATCAATGACCTAGTGAATTTCTTCATATCTGAGATGGTCACATGGTATGGAGGCACATATGTTGAAGGGTTAAAGGTTGGAGGAAGATTGGCTTGGAGTGATCTGGTGTTTAGGGGGATGAAAGAAGGGGGTACTGAAGAGGTTGGGGGAAACATAGCTGTCAGGCTTGGCTTTGCAATGACAGCCATGATTTTGGCTTTATTTAGACAGATCCTCCGGTACATCTCTTTGGCAAGTTCAATGCAAAGGGCATAAACAAGGGATGAGGGCATATAGATGCATTCATTGATGTTGGATGACAGAAGTTGGGAGAACAAAATTTTCCAATCAATGATTGTGGAAATGTCCATGAAATTTGGTAGTCTGGGGGCCGTGTGAAAGAAAGAGTTTGGGAGAGCTGCTCTATATCTTTTCCATTCCTCATGGGCAAAAATAATGAGCCCAAATCTATTCCTTGCATGAATCATAATAGCATTTTTGCTCAATAGCCAAGGATTGGGGATTAAACTGGGATTGGCAATCTCAGGAAAGTGGGTAATCTCCTTCAATCTTTGGTGGGCAGCCATGATGGAGGGGAAGGAAAAGTCAATATCACAATCCAAAATCCAAGGTTCACAGGCTGGAAGGGTTTTAGAATCAGGAGTAGGGTCAGGTGATTCTTGGGTTTCAATAGTTTCAACAGGTTTAGGTTGGGCTTCAGAATCAGGGGTAGGATCAGGTGTTTCTTGGGTTTGAATGGGTTCAATAGGTTTAGGTTGGGTTTCACTTTCAGGAATGGTAGCTTTCTTGGCTTCATCTCTGGTTTTGATCAGGTCAAGGGCTTTCAGCACATCATCCTCACTCAGTAAAGATCTTAGGTATTCCTCAACTACAGGATGCAATTCAGGTCTTCCTATTAAAGAGAGTCCTTCAGAGGCTCTAATGATGTTTTCAGGAATGGGAGATGGATCAGAGGGACTTGGAATTGGAGAGGAATGGCCAGAGAAAGGCATAGCTGTCAGAATGGGAGAATGAGGACTGCTGTTCCCCCTTAACTGAGGCTCATCTTTTTCAGAGTCAGAGCTATTCCCCCTTTCTTTTTCAACACTAGGCTCATTTGGACTAATGTTGGAGGGATTGAGATTAAGGATGCCTTGAGCTACAGAGTCATGAGGTGAACTGGATTGGTCTTTGGATGAAAAGGGTTGAGGTTTATTTGGTTTCAACTTTTTGGATGGAGGAGCATCTTTGTTTGTTTTTCTCTTCCTAGAGAAAGTATTGAGAGTATGAGAGGGGGTAGAGATTACCTTAGATGGAATTTCAGCAACTGAAGGAACCTTAACTGTCAGAGTGGATGCTTCCATAGCTGTCCCAGAAGACTGTCCAGTCTTAGCTGTTCTTACTTCCATCAGAGACTCAGCAACAGCTCTTCTTATATTCTCATCATACTCACTGTCATGACAACCTTCTTCTTCACCAGCATATTCATCAATATCTCTGAAAATTGGATCAGATTGGGTTTCTTCACTGTCAGCTTGTTGTTCCTTAACAATCTTCTTTCCTTTGTCAGTTGTTTGAGTAGTTTCTTGCTCAGCAACTTGCTCAATCACTTTGTGCTTTCTTTCCTTTGGGAAGCTTCTTTTCTTTGGGGAGCTTCTTTCCTTTCCCAGTTTTCTTCATGGTAGCTTGACTGATCCTTTTCTTGATCTTGCTAGGAGTTGTCTTTAAATCCCTTTCTTTGATTATGACACCTTTGTCATGCTTCCTTTTGGATCTCTTGTCATTGACCATGTGCACCAATGATTTCCATAGCTTCATATCATTCTCAGCCTTCTCTTTAGTCTTTGAGATGCTTCATCAAGGTTTTCAGAGCTGTCCCCAAGCTCTAACTTTTTCTTACCCTTGAGTCTGAATGTACTCAAGTTGAAGCTTCTGGTTGGCACTAGAGTTGTAGATTCAAGCCACTCATCCTTTAGGTGAGGATTCAGCCTTAGAATTAGTTGATGAAGGATTCCACTCATGAATCTGAAATTATTCATCCTTGGGTTTTGCTTCTTGAATTTCCAAGGGGAACGAGATATGGCCAGTTGAAAGTTATGTAGCAATGCAACACTTCAGTTTATCTCCTTGGTCATCAAACTGAGGGCTTGCTTTCGTTCATTTGGACTGATTTGGTCAAAGGATGATTGCTTTCCATCAAACCCTTTGATGACAACATCCATTAGGGTTGATTTGAACAAATCAAGGTCTTTCTTTTTGATTGGTTTGTCCTGAACCAATTGATAGTTGCAGCTTGGTTTATCAAAGAATCATTTGTAGAATGGTTCCAAGTTGTTATCTTTTCTATTCCAAAGGTTGTTGAGACCTTCATTCTTGATTGGGATGTCGTAAACTTTGGACACAACCTTGGGAGTCACATTGATCTCAATCCCTTCAATGTTGATTCTGATTGCTCCAGTTGGCTGTCTTTCTCCTCTCATATAGATTTCTCTGCACAGTTTCTCATAGATGGGTGGTTGAGCTTCCATCATGTTGCAAAGATGATTGGATCTAAAAGTTCCTTGATAGGAGCTCCAACATCATGCTCATAGAACTCAGGTTTGATGAAATACCCATGAGCTTCAGGGTAGGACATGGTTGAATGGAACAGAGAGTTAGGGTTTTCGAAAAACAGGGGGAATCAAAGAATGAATTGGGAGGAAGAAGAGTGTTTGAATGAAGAGGGGTTAGTTTCGCAAGGATAAAAGGTAATTGAGGTGGGAATTTGTGTAGTTTTAATTGCTAATACGTGGGTTACTGCAATAGTTAAAAATGGGCATTTAAGAGAGTGACTGTTCATGAATAGTACTTCTTGTCCCCCACTCATTACGTGCTATAACTCCCATAAAACATGGGAATAAAGGCCATACAGAGAGGCGAATTTTCATAGGGAATTATCAGTGCAATAAATGAACAAATGTTAGTGGCAAGTTCCCATAATCCTCGATTTTGCATGAACATCAATTCATAGCTGTCAGACTTGATGACCAGCCAAGCCTATTTTGAATGATGATTGCCACTATATTGACTGAAGAGAATTTGTCTATAAAAGGAAATATATCAGATTGTAAGTTTATACAATCCAATTCAGTCAATAAGTAGATCGGAAGACTGGTTTCAATGTTCAGTCCTAGCAAAATGGCTAAGACAGCAAAGAAACTGGTTTTTCATAGTCCAAGGGTTGAGGAAACAAGGGAGGAAAGTTTGAGAGAGATTTTAGGTCATATCAAATTCAAACAGATAATGATTTAGAACAGGAAGTGGATCAATTGCCAATTGATGATCCACAAAAGGAAGAAGAGTTGAGAGAGAGAGATGAGAAACATGTTTTGGGAGGAGGAAAGACTAGCTTTATTGGAGGGTGAGAGAAACGGATTAGAAGAGGTAGCTAGGGACAAGGGAAAGGGTAAGTTGGTTTGTGAGAGTGTGAATACCCCGTCTCGATGCAACGCGCATTCGGAAGTTTGAAATAAATAATCATATAATGTCGGATCGAAATGGGATATTCATTTAGTGACACTCGCTTTAAACCATATTAAAATATTAGTTTAAATTTTGAGAGTCGCCACGCCACTTTGATATAGCCCAAAGCTTTGAAAAAGGCTAAACAGTTAATTGGGTTCGGGGGTCAAGTTACAACAGAAGAAGAAACGCGATCACTCCTATTGCCCGACGGATCGGTCTTTCTAGCATGTGGGGTGTTGGTTGTGTGCGGTGTTTACAGGAATAGATAGAAGAAACGGGATCATGCATAAGGAGGAGGGGAGAGAAAGAATTAGTTAATGATCACACCCTAGAACCTTTGAGTTAGGGAAGAAATAGTTCCTAGATCCATTGGGTTTTCTTGGGCGAAACCTTAGATCATCCTCGGCTATTGCATATTTAAATATATTAAAAAGGTCCTAGATCTAGCATAAAGGCACAATTAAAATATAATAAGCATGCAAGTATTATTATAATATGGCAATAATAATAATAATAGGGAACAAAAATATTAATAAGAGCCTTACCAATTGTAGCAAGTCTTTGGAAACGAATCTAGGGCGATTCGAAGAACGTGGGGAGAGATACGGAAAAAACAAGTGTAGTCTTGAATCTCCGGAATAAATTGTGTGTGAAAAGCTGATACCGGGCACCCCTATTTATAGTGCTTCGGTAATTGGGCTGGGCCAGATGGAGGGTCGATCGGCCCTAAATATAAGGTTCGATCGGCACGGAAAAGAAGGGTCGATCGGCCATAAATGTTAGGTTCGATCGGCACAAAATTAAAGGTTCGATCGGCCATTTAAAGGATAAGGGCCGATCGGCACTATCTCCTGGCGTACTTTCCACGCGTACGGCCGACGGCGGAGGGGACAGAATAATGAATAGATTTTTAGGGTTTTGTTTAATTAACCGAGCCAGGATATTTTGAACTACCCTTTTTTAGGACCGGGTACTAACAGTAGCCCCTCGGCGACGCTTCTTGTAAGACAAGTGGGGTCGACGATAAAAGAATAGGATCCGTCCTGAAAAAAGGAATTTCAGGAGGTGAAACGATGATCTTGCGGATGCGAGGTTTGGACTCGAGCTGAGTCGCAAAAAGATGACCAGGTAGGTCGAGCGGCTGGACCCACGTCGGGCTACCTACGTATCCCAAGAGGAATCAAGCCAAGTCGTAGTTCAGGAAGAGTGGGCGTTTAGTACCCGAGAATGGCGGACGTGCGGCGTCTCAAACCGAAGATATGATTGTGTGGGAATCACTCAACATCTGACTGTGCGGTTGTCACCCAACGTCTGACTCTGCGGTATTCACCCAACGTCTGACTCTGCGGTCGTCACCCAACGTCTGACTCTGCGGTCGTCACCCAACGTCTGACTCTGCGGTCGTCACCCAACGTCTGACTCTGCGGTCGTCACCCAATGTCTGACTCTGCGGTCGTCACCCAACGTCTGACTCTGCGGTCGTCACCCAACGTCTGACTCTGCGGTCGTCACCCAACGTCTGACTCTGCGGTCGTCACCCAATGTCCGACTCGCGGTCGTCACCCAACGTTGACTCGCGGTCGTCACCCAATGTCTGACTCTGCGGTCGTCACCCAACGTCTGACTCTGCGGTCGTCACCCAAGAATATGAATTTTAACTCTGTGGGAGTTACCCGGAAAAAATAGAAATTTGACTCTGTGGGAGTCACCCCGAAAAAATAGAAATTTGACTCTGTGGGAGTCACACGGAAAATAAGAATTTTAACTCTGTGGGAGTTACCCAGAAAATAAGAATTTTAACTCTGTGGGAGTTACCCGAAAAATAAGAATTTTTAACTCTGTGGGAGTCACCCCGAAAAAATAGAATTTTGACTCTGTGGGAGTCACCCCGGAAAATAAGAAATTTGACTCTGTGGGAGTCACCCCGAAAAAGAATAATTTTGACTCTGTGGGAGTCACCCCGAAAAAATAGAAATTTGACTCTGTGGGAATCACCCCGAAAAATAAGAATTTGACTCTGTGGGAGTCACCCCGAAAAATAAGAATTTGACTCTGTGGGAGTCACCCCGGAAAAGAATAATTTTGACTCTGTGGGAGTCACCCCGGAAAAATAGAAATTTGACTCTGTGGGAGTCACCCCGAAAAATAGAAATTTGAATTATAAATAATAAAACAAAAAAGATTTGAGTTATATAAAAATAAAAGGAGTAAGAGTTTTTTGAAAAACGGGGGGTATTAAATATCTGGTCAACCGCTTGGACTGAGGAGACGCGTGTCGAGGTAGGGAAGAGAAAGGGTCGATCGGCCCTTCCTCCTGATTGGCCAAGGACACTTTGACGGGGATCCGCCTGCTGAGATGAGATCTGGACCGTTCGCTCGATCAGAAGAAACACAAAATCAAGGGCCGATCGGCCCTTCTTCTTATTGGCCAGTTTCTCGGCCGATCGGCCTTTAAATCTGCTGGTCTCCTTCTTCTTTTTACGCCTCTTCTTCTCCGTCGAGTTTCTGAAGCTTTCTCGCCTGAAAATTATTCCGAGTGTTTTCGTTTGTTTTGTGCCGATTTCGTGAAGATCTTGCCATGGATAATCCTCCAGATTGGGTCAACGATGTGATTTCCATGATGGGTCGCCCAGATCATCAACCTTTGGGCTCGTATTCCGGCGACATTGGTATGGGTGATGCTTTCTTTGGCTATGGCGGAGGAGTTGGTGCTAGTGGCCATGAGCCGGGGCAGCCACGGTTCTGGTAGTTTTGGGGGTGGTTATGGCAATATGGGTGGTGGTTTTGATGGTGGTTATGGAGGTTATGGAGGTGGTGATGATGGCAGCCATGGAGGTTATGGTGGCGGTGATGAAGGCAGCCATGGAGGTTATGGTGGCGGTGATGAAGGCAGTGGTGGCGGGCATGGCGGCAATGGTGGCGGCGATGATGATGAAGAGGAAGGTGATCCCGACGCCGGGGAGAGTGATAGGAGTGACGCCGGCGGGGACGTTGAGGCTAGGAGGCGGCGGGCTTTACGCAATTATCGACCTCGAGGCCGCATTTTCGTTGTACAACCACCCGACTTTTATCCGGGCTTGGCTTTTCATGGGTCCACCGGTCTTCGCTCCCGCGTCTGATGAAGGTACAAAAATTTCTTATTTAACAATAGAATAATTCATGCGTGTACAAAGTGTTTATTATTTTAAATGCGAGTAATGACACATACCCGTGCCGTGTTTACTCGCAGGGAAGAAGATGAAGGGACGGAGCTCCTTAAGGCGGTAGGTGAGAGTGGGCGGCCTTGCCGGCCGTGAGGGTAGTCCTCGGGAGCGAGTACAGAGCTTGGGGTTGGCCCCCTTTTTTGACATGGTCCTTCGATGGGCCGACTGTGAAGTGCACCGCGGTGGTGAAGGCGTGTCGAGTTTTCCGGTGGGACACGACACATACCTTCCATTTGAGTTGGGGGAGGCCACGATCACTCCTACGTACTTCGCCGTTCTTACCGGCTTGAGGTTCACGTACATAGCACTGCCCTTTGATGATACTCTTCATGCCGATCCGACTCGTCGTGTCCAGCTTGTTTGGCGCTAGCTTAGGCTCGAGCGTAAATTTCGGTGTTGATGCGGGAAGTTGTACAGCCGGGTTAGGGTGCTATTGATCAAGACAGGCTGGCCAAGACGGGCTTGACGCACTTGTCGTGGGATTCCTTTGGTACGGATTCTCGCATCGCTCTTCCCCAACTCGGGCCCAAGCAGCCGATTCTCTTTGTTGGGTGCCTTGACCGATTTGAGCTTAGTGCGAGATATCTCTTGGGAGGGGCCGGCTTGGCCGAGCCGTATCGGGCCCTTGATACCGTCTCGAGGTCCAATACCTCTTCTTTTGATGCTTTTCGCCTTGTTCTCGAGGTATGCCAACTTTTGTCATTTTCATTGTCCTTTTACTCGTTACTTGTCTTTCTCGTCTTTATAAATATCTCGCATTCCGTGTCTTTTGCAGTGCATGGGTCTATGAGATCTTCGGCGTCGCGCCGTTCACTTTGCGGGACCGCACTCGGATGTACCCGTCTTGCGCTACCGGAGGAAGGAGAATCGGATTGAGGGGTTCCCGAAGACGGTTCGTGAGTCCGAGCCGAGGGTCGTTCTTGATGGTCCCAAGAGGCCCGAGTTTTTGCTCTATCCATGGACTCCCGAGGCCTCGTAGGCGGTTGGTGCGCTGTCCGGACGTGGACCGCTTCTCGCAGTTGTTGGTGGGATTGCTTGCTGATGAGATGTATTTGGGTGAGCGGGTGGCGAGACATCATTATGCGCTGGCTCCGCTTTATGCGCCCCAACATCCTCCCGTGAACATGTGGTATTCGAACCGATTGGCGAGGAGGGCGGAGTATCTACTGGGGTCCCCGCTATCGCCCGGCTTGATATGGGCTATGTGGACTTTGTGGAGCTTTTTTCGAGATCACCGCAGTGGTGAGGCGGACCGCCGAGGCCGCCGAGGCCGCCGGTATGTGGGGCAGTGGCTTTGGTTATCCCCGAGCCGACGGGTGCCGGACATCCCGAGATTGTAGATATGCCTCCATTTCCCGACCATTTCTTTGTGCATATGGCCGACGGGGAGGTGAGGGTAGACTTGACACCCACAGTAGGCCGACGAGGTCGAGGGTGCTCGCCTTCCTCCGTGCGGTGCCGCTGGGTATGCCTCTTACTTTTCCTTCTTATGCATTGATCATTATGTTTTAGCCATGGTGTAACTCTCGCGCCTGATTATGTAGGTCACCCGAGATTCTTATGTGCGGGCTGTGAGGCAGACCAATGTACTGAGCCGTCTCGCCGAGGAGTGCAGCCAGTGCACTTTCCCGCCAATCCCGGAGGTCAGTGGACGTGGATCCGGCGCAGCGGAGACGGAGGTCCCATGATGAGGGTAGCTCGACATCCAGATTTTCCCGTGGTCGCGCTTCGACCTCCCATCGGGGTCTTTAGGACTTTTTATTTTGTAGTACCTGTAGGGAAAAAGTAGGAAAGAAGCATGCAGACTCTATTTTTTTATGCTGACTCACTGATGTAATGCAAATGCTTTATGTACAAGCTTAATGAGTTAATTTGAATGTTTCTATTTTCTATTTTGTACATTGCAATGTAAAGTTATCCTAGAAATTGACCTATAAGGCAGTTACCCTATGGTTTAGAGAGGGGTTTAGGCTCGAAGCTAGGGTTTTGGGAGGCATTTGTCACCTAGGCTTGAGGCCTGTGGTTTAGAAAGGTACTCTGCCTCCCAGGCTCGAGGCTGTGGTTTGAGGTACTGTCACCTAGGCTTGAGGCTAGGGTTTTGGGAGGCATTTGTCACCTAGGCTTGAGGCTAGGGTTTAGAAAGGTACTTGTCTCCTAGGCTTGAGGCTAGGGTTTAGAAAGGTACTTGTCTCCTAGGCTTGAAGCTAGGGTTTTGGGAGGCATTTGTCTCCTAGGCTTGAAGCTAGGGTTTTGAGAGGTTTTAAGTCACCTAGGCTTGAGGCTAGGGTTTAGATTTGTGGCACTTCTGAACAAGGCAATTTGAGCAAAAAGGTTATGGTTTAAACAGGGCAAGGCTGAGTAGGTGTTTTATGATAGAAGATGGGGTTGGATAAGTTTGATGTCCAGAGATAAGGGGTAGGACCGAGTCATCTTGAGAGTCACAGAGAGGCGTCTTTGGTAGACTTGAAGAGTTTTGAAAATTTGTGGAGACCAAAGAGTGATTTTGTAAACAAGGTGCCAAAGAGGGTGGCTTTTTGAAAGTATGTTATTTTGATAAGGAGACCTTATGATTAATTATATTTCTAACTAACTCAAAGAGTTTGCCACATGCTGATCTTGATGACAAGGGATGCCCTTCTTGCTAGATATGACTTCGTTGGAGCCACGATTCTTGTTAGAGCCCTTGGCCTTTTCTGAAGAATCACATAGTCGACCCATTTCCGTTGGGGGGAGCCTCAATGTTTGATGAAGTGACCTTGGCGAAGCCCCAGTCGATAATGCAAAGCAAACCTGAAGGGAATGGCGAAGCCCCGGTTGATGATGCAAAGCAAACCTGAAGGGAATGGCGAAGCCCCGCTTGATGATGCAAAGCAAACTCGAAGGGAATGGCGAAGCCCGCTTGATGATGCAAAGCAAACCTCAAGGGAATGGCGAAGCCCCGCTGATGATGCAAAGCAAACCCGAAGGGAATCTGCAAAGAAAGCCCGAGAGAACAAATTTTAACAAAAGCCCCGGCTTGAGAGATTTAATGTATCCCTATTGCGCATGCAGTCATCTTGCGGCCATGGAGGCGACCCCTCGTTTTGAACAATAGTCAATCAATCACTTGGACAAGACTCGGAAATGCATATGTGCAGGGGCACATTTTTTCGAAAGTGGGAATGGATCCCGAATTCGTGTAAGACACTCTCGCTTTTGGGTTTGACTCTTTGGGAGAGTATAAGCATCACTAGGTGTAGAAAAGTGTATGGAAGCCCCCGCCGACGTAAAAGACAAAGCTTTGGCTCTTCCTAGATTGTAGAAAAGAAGACTTGTCGAGACATTTGAAGACTTGTTTTATTCGTAATTATGTTTTGATTGCTCGAGAATGGACCTCACCGATTGGTTTATCAAATTCCAATTATATAAGTAAACAAATAATGACTCGCTTTGATTAGAAGTTGGAAATCCGCTTGACTTTTGGAAGGAGAAGGATGTTCCGTTGTTGCTTGCCGCTCCGGGTCAGTTTGGTGGTAATTTTCGTGCAGGCTGCCACTGCATTGATCTTCTTTATGGGAAAGAATGAAAAATAGAAAAAAGACTGGAGTGGAAGAAACATGACTGGAGTGGAAGAAACAAGACTGGAGTGGAAGAAAAATTGGGATTTGACTGATTATAGCCCCTTCTATTTTTCTGTCTTTCAATTCAAGATTCTTTGCTCCTTTGTTCTCACAAGCCGAGGGGAGTAGTCCCTGGCACGCGTCTCCTTGCTTTTACCGGAGTGCCGTTGAGAGGCACGGATGCGAAGCCCCAGTGGGACTTTTGCAGACAGTGTTTGAGGAGTCGAATGAACGAATTTCAAGAATAGGACGAGTTCCTAAACTTGGCGAGAGTATGCAATATGCTCACGTAGGATAACAAGTGACTCAAGATGAGAATACCGTCTGGTAGCGGTTGTAGCTGGTCTTTGGGTTGCGATCGATCATTGGGTGATGATTAACATGGCCTCTTAAAGTGAGAGGTTGGCTGGGCCTTTTGCTGAGAGGTTGGTTTGAGGGATGTGTTTGGGATCTCTAAGGTGAAGGGATTTTCTTGTTGCTGCTTCTTTAGAACCTCTAAGAGTGAGGTTAACTTTGATTTTGACAAGGTCAAGGGTGGTGATGGGATCCTCTAAAAGTGAGAGGATGGACTTTGGAATTGGTTTACGGGATTCGTCCAAGAGGGAATCTTTGTTGCTTCTTCTCGCGAGTTCGTTGTGATTTCAGCAGGTAACTTGATCACGATAGGACTTTCACTCGATGTCTCATTTTCACAAACTTTCAGCAGGTAACTTGATCACGATAGGACTTTCACTCGATGTCTCATTTTTTTTTTTTTTTGACACCCTCTTCTCGAGGAAAGCCTTCGGACTCGTTAGCTCGCGATAGCCCCCAGCGTATGCTTTAGGATGTTTTTTTACCTTTTCCCTCTTGGGCTTGGCGGTGGTTCCTTCTTTTGTGAGTCGAGGGAGCCCCTTGTCTGAGTTTCTTCTGCATTCCGCCTTTCATGAGCTTGGAGGTGATTACTTCCTTTGTGAATCAAGGGAGCCCCTAGTATGGGCTTCTTCCTTAGGGTCTCAAAACTTGTCGATCTTGAAATGAAAGGGTATTATTTAGTGAGGATAAGGTTATGGCTTCCTATGGTGAGAGGTTTAAGCTTCAATCGCTACTGGATAGCATTCTCAAAAGAGTATTTTTAAAATAAATGCAAACTCATTTAACCGACTTATTAATGTAAGGCAAAATATATTCAGACCATGAGAAAGATATGTGAGCATATTCAATGAAAGCTTATCGATCAAATGGAAAATTAGAGGAGACGCGAGATTTGGGGGTTGGTGAGCCACAAGTTGATATTCATGTAGCACTTGTGAAGGATAAGAACAACTCCTTGCATCTTCTTTAAATTGCAGTGGCGTGAGCAGCTATTTTCTGATGATGAGCAACAACGGTCTTTGCTTATCTTGATCATATGAAAAGGATGTTTAAGTGGGGGAGAGTGTATTTGGGGAAGTGTATGATCGAGGGAGCATAGAGGGTGTGTACAAGGAGAGGGTTTAGAGATAGTGTATGAAAAGTATATGGTGGAGTATGGAGGAAGTATATGAGAGAAAGGTGCATAGAGGTGGTGTATATGAGGAAGGGACAGTGAGTTGTTTACTCCAATCAACGCGTTCATTCATTGTTTACTTTATTAGCCGGTGAGTTTATCAGTGAGATTAGCAATCAAATGATAATTATAAATAAAACAATCTTCTTGAAAGCAATGCGAGATTATGTCTCAAGTCTAGAGAGAAAAGAAAGAAAGACTATTTTATTATTGAAATAACTAATCTAAAGTGGACATTACATACCAATGCCCAAAGTGGAAGTAAGAAAGACACACTAGAACCTACAAGACTGAATGAATCTAAATCCTTCCTTGAAGTACGAGGGTTTCTTCATCAATGAGGCCTTGGTTGATCAAACTTTGAATCAAGCGTTTTAGCTGCTTACAGTTGTCAGTGGTATGCCCATCGTACTTGTGGTATTTGCAAAACTTGGATGTATCCAAGTTAGCTCTCCTATTAATAGGCTTGTAATTCTCGAGCGGCTTGATCAAACTCTTTCCCACCAAAATGTCGAAGAACTCACCCACAGGCATTCCCAAGTCATCAAAATGTTCCTTGTTGATCTTCTTCTCTTGGATTGAATTTGGGGGTGACTCGGGTATTGGTGCCCTTCGTCGATTGGTGGCCACAAAGCAGCATTTTGAATGAGAAATTCGATGCGTTGAACCATAAGTGGGACCACAAGCATGTGGATGGTAGGGACTCGAATTGAACAGAGGAGGAACTCTTCTCAAGTATTCCTGAATGTAAGACAAATGGTGCTGCTCAATTTCATGCATGTCTTTGAGGAGGTTGATCACTCCCAACCTCATGTTTGAGACTTCTTTGAGGGCTTCGATGCTTTTCTCCAGAGACATGGGGTGGAATTCTGTAAGAACATATGGCGGAGTCAAACCAATGAGTTGAATTAGATTCATAATTAATCTTAAGGCATCCTTGAGAAAATATTTGACCTCCACAATTTTGAGTTTGACCGGGCTGAAGTTGCCTACGTAACCCTTATCATTTAAGATACGAGTCTCAGGTCACCGTAGTTCGAGGGGGATGAATGTAAAAGAGGAAGATGACTCGATCCTTGGTCAAATGAGGGTGATCTAGGTGAGTTAATTTGGGCTTGGGTGAGGATTGGCCTTGGTTGGTCTTTGGCTGAAGGGTGCTAGAGATAAAGGATCTAAACTATGTATGGTTTTAAGGCTAAGGGAGCAGACTATGGAAGGTTCAAGAGATGAGAGGTAGAACTTTGAAGGGTCCTAGATTGAAGGATAGTTAAGCATTTTATTTACAAAAAAACTTTTTATAGAACCTACTCTTGGTTGGAAGGGATACCCCTTTTTCGCAACTAACTAAATGTCCTAAAGTGGTGGATCCTAACGACTAACCGTCTCATATAGACATTTAATAGGATATTTATGGAAAGTACTACAGACCCATGATAGGACAAGATCAAGCATTCAAACTTTACATGGTACGTCCTTTAAAAGGAAAATCAATTTTTTTTAGTGCCTTTATTTTCTTTATAGATCTTGACTTATCATTGATTCGTAGTGACTTAACACAAAGACCTTATTAATTGTCTACATGAAAAAGCTAGTCAAACCAACCGGTCACGAGGAGTGTACTCCTAGCAAAGTGGGTGACACAAGGGTTAGGTTTCAGGCTCCCACCGTGCAACCGAAGCGCACTGATGAGTGGATGGCCAAGTGAGACTCGGAAGGGAGGCGACATGATCACCACAATTCCCGCACTTTGGCTTTTCCGATGGGTTAAGGGTGTCTGTGCAGTGTGACACGGACTTTAGTGGTAGTGTGAGGTAAAAAGTCTAATTCCTTTTTTTTTTTTTAAGGAGAAAAGAGAAAGATTTTTTTTTTGTTTTAGGAGATGCATGCATGCAATGAAACAGTTAAGAATAGAACAAATAGAAAAAGAAAGCAAAATACAACACCATAAAAGAAAACGAAAGTCTGACCCACTTAGTTTGAAGAAGTTCAAAACAGTCCCCAGCAGAGTCGCCACTGTGAATACCCCGTCCCGATGCAACGCGCATTCGGAAGTTTGAAATAAATAATCATATAATGTCGGATCGAAATGGGATATTCATTTAGTGACACTCACTTTAAACCATATTAAAATATTAGTTTAAATTTTGAGAGTCGCCACGCCACTTTGATATAGCCCAAAGCTTTGAAAAAAGGCTAAACAGTTAATTGGGTTCGGGGGTCAAGTTACAACAGAAGAAGAAACGCGATCACTCCTATTGCCCGACGGATCGGTCTTTCTAGCATGTAGGGTGTTGGTTGTGTGCGGTGTTTACAGGAATAGATAGAAGAAACGGGATCATGCATAAGGAGGAGGGGAGAGAAAGAATTAGTTAATGATCACACCCTAGAACCTTTGAGTTAGGCCCTCGGAAGGTGCACTAATCAACGTTCATCCTTGGGGAATAGTTGATCATGGGATAATTATAACTAAGGTGGAAGGTAAGAAATAGTTCCTAGATCCATTGGGTTTTCTTGGGCGAAACCTTAGATCATCCACGGCTATTGCATATTTAAATATATTAAAAAGGTCCTAGATCTAGCATAAAGGCACAATTAAAATATAATAAGCATGCAAGTATTATTATAATATGGCAATAATAATAATAATAGGGAACAAAAATATTAATAAGAGCCTTACCAATTGTAGCAAGACTTTGGAATCGAATCTAGGGCGATTCGAAGAACGTGGGGAGAGATACGGAAAAAACAAGTGTAGTCTTGAATCTCCGGAATAAATTGTGTGTGAAAAGCTGATACCGGGCACCCCTATTTATAGTGCTTCGGTAATTGGGCTGGGCCAGATGGAGGGTCGATCGGCCCTAAATATAAGGTTCGATCGGCACGGAAAAGAAGGGTCGATCGGCCCTAAATGTTAGGTTCGATCGGAACAAAATTAAAGGTTCGATCGGCCATTTAAAGGATAAGGGCCGATCGGCACTATCTCCTGGCGTACTTTCCACGCATACGGCCGACGACGGAGGGGACAGAATAATGAATAGATTTTTAGGGTTTTGTTTAATTAACCGAGCCAGGATATTTTGAACTACCCTTTTTTAGGACCGGGTACTAACAGAGAGTCATGATGATCAGACAGCTAAGGTTAAGCTGTTTGATAAAGGGAGGAAAGGTGAGTCAAGTAGGCAAGTTGGGGTAGAGGTGGAGAGAGTTTATACACTGGGAGAGCTAGTGAAGCTTGATAACAAAGAAAGGATTAAGGTTGACACACCAATTGGTCAACCTGATTTCTTAGATGTCAAGGAATTCACAGCTGTCCCAAGGGATTCACTTACACTAAGTCAAGCAGTTCTAGAGGGAACTGGTGACAACTTTGCAGGGATGCAGAGTTATCCTTCCAAAGCTTACATGAGATTGTTCTCTCAGTTTCTCAAATCTTTGAGTCCAGCTGTTATGAATGAGGAAGAAAGTGTGGGTCCTCAATCTGATCAAGCTATCATTGCTCAGGAGAGTGCTAACACATCAGGACATTCAGCTTTGTCTCTCCATTGAAGGATTATCCTCCTTATGATGTTGTGGAGGAATGGTGGCCAAGAAGGGTTTGTCCTTCTTTACAGTTCTCATCATCAGCCATTGATCCATTTATGCAGAGGCACCCCGTATGGATAGAGAGGTATGGGGATATCAAAGAGAATGTTTATAGGGCTCCTGATGTTCTCTATAATGAGTATGGGTTCATGGATGAAGATATTTTATGATTTCCCAAAGAACAGTTAAGAAGAGAATTCTTAGCTGTCAGAGTTTGTAAAAGGCATAGCTGTGAAAGAAGGAAGATATTGAGAAGCTTTAGGTAATGGGTGTTTGTTTGTTGTTTTGAAGGACTTGTGTGTTTGATGGGAGTGTGTTTGGCTTTTGAATAGAGAAGGTTTTATTGTAAGGAAAAGGTTAGCTGTCAGTCCCCACAATGTTGACAGCAGCCATATGTAATGTTTTTCACTTTAATGAATAAAGATCTTTATTTTGGCAAGTTAATCATTCCTAACATTGCTCTTAGCATCTCAAATCTCTTTTCATCCATTGCCTTTGTTAGGATATCAGAGACATTATCTTCAGTGCTTACTTTAGCCAAGTTGATATTTCCCTTTTCTACATGATCTCTTATGAAGTGATGCCTAACTTCAATGTGCTTGGTTTTGGAATATTGGACAGGGTTTTCTGTCATGGCAATGGTACTAGAATTGTCACAAAAGATGGGAATATTTGACATGTCCATCCCAAAGTCTTGAAGTTGACTTTTAAGATAGAGAATTTGAGAACAACACAAACCGCGAAGAATGTATTCAAATTTCAGCTGTTGAGGTAGCTACTGAAGTTTGCTTCTTACTTGACCAAGAGATTATTCTTGATCCAATAAATTGGCAACCACCACTTGTTGATTTTCTATCTAGATTGCATCCAGCATAGTCTGAATTAGTGAAGCCAATTAGGGAGAATGGTGATTCAGAAGGATACCACAAGCCATAATCAGGAGTTCCTTTCAAATATCTCAAGATTCTCTTGACAACAGAGAGGTGAGACTCTTTAGGATTGGCTTGGAATCTTGCACAAAGGCAGACACTAAACATGATATCAGGTCTTGAAGCTGTCACATATAGGAGTGATCCAATGTAGCTTCTATAAAGTGTTGGATTCACACTTTGACCATCAGGATCAGCATGGAGTTTGGTTGTGGTTGTCAAAGGAGTTCTAGCAGGGGAAGCAGTTTGCATGTCAAACTTTTTAATCATATCCCTTGTATATTTGGGTTGATTAATGAAGATCCCTTCCTTCATTTGCTTGACTTGAAGGCCTAGGAAGAATGTGAGCTCACCAATCATGCTCATCTCAAATTGATTCTTCATGATTTCACCAAATTCAGTGCACAAGTCTTCATTTGATGACCCAAAAATAATGTCATCAACATAGACTTGGATGAGTAGATGGTCTTCTCCATATTTCTTGATAAACAAAGTGTTATCAATATGGCCCTTGGTAAATCCTTTACCAAGAAGGTATTTGGATAGGGTATCATACCAAGCCCTAGGTGCTTGCTTAAGCCCATACAAGTCTTTGTCCAACTTATATACATGGTCTGGGAATTTTGGATGCTCAAAACCAGGTGGTTGAGATACAAAGACTTTTTCATTCAATATTCCATTTACGAAGGCACTTTTGACATCCATTTGGAACACTTTCATCTTCTTGAATGAAGCATAGGCAAGGAATAGCCTTATAGCTTCCAGTCTTGCAACAGGTGCAAATGTTTTATCATAGTCAATTCCTTCTTCTTGTCTGTACCCTTGAGCAACTAATCTGGCTTTGTTCCTTACTACTAGACCTTCTTCATTCATCTTGTTTCTAAAAACCCATCTTGTCCCAATGACAGTTTGGTTTTTAGGTTTGGGAACAAGTTTCTAAACTTTGTTTTTTTCAAATTGTTCCAGTTCTTCTTCCATTGCTTCAATCCAATCTGGGTCTTGAAGGGCTTCATTGATCTTCTTGGGTTCAATTTGAGAGATGAAGGCACTCATTAAAGAGTCATAAACAGGCATGTTTGGAGGGATATCCATCTTATGTATTGGAAGGTCAATAAAAATGTTTTTATTTGGAGGGATGATATAGGTAATGGTTTCAGGTTGAGGAATTGAGGGAATTGTGTTGCAACAAGGTTGAATGGGGTCATTTTCAAGAGGATTTTGATGGCTGGTTGAAGGTGAGCTTTTAGGTGCATCATGGCTGTCAGACATAGTAGGTTGTTTATGAGTGTCTTTGGGCACCATATAAGGAAGGGAAGGTGAATCTTCTTCAGGAATGAGACTTGAGGGGTCATGTACAGGAGACACTTCAGGTAGGTTGTCTGAATTTCCACAGCTTCATCAAAATCACATAGCTCAATATGACTTTGATCATTATTTTTATCAAAGTCAACATGTATTGATTCTTCCACAACAAGTCTCCTTTTGTTGTACACTCTGTAGGCTTTGCTGGTGTTGGAGTATCCAAGGAAGATTCCTTCATCACTTTTTGAGTCAAACTTATCAAGGTTGCTTTTCCCATTGTTGTGAATGAAGCATCTACTTCCAAAGCCATGGAAGTATAAAATGGTTGGTGTTCACCCATTCCATAGCTCATAGGGAGTCTTGGAGTAAAACTTGTTGATGAGGTTCTTGTTCTGAACATACACAGCAGTGGTGACTACTTCTCCCCAAAAATAGTTAGGAAGGTTATTCTCTGACAGCATAGTTCTTGCTGATTCACAGATTGTTCTGTTCTTCCTTTCAGCAACTCCATTTTGCTGTGGTGTTCTAGGGACAGAGAAGTTGTGCTCAATCCCTTTTTGATCACAATATTCTTCAACACCTGTGTTTTCAAATTCCTTACCATGATCAGATCTGATTTTGATAATGGATAAACCCTTTTGGTTTTGAATTTTATTGAACAGTTTGACTAGTTGTTCCAAGGTATCTCTTTTGGATTCAAGTAGGATGATCCAAGTAAATCTAGTGTAGTCATCAACTACAACAAGAGAGTATCTCTTTCCACCAAGAGATCTGGTTCTGATTGGTCCAAAAAGATCCATATGGAGTAATTGAAGGGGTTTTGTGGTATCTAATCTGGTTTTGGCAGTGAAGGAGGTTTTCTTTTGCTTTCCACATTGACATGCTTTGCACAATTTGTCCTTTTTGAAGGGTATTTTGGGTAGGCCTTTTACTAGGTTTGAGTTGGCTAATTTGGAGATACTTTTGAGGTTGAGGTGGGCCAATCTTTTGTGCCATAGCCATGACATATCAGATTGATTGTAGGAGAGCAGGCAATGGGCATCTGATGATTCCACAACTTCCAGGTTTAGACAGTAGAGGTTGCCTTTTCTGATTCCAGTGAGAATTGATTTGTTGTTGACATCTTTGACAGTGCAGTGGTTTTTTGAACATACAACATGATATCCCTTATCACAAATCTGACTAAGGCTAATCAAATTGTGCTTGAGATCCTCTACATAAGACACATTAGTGAAAATAATGTCTTTAGTAACAAGGTTTCCTGATCCTTTGACTTTGGCTTGAGAGTTATCTCCAAAAGTTACATTTGGACCATTTTTAGGGACATATTGTTGCAACCACTCCTTGTTGAAGGTCATGTGCCTGCTGCATCCACTATCCGAGTACCATATTCCTTTCCTAGGTTCCTACAAAACAGAAAAATAAATTTATGGTACCCTTTATTCTTTTGGGTCCAAAGGATTAGAATTTCTTTGGTACCCTAGCTTTGTTCATTGCCCTCTTTCCAAAATACTACTTTAGGGCATTATAGTATCCCATGATTTGCAACATATAGGGTGTAGGAGCAATAGGTTGGGATTGGTTAGGAAACTGGTTGGGAGAAAAGAATTGGTTTTGGTTGTGAAACTGAGTATGGTTTTGGGAGCTGTTTGAGTGAGATGATCTAGGGGAGGTATTTTGACTGGCATGACTTCTTCCATTTGAGTATGGCCAGTTGGGTCTTTGTTGTTTGGAGTATGAGTGATGGTTGAAGAATCTTTGTTGTCTGGGAGATCTCTGATGTCCATCATGTCTTGACTGTCTAGGGAATCTTGACTGTCTAGGAGATCTCTGCTGTCCAGTGGCCTTGTGTTGGTTCTTCTTCACTTGCTCCTTGATTCCTTTCTTTTGCCAAATGTAATTACCTTTGTTTGCTTGTTTTCCTTTGCCTTTTGATTGACTTGAGCTAGCTATATGAGTTTCAACAGTGTGAGAGGGACTAGCTTGAGTTGTTTCATTATTGTGACTTGAGCTAGCTTCATCCATTTTTCCCTTCTTCTTGAAGTCTTCCTTGGTTTGAATAGGGTAGACATTTTCTTGGGCTTTGACATAGTTCATGCTTTCAAGAACCATCTTGTCAATAGCCCTTTCATCAGTGAGAGGGGTATAGGTTTTCATAGTAGGATTATTGGCTCCAATCCCTGATTTGTCACCTGGGAGTCTTTGGTTGTAGCTAAAAAGAGTCAAGACTTTTCCTGAATTGTTCCAGGACTCAAACTTCTTTCTAAGGGATTCATTTTCCTTTTCAAGGTTGATGTTTATTTGGTTGGTTTCCAGAAGTTTGGAATTCTTAGCTGTCAGCTCCTCATTAGCTTTTTCAAGCATAAGGTTTTGAACTTTCAGTCCTTGGTTGGCTCTTTCAAGGCTATCAATGGTTTTGCTTTGGGATAGGCTATCAGTGAGCAATGAAGCAAAGCTAGTTTGATGTCTTTTTATTTGAATTAAAAGAGTACTAACTAATTGTTTAAATTCTTTATTATTTAAAGTGTTAAACTGAGGTATCTGCTTTAGTTCTTCAGCAACAGCTAAGGCTTCAAGGTCTTCTTCATTGTCTGAATTTTCATCATCTCCAGCCATTAGGCATATCATTGCTTCTTCTCCTTCACTTTCAGAATCAATGAAGTCAAATTCCTCATCACTGAATTTAGATGAGTCAGCAATCAGCACTTGCTCTTTGTTCTTCTCATTCTTCTTCTTTGTGCAGTTGTAACAGCTACATCTTGAGCTGTGAATGATTTCCTTGGAGTATGAGAACTTCTTAGCTGTCTGATTGTCTCTGGGTTTCCTTGGTTCAGGGCACTCAGATGAGTAGTGACCAAGCTTCTTACAGTTGAAGCATTCAACTTTCTTTTTATGGCTTTCTTGTTCAGAAGTAGATGGGCTATAGCTTTTCTCAAATGACTTTTTATGTGCTCTCAGGATATTTCTGACAGCCATGGATATGAGACTTGGAAGGTCTCCTTGAGATAGGTTAGTTGAGGGTAGGCTAACTTTCCGAAGGGAATTGAGAACCATGGAATCAATGTCTTGTTGGGTGATGGGTTTATGAGTGGTTTCTTGGGCAGCTAAGGCAAGAGTCAGAGAGATGGAGGGAACTGGTTGAAGTTTTATCATTCCTTCTAGTTCATAAGCTTCAAGCTTACCAAAATATTGTTCAACAGTCATGGTTCTCCATTCTGCACCTTCTCTTATTGGTAGGGCTACCTTCTCATATTCTTGAGGAGTCATGGTTCTCCATTCTGCACCTTCTCTTCAAATCTTGGTTTTGCAGCACTCACTTTTTCACCAGGGTAAAACTTGAAGTTGTCAAGTTGTCTAAGAAGATTGTATAGGTTTTGTGTTCTAACACTGGTATGTTTCTGGAATTTGGTATGTATAAGTTACCATGCAGCCTTTGCAGTTGGCTCTTTAGCAATTTCTTGTGCTAGTGAGTCATTTACACTCTTTTGGAGTATGTTTTTGACTTTTAGATTAGCACTGACTAGTTGCCTTTCTGAATCTGTCCAGAATTCTGGGGATTTTATTTTGCTAGGCCCACCATTTGTATCTACAGAGACAGGGTATGTGACTTTATTTTCAAGGGCATACCAGTTCCAGATGTTGTTTACATCATGGTAAGTTTTAATTTTTGAAGCATATATTTCAAAGGATCCACAGTCATCAATGTGGGGGTTGTCTTTCTCATTATTTCTCCTTGGTTGAGGCATGGTGGGTTGGTAATTGATCCTTCACAAGTTGTTAGACTTTTGAGTGTGAAGACAAGCTTTGATACCAATTGAAAGGTCCTGTTTGCTTTAATCAGATTAAAAGGTTAGGCAGTTAAGGTTTGACAGCTGAGGTGAAATCTTAGCTGTCAGATATTAACTGGTTTTAAAGACAAGTGTTAAATGTGCAGCGGAATAAAAAGTGTTGAAATAATGTAAAGACAAGTGAATAGTGTATGTGTGTGTAGATGTGTTTGTGTGTTGTGTGATAATACCAATTGAACACAAGGAATTTTAAGGTGGTTCAGAGTTCACTCCTCCTACGTCCACCCTCACTGTCAACCTTGACAAGTGAGATCAATCCACTTAAATCTAGTTCCCCTTAAGATTTACAAAGGATTGGATAGGAAAGTTTCTTGAACTTCCTCTTCCTAATAAGTACAGTCTATTAGGGATTTTGCTTGTTACGAAGCAAAGTACACTATCACTTAAAGTCAGTCTTAAGTGATTTACAACTTTAGTTTATACACCTGAATTCAGTTACAAGTGTCTCAGATTGTTTGAATGTTGGTTGAGGGTTTGCTGGTGTGAAAGGTTGAAGAAGAGGATGTAAAGGTTGTGTGTGTTGGGGCATTTTCTTCAGTCTTTAGGGTTTCCTTTTATAGGCTGGAATATAGCCGTTGGAGGAGACAAAGGAGTAAATGCAAATGGGTGGAATAGTGTTTGCATTTAGAGCTTTGATGACTGGATAATAACAGGCTGTAAATCTGCAACCATTTTATGTAATCTTCATGGAGATGAGCTGGAAAAATCTGTATGGAGAGATTGGGCAAGGCACATCTTGATCATCACAGGAATGCTTCACTGCTGTTGATGTTGAAGATCATAGCTGTCAGAGGGTTGAGACCTCTGCTGTTGAGAACCTTAGCTGTCAGGCTAAGTCTTTAGAGTTTGCAGGTTTACTAGACAAGGATTTGTGTTTGATGATTATGTAATGATCCTTTGTACATAAATACATTAATTTATGTTATTTTTCTTGGTGTTTGATCATTACATCATTGCTGTCCAGTTGATAGAAAGGTTGTGCAGAAGAGTCATAGCTGTCCAATGTTCATGAGGTATCTTGGCTGTCAGATAACATAGGATGGGATATGTTTCTTTGTCAAAACCCTTTATAACTATGTGTTTTGCATAGTTAGGTCCTAACAAATAGGAAACTGCCTATTACATAATCAAAATAAAATTTATGTTATGTTTGTCCATTTTTTGTCAGCTTAAACAAACTTATGTTCATAGTTATATAGAGTGATATATGAGGAACTTATATACCTCACATGATATTTTCTTACTCAAAATTGGGTTTAAATACTTGAGCTTAATCTGGTTTCCATGATAAAGAGATGTTGATTCATTAATTCTCTCTCTAGAATTTTTCTCTCTAGAGAATTGGGGTTTATTGAGTTGCTTTTAGTGTTTGGGTGGCTATGACGCCGGACACTACAACCAAGGGGGATCCTTCTCCTTCTCCCCTGCTCTCTTCTATAAAGCCGGTCACTACTTCACCATCACAAACTCCATCTCCCACCGTTCTAGTTCCAACACAACCTTCATATGCCTCAGTTCTACAAAGGAGAGGGGCTGTCCTACAACTAAAAGGACGCCCCTACAACCCAAAGGGGCTGTTTTTTCGGCACAGCCACCCCTTGGTGGTTTCACCTTCCCTCCTAGTCAAGCAACATTCGTAAAAGATATGCCAGCAATTATGTTCACATCAAGATAGATTGGGGTAGGAAAGAAGTTAGAATTCATTATTGTGATGAAGTTCTTTGCAGGTTGGCCTTACCTTCATGTCATCCATGAACACATAGAAAAGGAGTGGAGGCTGCAAGGTATGTTCATTGTAGGTTTAATGGATCCGAGGCATGTGATGGTGATGCAGATTAACAGGAAGATGTTTCAGCACAAAATAATGCAGATTGATAGCCTAAAGCCTATGAGAAATAGCCGAACGGAATTAACAACCAAAGTTCCGAAGAAAAGCTTCAGCTTTCTTATGAAAAATCAAAATAACAAAGTCTGCATAATCCTAGGCTAAAGAATGCTTAAATACTCCGTCCAAACCCTAGAATAAATTGACAAAAGAAATACCAAAATATCCCTACTTAAACGTGCCAAACATCAGCAAAATTGACTAAGGAAATAGTTGAAACGTAAATAAGGAATTTGTGTCGTCGTGAGGCGCCCGCCCCACTCAGCTTGAAGCGCCCGCCTCCACCACCGAGAGTCATGGCCTGGTGAAATCAGCTTGAGGCGGCCGCATGGGACATTGTGAGGCGTCCGCCTCAAGCCCCGTGGCCCTGCAACCTTGTCCTGCATCCCAGGCGCCCGCCAGCTTCCAAATGGTGCGCCCGCCTGGCGTTGCATCCTCCATCTTGCTGTCGTTGCTTGCTGTTGTGATTGCTGCCTTGCCACTGCCTTCTTGTGTTGCCTTGAACAGACTTCCTTGGGCTGTTGGGATCACTTGAGGAACTACATCATCCTCCCCCGCTTGAGAAAAACTCGTCCACGAGTTGCCATCATCGTCATTGTCTCCATGGTAAGCTGATAAATCCGCAACATTGAACGTGGCAGAGACGTTGTACTCACCGGGCAAGTCGATCTTGTAGGCATTGTCATTGATCCGCTCCACTACACGAAATGGACCATCAGCCCTCGGTTGTAACTTGCCAAAACGACCAGCTGGGAATCTCTCCTTTCGCAAGTGCACCCACACCAAATCTCCAACCTGAAACACAACCCGCTTGCGATGCTTGTCCACCCGCTGCTTGTACATGTTGTTTTGACTTATAATGCGCTTGCGAACCTGCTCATGAAGCTCTTTAATCTGAGTTGCACGCGCCTCCGCATCCGAACTGTAATGACTAGTAACCGGAATAGGAATGAGGTCCAATGGGCTGACAGGGTTACGACCATACACAACTTGGAAAGGGCTTTTGCCCGTAGTCCGTTCCGAGAATTATTGTAAGCAAACTCGGCCCGCGCAAGTGTCAAGTCCCACTGACGTGGATGGTCACCAACCAAACTGCGCAATAAATTACCCAAACTACGATTAGTTACCTCAGTTTGTCCATCTGTCTGCGGGTGATACGAGCTACTGAACTGTAAGCGCGAACCCATCTTCCTCCACAATGTGCGCCAAAAATGGCTAACGAACTTGACATCCCCGTCGAAGTAAGTGATTTTGGAATGCCATGCAACTTCACAATCTCCTTGAAATACAAGTCTCGCCACTTGTGTTGCATCAAATGTCTTATCATAGGAACAAAATGGGACATTTTTGAAAATCGATCCACCACCACCATAATGGAATCCTTCTGTCGCCGCGCACGAGGCAATCCCAACACAAAATCCAAGCTAATGTCCTCCCATGGAGCAAGAGGGAACCGGCAAAGGAGTATAAAGGCTGCGTTGGACTTGCGAGTCTTGGCTACATGACACACACGACATCTCTCCACAAAACGAGCAACATCATGCCCCAACTTTGGCCAAAAACCGCTCGCCTACAAGAGCCAATGTTTTATCTTTGCCAAAGTGTCCCGCAAGTCCCCTTCATGACTCTCGATATGATAAGGTCCCTCAACGAACAATAAGGGACACAAAGCTTGTTCCCCTTAAACAAGTAGCCATCATGGAGCAAAAATTGCAGAAAATTACCTCGAGTACACTTATCCCAAACCTCACCAAAATATGGATCATCACGGTACAAATCACGAAAAGTGTCAAATCCGCATACCTCAACCTGCAATGTAGATAGTAAGGCATGTCGACGGCTCAAAGCATCGCCCACACGGTTCGAACTCCCGCCTTATGTGTAATGACAAACGTAAAAATCTGAATGAACTCCACCCACTTGGCATGTCGCATTAAGCTTATGCTGCCCTTGGATGTATTTGAGTGCCTCATGATCAGAATACAACACAAACTCCCGTGACAATAGATAATGTTGCCAATGCTCCAAGGTGCGAACAATGGCATAGAATTCCTTATCATAGGTAGAGTACTTCTTCTTAGCATCGTTCAGTTTCTCACTAAAGAAGGCGACAGGCTTCTTATTCTGACTCAACACACCACCAACGCCAACATTGGAGGCATCACAATGAACCTCAAAAACCTCATCGAAATCGGGCAAAATAAGAACAGGAGCTTGTGTCACTGCCTTTTTCAAAAGCTGAAAAGCATCCTCCGCTGCCTTGTTCCACACAAATACACTCCCCTTGATGCAGTCAATAAGAGGGGCAATAATACTGCTAAAATCACGAATGAAACGGCGATAAAATGAAGCCAAACCATGAAACCGCCTAACATCATGAACATTCGTCGGTGTAGGCCAGCTAGTGATAGCTTCCACCTTCGAATCATCCATACGAATGCCCTCCTTGGTAACAACATACCCCAAGAAGGTCACTTGCTCCGTCAAAAAGTGGCACTTCTTACGATTAGCATATAATTTCTGCTCACGCAGAACATCAAAAACTCCGTCGCAAGTGTCCCAAGTGTTGTGCCACAGATTTACTATAAATCAAGATATCATCAAAGTAAACAACAACAAACGTACCAATGAAAGGTCTGAAAATCTGGTTCATGAGTCGCATGAACGTGCTAGGAGCATTAGAGAGCCCAAATGGCATCACCATCCACTCATACAAACCATCCCGAGTCTTGAAGGCCGTCTTCCACTCATCCCCCGGTCTGACACGAATCTGGTGGTACCCGCTTCGCAAATCAATCTTGGAAAACACCACTGCCCCATGTAATTGGTCAAGCAAATCATCGATCCGAGGAATGGGAAACCTGTACTTGATGGTGATTTTATTGATCGCCCGACTATCCATACACATACGTAATGTCCCTTCCGCCTTGGGCACCATCAAAGCCGGAACCGCACATGGGCTCATACTTTCCCGAATGACACCCTTGTCAAGTAACTCTCTCACCTGTCTCTCCAACTCTTCATGTTCCTTGGGTCTCAACCGATACGCAGCCTTGTTCGGAATAGAAGCACCCGGAAGAAGATCAATACAATGCTGAATATCTCGCATGGGGGGGAGTCCGGAGGAATCTCATCAGGAGTAACATCACCGTAATCATCAAGTAATGACTGCACCTCTGCGGGTGTGGACATACCCGACTCGTTCTCCTCAAGCAAGACAAGAACATAGAAGCCCTGCTCCACTGCAGTTGCTGACTCAAACTCTGCACGGCTAAGGAGTTGGTGAACAACAGCAGTCGTCGGTTTCTCACTAGTAGTCTGCTCCTGCCTCGGGTCCGTCGGACAAAGAGTAATAGAGACATCATTCATGCGGAAGGTATACGTATTCTTGAACCCATCATGCTTAATCCGCCTGTCAAACAACCACGGCCTACCCAACAAAATATGGCATGCATCCATTGGTACCACATCACACCACACCTCATCTCTATAACGTTTGCCAATAGAAAACTGTACGAGGCACCGCTTATCCACCTTGAGCTCATTGCCCTTGATCAACCAAGACAACTTATATGGCTGTGGGTGTACAACCGTAGGCAAACTCAGCTTATCCACCATTGTAGTAGACACAACATTCTCACAACTACCACCATCAATAATAACCTTGCAAACCTTACCCTTAGCAGTGCATTTAGTATTGAAGATATTATGGCGAAGCCACTGATCATCATCCACAGCTGTTGCGTTCAACACACGTCTAACCACCAAAGCCGGACCCTTGTCTGCATAAACCACCTCAGTCTCGTCGTCGGACACCTCATCTGCTTCATCATAGACCGGCAACTCTTCCTCCAGTAAGGCAACAACATTCCTGTTGGGACACTCGGCTTGAAGGTGACCAATACCCTGACATTTGAAGCATCTCGCGGGCTGCCTCCCCCTTGCATTTGCTGCAGTGGTACCCGAATTGGTCAGAATCGGTGTCTTCGGAGCAGCTTGGGAACCCCTTTGGTGTGCTAGAACTACCAACGCCCCTAGTGTTTGTAACATCTCTGCTCGGCCAACGATTCACCACTTTCTTTCGCTTCAACTGTTTCTCAACCTTCAAGGCAAGTCGACACACATCCGCATAGGTCCAATACTGCTGCAATTGAACCACCTCCGACACGTCAACACGTAGTCCCCCAAGGAAGCGAGCAACGGTCTGTTCATCCTCTTCGGAAACATCACACCGCATCTGTAAACGATCAAACTCGTTGATGAACTCCTCAACGGTCATATCCCCCTGTTTCAAATTATGGTAATCAAGAAAAAGCCTCCCGTCTATAGTGGTCCTAAGGAATTTCCTTCGTAGCAACTTTTTCATCTTATCCCAAGAGTGAATTTTCGATTTCCCCTCTCTCGCCCGTTGCCTCTTAACATGTTCCCACCATATAGAAGCATGCTTTTTCAATTTGATTGCCACAACCTTAACCTTATGACTATCGTCCATGGGTTTCAAATCAAACACACGTTCAACAGTATTTAGCCAATCAATGAACTCATCAGGGTGTGCCTTACCTTCAAACTCCGGGATGTCGATCTTCATGCCGATATCCTTCGAAGGATCAGCCCCAAGCCTGTGTCCACGATCATGACCACGAGCGAAGGGATTGCGCCCGTCTGCAAAGCCTCCCTCATCAGACGAGCCGTCTGAATCCGAGCCCACATCAGTGGGAGCCCTCATCTCAGCAATCTGCTGTTGGAGCCGCTGAACTTGGTTTCGCAATTCGTCATTCTCAATATCGCGTAGGTCTCTCTCACGATGGATTTCATCCGCCTGGGGGTTCGCACGACGGCCTCTACCCTGTCCACGACGACCATCTCGAGCACCACGTCCGCGTTCGGCCATTGATAACCAGGATACTGATACCAAATGATAGCCTAAAGCCTATGAGAAATAGCCGAACGGAATTAACAACCAAAGTTCCGAAGAAAAGCTTCAGCTTTCTTATGAAAAATCAAAATAACAAAGTCTGCATAATCCTAGGCTAAAGAATGCTTAAATACTCCGTCCAAACCCTAGAATAAATTGACAAAAGAAATACCAAAATATCCCTACTTAAACGTGCCAAACATCAGCAAAATTGACTAAGGAAATAGTTGAAACGTAAATAAGGAATTTGTGTCGTCGTGAGGCGCCCGCCCCACTCAGCTTGAAGCGCCCGCCTCCACCACCGAGAGTCATGGCCTGGTGAAATCAGCTTGAGGCGGCCGCATGGGACATTGTGAGGCGTCCGCCTCAAGCCCCGTGGCCCTACAACCTTGTCCTGCATCCCAGGCGCCCGCCAGCTTCCAAATGGTGCGCCCGCCTGGCGTTGCATCCTCCATCTTGCTGTCGTTGCTTGCTGTTGTGATTGCTGCCTTGCCACTGCCTTCTTGTGTTGCCTTGAACAGACTTCCTTGGGCTGTTGGGATCACTTGAGGAACTACATCACAGATCAATAGGGCACGAATCGTGACCTTTAGCATGACTCGTGACACTGATCAGCACGACTGCAATAATGAGTATGACTCGTGACACGATTGGGTTAAGAAGGAATGACTCGTGACCTCTAGCACGAGTCGTGCTTTCGGCGGAAAAACAAGATTGCTGGTTTTTAATTTTGCTGATGTTTGAACAATCAGTTAGGGTATTTTGCTCTTTTGCTTTTAAAGTCATTTTAGGGTTTTGTGAGAGCATTTAAACTTCTTTTATTTGAACAACTTACTCTTTTTGAGTTTATAAAATTGAAAAAAGCTTAGGCTTTCATAATTGATCCTTGTTCTTTCGTTTGGTCTAAATCTCTAGCCTTCCGGCATCATTTGGTATCAGAGCAGTTTTATTGGCCTAAGATGGGGCCTGATGTTGCACATTTCGTAGCACGTTGTCGGGTTTGTCTTGCGGCCAAAACTCATAAGTCTAATGCGGGGTTAAATACTCCATTGTCGGTTCCTGTTGCACCTTTGGAAGATGTTAGTTTGGATTTTGTGATGGGGGATTCTATTATGGTTGTGGTTGATCGCTTCTCAAAGATGACTCATTTTATCCCTTGCGGCAAGACTTTTGATGCAACTTAGGTAGCAGACTTATAATTCAAAGAGATTGTGAAACTACATGGTATCCCTAAATCGCTCACTTCTGACCGTGATGTTAAGTTTATAAGTCACTTTTGGCATACGTTGTGGAGGAAATTGCGTTCAAGATTGCAGTTCAGCAGCACTTATCACCCACAGATAGATGGGCAGACGGAAATTATAAATCGAAGCTTGGGGAACTTGTTATGTAGTTTGGTGGGGGACATAACCGCACCACCGGTAAGAGTCCATTCTAGATTGTTTATGGGAATAATCCGCTCAGTCCTTTGAATCTTGTTCCTATTCGGAAGACTAGTCAATACAGCTCGAATGCAGATGACCGTGCCAAGCAAATAAAGGACCTTCACAAGCATGTTCGACTGTGTATCGTCTAACATAATGAGAAGTACCAACAATTCTCTAACAAACACCGTAAGGGAGTTATATTTGAGGTGGGTGACCTTGTTTGGATTCATTTACGCAAGGAGAGGTTCCCTTCTGATCGCTTTGGTAAATTGCATCCACGAGCTGACTGTTTGTTTCGTGTTCTCGAGCGTATTAATGACAATGCCTACAAGATTGATTTGCCAAGCCGTTATAATGTCTCTGCAACCTTCAATGTCTCTGATTTATCTGCTTATCATGGTGATGCCAATGGGGATATCGACTCGTGGTCGAGTCTTTTCAAATGGGGGGGGGATGATGCAGATCAACAGGAAGATGTTTCAGCACAGAATGATGCATGTCAACAGGGCACGACTCATGACCTCTAGCATGACTCGTGACACTGATCAGCACGACTGCAACAATGAGTACGACTCGTGCCACGATTGGGTTAAGAAGGAACGACTCGTGACCTCTAGCACGAGTCGTGCTTTCGGTTGAAAAATAGGATTGCTGATTTTTATTTTGCTAATGTTTGAACAATAGGTTAGGGTATTTTGGTCTTTTACTTTTAAAGTCGTTTTAGGGTTTTGTGAGAGTATTTAAACTTGTTTTAGGCTTTTGAACACCTTAGTTTTTTTGGAGTTTATGAAATAGGGAAAAGCTTAGGCTTTCATAATTGATCCATGTTCTTTCGTTTGGTCTAAATCTCTAGCCTTCCGGCATCAGATGGTTTATCTTACTTCGGAAGAAGATTTAACACGTGCATTGTCCAAGGAATCGCATATGGTCAGTAATTGCATGTTACGTTCTTTTCGATATTCATCGAATTTCACATTCAGGTACGATTGTCCTTTAGTAGACGTGTGGATTAGGTTGCATTAATTACCTCTACATTTCTTCGCTCCTGCATTTTTGGAAAGAATTGGAAAGGGCATAGGGATGTTTCTAAGGTGGATGATCGCACTTTACCTTTCACTCACCCTAGATATGCAATGATTTGTATAGACGATTAGTCTCTAAGCCTCTGCCTAACAAGATTTGGGTTGGGGAATCAAAAGAATCTGATTTTGTTCAAACTATAGAATTCGAAGGAAACATAATGTATTTTGAGGGTTGTGGGCTGCTAGGTCACGTTGCTTCGGAATGTCGGAAGAAGAAGAGGTTGGCTAGAGATAATGGGGATATGTTCCGTTCCTCTAAATCGAATGACAATGGCAATCGTAAAGTCAAAGGTATTGCTTAGGTTTCTATGGATCCATCCTCATTTGTAGAAGAGATGATGAAGAAGAGTACTATATCTGGTAATGACAATGGCAATGGTAATGGCAAATGTATTGCTTGGGGGTCTTGGGCATATCTAATTCAAGCGAACATGTTGACACTCCTGACCCTATTGTCTTAAACCCTGATTTCGGGCTTCTTCTTAAGGACATATTTGAGTAGTTGACAGTGGTTCTTTCTAAGGGTGAGATGGGATTTTTTGTTGAGAGCCCTGAAAACCCTACTATTAATATCACGGGAGAAGGATTGGGGATTAAAGAATCATTAGAAGTTGTTGTGATTGAAGATATTAAGGAGGATGAAATTTTAAAATCAGAAGAAGCTGTAGTAGTCCCTTTTGTTATTGGGAATACAATATCTAATGCCAATGGTTCGGATTTCTTAAAGTCTGAAATTCCACCTTAAAATCAATTGGTGATAAAGGGAGTGGCCAGGATCATTATATATTATAGGCAATGTTTGTCAATTCCCAATGTGGAATAATACCTCTAACAAGCCCCCTCACGTGTAGCGGACTTTTTGCCAAAGCTTACAACGTGGACTTATCAATCGGGTTGCGCGGAGTAACATCGTGGGCCGTTGAGCCTGCACGTGTAATGGACCTGCTTTCTTACCATCTTAAAGTCTGAGGTTTCACCTTAATAACAATTGGTGTCAAGGGGAGTGGCTCAGGATCTTTATATGTCATAGGCAAGGTTTGTCAATTTCCAATGTGGAATAATATCTCTAATAGGATTTTGAGGTAGAAGAGTTGGGATCAGCTTAAAATTCAAAAAGAACACATCATGTTGTTTTGGCAAGAAATGGAAATAGGGAATTTGCTAGTTGTCTTGGAGATACCAATGAGGATTCAGCAAAGATTGATAACCAAGTGGGTGTGGAGCCTCCTGCACGAAAGACGTAACGATCTAGGCACTGTCTCGGTTTTAAGCTCTGGAAATCAGGCTCACACGACTGAAATTCCGGATAAAGATGCTGCCATTCAAAACAAGGGCTGAAGAATTAGGGCCCTCGGGCGAGATATCAAATCCATAAATATCCAAGCGAGCTACAAAATTTCACAGAAATCCAAGCTCACACACTACCCCTTCCCGTAACACTTATACCCAAAGATATGATACTAAATTTACTCTTATAGCTTAAGGTATAAAAGTTTTTTTTCGCAATTTTTAACTTTTTCTAAAAAATAATTAAAAAAATCCCATATTTTATTAAGCAATCCACTACTATACCCAAAGGTATAAAAATAAAATTACTCTTATGCCTAGATATAAGAGTATTTTTTCACAATTTTTGACAATTTATTAAGCAATTCACAATTTTTTGCATTAGTTGAATTGAACACTAAAGTTGATCTTCGAAGACCGAAGCTACTGATTCAATTCAAAACCGCCAATTACACTGGAAATTGAAAAATCAAATGCCAAATCAGAAGAATAATCTTCTAGTTGTATGCATTGCAACGGCCGATACGAAGCTCGACGAGTTTCAATTCCTTGTCGACTCCGTTCGATCCAATCTGACCTCATTTTCATTTGCTTCTTCGCCCAAGGTGAATTGTTCAACTGTATTAACAATTGGGTTTTATATAAAATTATTCCTTCAAAATAAAGTCAAAAGACACTTCACATGGGTTTGTTTCTGATGATAATGAGAGTATAGGTGAGGTCAGTCACGTGGGTATAGAAGTTTCTGATGATAAGGTCGACAATCAAGCTACTGGGTGTGCTATTCGTATGCGGGGAGAATCGCAGCGGAAAAATAAAAATTTATAATTTCAATAGAAAATTAGTATTCGTGTATTATATTATAAAACTTGATAAAATCGAGAATAGATTTCAAGAACTTTACCAATTGGCGTAGGCCGACTTGTTTGATGATTCCACTTTGAAATCCATCAAGACTTATTCATGGAAAAAAAATGGAGAAGCCATTTTAAGTTTGGAGGAGACGTTACATAACTATTCTCTACCTCACTTTCTCTCTCCTACCCAACTACCTACGCTCGCACCATATCACATTTTTCACCTTTTCCTTAATTCTTGTAACCAACCCATTTTTAAACATTAAAAGGGACGTAGGGAGTACTTCTTCTCATTGAAGTTCTCAACAAAGTCATCAATATTATACCCCGTTTTGATAAAAGGAACTGGGCCAGCACAGTCGGACTATGCTATAAAAACTTGAGTCCTAATATGACATATAGTTCATCTGCTCCAACCAAAGGCGGAGTTGCATTGAGGGTAAAGGGGGCAGTTGCTCACTTTTAATTTTGGAAAGTGTCACCCTAATAAATTGAGAACATGTAATATTATCCCCTTAAAATCATGATTTTTATCAAGGGCCAGACTACCTAATGCCTAGAAAGTATACTCCCTCCGTCCCGCTAGAAGTGTCACCCTTTTAGGGGTGGCACACAAATTAAGGAAAAGTGTGGGAAGAAAAAATATTGTGAGTGTAATTTGAAAATAGGAGAGATAATTAGTGGAGGAAATAGTGAATTTAAAAAGTATTGTGAGTGTAGAGGAGAGAGAATTAGTGGACGGGAATAGTGGATGGGATAATAAAATATTAATAAAACATTTCCTTTTTAGGAAAGGTGATGCTTCAAACGGGATGCCATTTTGAATAAAATGTGACACTTCTAGCGGGACGGAGGGAGTATACCTTTAAGGCCAGGAAAGCAGTGATGCCTCTTCGGGACGGTGATCTCCGTCGACATCTCCCCATTATCTCCACCAGTACCTACAATATATATAAGTAACAATTGCAATAAATTAATCGTTGCCTATATAAAAAGTAGGAAAAAAGGTGTAAGGGGAAATTAATTTAAAAAAATAATATCTATTTAAACGAAAAGTATCAATTACAACCAACAATATATATATATATATATCTTTTTTATCTATGAAAAAAAAGGTTCAAATAAAATTATTCACTCTCATATGAAATATTCTTATATTATTTTATGTCAAATATTGGTGATAATAATAAATCAAACAAAAATAAAACAAATCTAAGCACAAAAAATTTGAACATATATATATATATTTTTTTTTTGCATTTCTATGTTAATAAAACACACGCATACTACACATACTCTATCCCATATTATGTTCAACATTTCAACTTATTAAAACGGAAATGTGGATATCCAATGTTTGGGCCAGGCACAATTCGGCCCAAACCTACCAGTAAACCCAACAGAAAATAAAGCCCAATACCAAACCCTAATCTCTTTTCCCACTTCGTTTTCCTCTTTTCCAAACATAAACCCAATCTTTTCCTTCTTCATTTCTATACTCACCGCCCCTCCCGCCGTCACCCTATCACCGCCCCTACCGCCGTCACACCGAACACCTTTCCCTGCCACCACCCCTCCCACCGTCTGCCCTCCACCCTTTCCTTTCCCAACACCTAATCCCCTACTGCTTCGTCGCCTCACTTTCACGGCTATCCACAAAATTATTTCTTAAATTTGTACAAAATAGAAAGTGATCATTTATTCTCAAAATTCTTGAACAAAGACATTACTAAAAAAAATTAAAGCCATGTTTCTTTCTTCTCATAAAAACATGGGGTTGCAGTTGCATTTCAAACACTCACTCCAATACTCCATACACTCACAAAATGCAAGAAAATATAATATAAATTACCAAAAACAACTTTAAATAAAAACCTCCAAAGTAATCAAACCTGCATATTCCTAGATATTACAAAATACTAAACTTTTTTTATTTAAAAGCATTATTACTTTAACTCAATCGTTCTGAAAACTCATTTTCCTTATTTATATTATTGATAAAATTTTAGTAATTATTTTAAATTTAGTAACTTCCACATTTTCTCTATATTTTAAGCCTTAAAATCTGACAAAATCCCCCAAACACATGTACATCTCACTTTCTCCTATATCATTTTCGTTTTTTTATACTATAAATAACTTTATGTTTTAAAGTCTTGAACTACAAATACACCCTCCCACCCTACAACTTCTCAACCAATAATTATTTTGAAGGAGAATGTTAAAAGAAATTAAATAAAGGCTTGGAGCTAATTTTTTATACACAATTACAGAAACATTGAATATGGTGAAAACTTACCATATTACAACATTGAAATGAGATTGGTATTTTCCTATTTTTTTGCAGCTTCCAATTTTTACGTACCCTAAAACGTTGCTTTTCCCCAATTCCTCTCCCCCTCCAAGACTCTCTAAAATGTCTTCCCATTTTTTGCAGCACTATCCCACAACATTTAAGTTGCAAATAAAACTTCCCCCCTTCCCCATAGAACGACAATATCACATCCTAAAACCCTATTTATCTTGCCTCTCACACATTACACGAACAAAATTCACCCTCTATTTCTCAACCCATCCGCCATTTATGGTGATAAAATTATGTATGATGGTGATGCTGTAGAGTAAAGGAATTTGAGGGAGAGAAAGCTTGATCGAACAGAGATAAAATTAGGGGAGATGACATGCACATTTGCCTTTGCTGTTTACTACCGTCGATGCCGCCCCTTCAAAATCCGAATCTTTTGAAAATGCCGACAAAAAGGTTTGTCGTCTTCATCCATCTACCCATTAATCCCACCCCCGCTAGCCCTCACATATTGACTCGATGGTGAAAGCAATAATATGTTGCAGGTGACAATGACGGAGTGGGAGTTGGGGCTGGGGCTTAGGATTGGAAAATAGGCGTTGAGATGAGAAGAATGAGGAAGACGGTGGTATGAGATTCGCGAATCTCGACCGCGAATCGGCCCCAAGGACACTTACGGACACCTCGGTAGCGACATGAAAGGGAAGTCGACGGCTTCTGATTCTGCTTCGGCGCCGGAAGCGGCTGACATTCAGTGGTGGCGGTTCTGATGAAGGAGGGATTGTCGCAGAGGAGAAAGGGGAGTGTCTGCGAGTCGACTGACATTGGGGAAGTTATGGATTTTAACGTGTAATTGAGAGAAGAGATCGTGGGATGGAAAGGAATATCAGCCATCAGATTAGATTTTCAATCTGAACCACCACTTATACCTTAGATAAGAGGCAATTAAACCCTCCTTGTATTGTATTATAGACGTGCCTGATAATTTGGTGTTTCAATGAATATGGACACCAATAAAGATATTTCACATTTTTTATGTTGAACTGCCACTGGATACTTTCAAGTTGTCTCTTAAGTCACTTCTCAAACCCTAATCCACCGTCGAAGAGGATGAGGATTTTTTTCAAGTACATCACATGGAACCTAACCTTGCTGACTCTATCTTTGGAGGAAGCGATAGCGAGAGTAGCTATTTCAGAGAGTACAATGGTCCACTCATGGCTCTTAAGCAAAGCAAAGGATCATCAGATGATTTATATGCCTCGAGATGACTGCTAACTTGCTCTAAAAGAAATTAGTAAAAGGTTTCAAGTTTAATGCAACTCGTAATTTAGCCCATAGCACGGACTTTTGATGCTCACGTGGCAAGTCGTTAGATGTTTGTTTTTAGGCTATGGTTCTTCTTGTTGGGTTTTAGAGTATGAAACGCAACGGAAAAATCAAAATTTATAATTTCAATTGAATATCGGTATCCGTGTGTTATGGCATAAAACTTGATAAAATCAAGAACAGGGTTCAAGAACTTTACCAACTGGCGTAGGCCGACTCGCTTGAGGATTTCACTTGCAATCCCTCTACACGTATCCATTAGTAATTTTGACTCACTTATCAAACTAAACTCCTAAACTTTCATTATATAATGTTAGGGTTACTAGATATGTTGTTTATATACTCCCTCCGTCCCGTTACAAATCACACACTTTTCTCATTGGGCGTCCCACTACAAATCACACACTTCCTAAAATGGCAAAGAATCTTTACTATTCTACCCACTAATTCTCTCTCCTACTTTACTTTTATACTCACAACACCAATCAAATCACTATTTCCTACCCCACTTTCTCTCTCCAACCTCACTTTTCATACTCACAACATTTATATCATTATTTTTTTCCTTAATCCACGCGTAAACAGTAAGTGTCTCATTTGTAGCGGGACGGAGGGAGTATATGATTAATTTTGACTCACTTGTCAAACTAAACCTCTAAACTTTCATTATTTAAGTTTAACCTTAAACTCACAATAATGACATCATGAGAGAGCGAAAACAGTACCGCCAATAGAAGAACGGCGAAAGACGTAAAGTTATAGAGATAAGTTGATATTCGAGAATGTCACCACACTATTTCTCGTGAGAGAAATGTAAGGGCCCTAACCAAATAGCTTGCCATGGCCCCAAATTTGACAAGACCGCCGGATAATTCGATTTCAATTTCCTTTTTTTAATTAAAAGACCCTTCAAATTAAATAATCTTGTTATTGTTCTCAACTTAGATAATCTTCACTTTTACCCAAATTAGGCATATATTTTGTTATTGTTATTGTTCTCAACTTAAATAATCTTCTCCACTGCAATGTTTACTTGTTTCTATACTAGAGAGTATTTTTGCAATAATATTTTATGAGTACAGTAGTTGCAAGCGTGCTACACTTTTGTGTTGTATTTTTTTTTCTTCCTCCAGGTTTGTAAGTTTTTTTTTTCCGAAGAATGATGAGAAATCCAGTGAGTAATTAGAAATGGGTGGCTTATGGTAATTACTAATATATAACAGTTATTTAATTGATAAAATATTATGTTTATTAAAACATAATTATTTTAATTTTCTTAATTATTATAGGAATCCTAAAAAATTATTATAGGAGTAATTGTTATGTTTATTCTATGTTATTACTACAAAATAATTAACTGTAAGAATAGGGAGTTTATTGTAATTTGCAAGCTAAACAAAAACAGGAGAATGCCCTAACCCTAAACGGCACTTCGATCCATATAAATACTCCTTAGCACATTCCTAAAATCTCAATCTGACATTTCCCTCAAATCTTGTGGCGGCACTGACAAAATCTCTCTCTCTCTCTCTCTTACACACCTAAAATTTACCTTTGATTTGTAAGATTTGAAAGAAGATTTGGCTTCCTTCAAGGCGAGAATTCGAAGGGATCTAGAAGAATACCCTTTAATTGTATGATTTCCTTCCTTGTATCAACATTTATTTATCTCAGAATTGATATTTTGTTGGGTTGACAAATTTACTTTTTGATCTACTTATTAGGTTGCTGATGAAATGAAAATCTCTCTCTCTCTCTCTCTCTCTCTCTCTCTCTCTCTTACACAAATAAAATTTACCTTTGATTTGTAAGATTTGAAGGAAGATTTGGCTTCCTTCAAGGCGAAAATTCGAAGGGATCTAGAAGAATACCCTTAAAAAATTATTATAGGGATCTGTTTTTTAACACAACCACGCACAATTAGATTTTAAAATTGAATAAGATGTGGTCATTTTGACCTGTAGAAATTTATTTAATCTTTTTTGACATTCATTTCTCTACCAAATTGAATGATGTTCCGCTAAATTGAATGATGTTCCGCTAAAGTTTCTGTGATATCTGATTTTTTACTGTGTGATTCTCTCTCCTTCCCTTTGTAAGTTCAAAGTTCTAATGTGCTACCATCCACGTCAATCTCTCACCTGTGTCTAATTAATCAGTTTTTGAATAATTAGGTTTTTATTGACTTCACTTTTATGTTTATTACTATTTTATTTTGGGTGTCACATTAAAAAATGCACAATTCTAAAATGAAAATTTTATTTTTGATTTTCTCTGATTGTATTACCTCTTCTTTCTTCCAGTCTCTTGTTAATTTTATATCCAATGTAATGGATATTCTCATGCATGAGGTACGATCGTTGTTCATCGCATTTCATTAATTGAACTAAGGTTAGTTTACACTTCCTTAATTATTTTTCCACGAGTTACAAATATATTGGCACATCATATATTTTGCTGACCTACTATTACAATGCAATATTAACAATGTGTGCTGTGAAACTAAAATTCAATTATTTTATTTTTGGTTTACAGGATTTGAGGGACAGAAAATGCATTATTTATGTCATTGAGTCTGCTGGAGAAAGCAATTCTAAATCCATACACACATAAAACCCAATTTATTCATCCATATGGCCTCCACTTCATCAGCGGATGGAAGTATAATCCTCTTCACATTCAACGATATTAATAATTTCTCTATGCATGTGAAAGATATTTGAAAGTATCCCTGCCCCTGTTTATCCGGATGTTTCTTCTTATCAGACAGTTTCACAGCTTGTCAACTCCATAGACAAGAAGCATCTGGTATATTCAAACTGTCACCACTACCACAGCAGCAACAAGCACCTTCGACATAACGAGCTTGACAAAATACTTTGGAGATTTGAAACTTAAATAGAAGCACGGCTTTTTGGGGATTACAAAAAGGAGTTTCAATTTTGGTCCAAGACTTGTCCTGAATTTGGGCAAATGACAAGATACGTGCTCTCTAGAAGATTTCCATGTCTACAAATGTTTTCAGGAAAAGAAGATAGTTTGGATGGGATAGCAAACAAGCAGACATTCTCTAGAAATGTTAGTTTCTTCAAAGAGCTGCCTTCATTTCGGATAAAAGATAGTTATGCTCCTCATAGAACCTGATTGACAAATGTTTTAATCACACAATGTATGCTACCACAAACATTACGTGATGGTAGTTTTGTATTCCCTCCGTCTCAAAATGAATGTTCATTTTTTTTTATTGTGAGTGAAATCTATAAAAGTTTATTTTACTCAATTTTCATAACATATAATCATAAATTCCCTCCATACTGATCTCATTATATGGCATGATGGGTTGGCTTCTATCTCTTCCAACTCGTCCATCGGCTCTAGCTCCGGGTCATCCCTAAACTGTAGGGTCTCAATGATGATCTCTCTGACCCTTTTTCTTTCCTCGCCCCCCAAGTGTGGAGCTTCAACCTCGATCATATCATCTAGCTCGGCAGCTACTTCTCCGCTGGTGCCCCTGAGTTTTGGTTGACCTTGAGGCATAGGTTGCCAATAATGACTTGATCGACCAAAACTGTATCTGTTGTGGCTTGTTTTATTTCCGAGGGACGTGTCGGCTCAGTCATGCATGACCAAGTCATGTGAGGGATATGTCACCTTTGTTGGAATATTTCTATTCCATTATGAACACGTCGTACTCAAGTCTTGACTAAGTAAGTGAAAAGAAAAAGGAGGCGGAAGCGAATACCTGAGGAATTCATATTATGCCTTGATGTTCTTTGAAGGCTTGAAGAAGAAGAAATAATAAGTAGGGAGACGGAGTCTTCTAAATGATTAATGCCATTCACCTTTTTCTCAGATTATGTATTGAGAGTATATGAATTTATGTGTGTGTCCTAGGCTGATGGAAAGCCTTTATTTATAGGAAACCAAGGGGCATTTCATTTAGGGACAACACCCTTTCATATGAAGTAGCAAAAAGGTTACCTTTTGTCAATCATAAATAGGTAATCTTTTAGCCCGAAAATTCTACACATTTGATTAGATTTCTATACTTTATACAATATTATTTATGATTTAAACATGTACGTCTACACGTTTACGTATATTTACTAAGTATACACATTTTGCAATCCATGTTCTAACAATCTCCCACTTGGATTGCCCAAACATGTGTTTATACTTAATAAACCCTTCTAAAATCATATTTATAACGTAAATGACAATCCTTATGTATACTTTATTGTCATTCAACAATCCCGTCCATTAGTTTTATAAGTATAAGTACTAAAGGGGCAGTCGTTGTAATTGATTCGCAACTAAACCCACATTAATCACACATATATATATATATATATATATATATATATATATATATATATGTATATATTTTGTTAGGATACCCACCATAGGAGTATCCTAACAAGTGGCCCATTATTTTTAGGACAAAAATGTCCCTCATTTCTCAAAGCAACCAAATATATGATGGGGGCAAAATTGTAATATATATATGTATATATATATATGTATATATATATGTATATATATATATATATATATATATATATATGTATATATATATGTATATATATATATATATATATATATATATATATATATATATATATATATATATATATATATATATATATATATATATATATATATATATATATATATATATATATTTATATATATTAAACTAAATGATATAGACTATGTATAGATGTGTAGCATGGAAAATTGATGAATATATTGAAGTATGTATATATATTCCTCCAACTAGTCCTATTAACTAAATGAGATCAATAATAAATAGACCTAAAACAATCAAAATGAAAGTACAACACAAACTCCCACTATATTAAATTTTATCAAAAGTTGTTACACACATATGGGCGGTATGCTCGTGAAACGCTAAAGGAGATAATGCTTTAGTAAACAGATCCGCTAACATGGAGTTTGTTCCTATAAGTTGTATTTCTATTTGTCCATTTTGTACTCTTTCTCTAACAACAAGATACTTGATATCTATATGCTTAGATCTAGATGAACTCTTGTTGTTGCTATAATACAACACTGCAGTCCAATTGTCACAATAAAACTTGAGCTGTTTTTCAACACTATTGACAATTTGCAGTCCCTCAATGAATTTACGCAGCCATATAGCTTGTTTGGATGCTTCGTAACATGAAACAAACTCGACTTTCGTGGTAGAGGAAGTTACAAGTGTTTGCTTGGCACTTCTCCAAGATATCGCTCCACCAGCTAATGTGAAGACATAACCGGACGTTGTTTTTCGACTATCTTGACATCCAGCCAAATCGGAATCGAAATCGGAATACCCAATGATCTCAAGATGATCCGATTTTGTATATGTAAGCATGTAGTCATTAGTGTTTTGTAGGTATCTCATCACTCTTTTGGCTGCAACCCAATGTTCTCTTCCCGGATTGCTTTGGTATCGACCAAACATCCCAACAACAAATGCAAGGTCTGGACGAGTGCAGACTTGTGCATACATTAAGCTTCCTACTTGTAGCGATGCGCGAGTTTTCTTTTACATCTTTTTGAGTCGCCACCTATATTATTCGTTTGGAAACATAGAAAAACCATTTTGAAAATAGATTTTGGGTTCGGGGCTTAGGTTATGGAATGGGAAAGTCAGGGAGCACCCATTCCACCCAATCCAGAGATCGGTCTTGCTAAAGAAGAGAGAGGTTTTCAAAGAAGGAAAATATTTTAAATAACAAGTAAAATAAAGATCCATTTAACGAGGTTAAACGGAATATAGGATCGATTGCTTCGAGACCATCCCCTTGATTTGAGGAGGCTCTAGGCTAATCCTAGATTCAGTGTATTTATACAACTCTAACAATCAATTAGAAAGGAAAGAAAGATTACCTTGCGTGAAGTAATTCGGGCAGATTTTTGACTCAAGTTTAGAGTCGAACCTTGACACGGACAGAGCTTCGCCTCAGTATTTGATTCGTTCTTCGATGTTTGTTTATCAACAAGGTCGACAAACAAACTTTAGGTGATTTTAGGGGTGATTTACAGGAATCTTTCAGGGAGAGAAACTAGTAAATGTGGGGGTTTTGACTTGTAAAGTCTGGGATTTCAGGGATCAGAAATAATGAAAGTCTTCAGGTATTTATAGGTGTTGGAGAGGTGATGAAGATGAGATCAAACACCTTGGGAAGGTTCCAGAATCCAAACTTCATTGGCTAGCCAGATGGATAAAGTTTTATCCCGAAAGAGGTTGAAATCGATGAGGAAACTGTCATCTGCAGTCTGCAGAACTCCATTATCTTGTGCGAGACACGCAATTCTCCGCGAGATTGTTAAAAAAAAAAAAAAGCAACACCAGCTGCTTCAGAAGTTTATTTTATAAGTTTAGTTGACTGAGTCTGTTTATGAATAAATGTGTTTTTATTATCCATGTTTACTAGGTAGTGGTTATTTGGTTCCTAGTTTCTAGTTGAGTCTTGTTAGTGCTTTTAGTTGTTGCTGATTGTTAGGAAATTTTGTTGTCAGCTTATCTCATGTATGCCTATTTAAGGCTTTCTTGTTGCTATTGAATAAACAAGTCATTGAGTGTCTCAAATATTATCTCTCTTCTCTGTAGAATTCTTTTGTTCTTCCTTTCTCTAAGGTTCAGCATTGAGCTTTCTGATTCAACATTTGGTATCAAAGCCAGGTTATAAAGATGAGTAATCTGCAGGTCGTTGGAGGAATTAGAAAGCTCTACAATCAAAACTACAACTCATGGTCGACTTGCATGAAATCTTACATGCAGGGCCAAGATTTGTGGGAGGTTGTATGTGGCAACGAAGTGAAGCAGCCAGAGGAGGATGCAAATGGTGCAGTGCGAAAGTGGAAAATTAAAGTAGGCAAGGCGATGTTTGCTTTAAAGACGACGATTGAAGATGAGGTGCTAGAGCATATTCGGAAGGACGAAACCCCTCAAGAGGCCTGGGATACGCTAGCCACACTTTTTTCGAAGAAGAATGACACCAGACTTCAGCTTTTAGAGAGCAAATTGTTGTCGATAGCACAACGCGACATGACAATTGCTCTGTATTTCCACAAAGTGAAGTCATTATGTCGTGAGCTGTCTGAGTTAGATCCAGAAGCTACGATTGCTGAAACCAGGATGAAGAGGATAATTATTCATGGTTTGAGACCTGAGTATAGAAGCTTTGTTGCTGCAGTTCAAGGATGGCAGACAGTACCATCGCTTGTTGAATTTGAGAATTTGCTTGCTGGACAGGAGGCTTTAGCAAAGCAAATGGGAGGGGTTTCAGTGAAGAGTGAAGAGGAAGCACTCTTCGTCAGCAAAGGCAATTCCAATCGCAAGCAATATTCCTCTAGCAGTATTGGATCCAAGGGTAGCAGTAACTATTCAGGAGGAGGGTCAGGTTCTAAGATTCATGGTTCAAAAAATCATGGTTCTAAGAATCAAGGTAGCAAAAAGGTTGTAAAGCAATGTTACAATTGCGGGAAGGATGGTCACATAGCAAAATTTTGTCGGGAGAAAAGATTTGAGGGGACATGCTACAGTTGCGGGACAGATGGTCACATGGCGAAAGATTGTCGGTCAAAGAAGGCCATGGAGAGTAATGTTGATGCTTCCAGAAGTGAAGACGAATGGGATGCTGAAGCTCTTTTCGCTGCAGAGGAGTCAGCAGAAGAATTTGCTCTCACAACAATGTTGGAACACATTGATTACCAGAGGGATTGGATCGTCGACTCAGGGTGTTCAAACATATGACCGGTGATAAAGACAAGTTGCAGCGTGTTGAAGAATACAAAGGGAGTCGAGTGGTTGTGACTGCAGATAACTCAAAGTTCAAGATAGCTCATGTAGGTAATATGGTAGTCTCTCCTCAAAAAGGTGACAAAGATGTTGCACTTCAAAATGTGTACCATGTTCCGGGCATGAAGAAAAACCTCCTGTCAGTAGCCCAATTCACATCTTCTGGCCATTTTGTTTTGTTTGGTCCAAATGATGTGAAGGTATATCGTAGCCTTGAGGTTGTGGGAGAACCAATAGTGGAGGGACGGAGACAAAACTCTGTTTATGTCATGTCTGCGGAGGCAGCATATATCAACAAGACGAGGAAGGTCGAGAGTGGTGACTTATGGCACATGCGGCTGGGTCATGTTAGCTATTCCAAGCTAAGCATGATGATGAAAAAGTTGATGTTGAAAGGGCTTCCTCAACTTGAAGTAAAAACTGACACAATATGTGCGGGATGTCAGTACGGGAAAGCACATCAATTGTCGTATGAAGAGTCAAAGTTCAAAGCAAAGGAACCATTGGAGTTAATTCATTCCGATGTGTTTGGACCCGTTAAGCAAGTCTCTGTTGGTGGGATGAGGTATATGGTGACTTTTATTGATGATTTTTCAAGATATTTGTGGGTTTATTTTATGAAGGAAAAATCTGAAACTTTTTCAAAGTTCAAAGAGTTTAAAGAGAGTATACAAGCTGAACTTGGCAAGCCAATTCGGTGTCTACGTACTGACAATGGAGGAGAGTGTACTTCAGAGGAGTTCCTATGTTTTCTTCGAGGATGCCAAATTAGTCATTAATTCACATGTCCCTATACTCCGCAACAAAATGGTGTGGCGGAGAGAAAGAACCGACACCTATCAGAAATATGCAGGAGTATGCTTCACGCGAAGAATGTTCCGGGGCGATTTTGGGCAGAAGCGATGAGGACTGCTGCCTTTGTGATTAATAGGCTTCCGCAACAAAGGTTATATTTTCTTTCACCTTTTGAAAGGTTGTGGAAAATGAAATCTGTTGTTAGTTATTTTCGTGTTTTCGGATGTGTGTGCTATGTATTTATTCCTGATAGTTTACGTAGCAAGATTGACAAGAAAGCTGTTAGGTGTATTTTTGTGGGTTATGACAATCAGAGAAAGGGCTGGAAGTGTTGTGATCCTACAACGGGAAAGTGCTACACATCTCGGAATGTAGTGTTCGATGAGGCGTCTAGTTGGTGGTCTCATGAAAGGGAGATACTACCAGATTCTAATGTATTAAAGGAAGAGCTGGAATCTAGTCAAGTGCAGTTGCCTTTAGGTGAAAAAACACATGTTGATGATAGTGGATATATCAATGAAGGTTCAAGTTCAAGACCTTGGCAAACTGGTGTGCATGAGCAGCAAAAGCAGAGAAAATGAGCCCGCTGAAGCTGCTGTACCAGTCCCACTTCGAAGATCAACGAGAATCAGGAAGCAAAATCCCAGATATGCAAATGCAGCTGTACAAGAAGAATGTGATGTAGTAGAACCGGAGACGTTCGATGAAGCCATTCAAAATCCAGCTTGGGTTAAGGCCATGGAAGAAGAAATCGCAGCACTAGAACAAAATCAGACTTGGGAGATTTTTCCAAAGCCGAGAGATGTTAAGCCTATCTCGTGCAAGTGGGTTTACAAAATCAAGCAAAGCACAGATGGGTTGATCGAGAGATATAAAGCTCGTTTGGTTGCTAGAGGGTTTTCTCAGCAATATGGACTAGACTATGAAGACACGTTCAGTCCTGTTGCAAAGCTTACAACTGTACAAGTTTTATTGGCACTTGCAGCAAGCAAAAACTGGAACTTATGGCAGATGGACGTAAAGAATGCATTTTTGCATGGAGAATTGGACCTTGAGATTTACATGGTTCAGCCATTGGGTTTTCAGAATTGAGATCATCCGGAGTATGTTTGTAAGCTTCAGAAGGCGCTCTATGGATTAAAGCAGGCACCGAGGGCTTGGTAAGGTAAGATTGCAGAATTTTTAATTCATTATGGGTACTCAGTTACAGCTGCAGATTCTAGTCTCTTTGTTAAAGTAAATGAAGGGAAACTAGTTGTTTTGTTAGTGTACGTGGATGACTTAATCATAACAGGTGATTGTGGAGAGGAAATTTTACAAGCGAAGCAAAATTTATCGGTGCGATTTCAGATGAAAGAACTTGGACAACTCAAGTACTTTCTTGGCCTAGAGGTGGTTCGCACTCAAGAAGGTATATTTCTCCACCAGCAAAAATATTCCAAGGACTTGTTATAGAAATTTGGAATGCTCGAGTGCAAGCCAATTTCCGTCCCAATGGAGCCAAACGCTAAGATGTGTGCTCATGAAGGGAGAAGTTTGGAAGATGCGACAATGTACCGACAGCTTGTGGGTAGCCTTATCTACTTGACTTTAACGAGACCTGAGATCTCTTTTGCAGTTGGAGTGATGAGTCGTTATATGCAAGATCCAAAGAAGCCTCATTTGGATGCAGTGCGACGAATTTTGAGATATGTAAAGAGTACTTTGGACTATGGTATTTTGTATAAGAAAGATGAAGACTGCAAGTTAGTAGGATATTGTTACGCTGACTATGCAGGAGATCATGACACCCGACGCTCAACTACTGGATATGTATTCATGCTTGGATCGGGAGCAATTTCTTGGTGCAGTAAAAGGCAGCAATCAGTGTCTTTATCTACTACAGAAGCGGAGTATCGAGCTGCACCAAGTGTAGCACAGGAGTGCGCTTGGCTCGTGCAATTATTAAAGGATTTACACCAGCCAAGTGACCTTGCAGTTCAACTGTATTGCGACAATCTTTCATCAATACGTTTGACGGAGAATCCAGTTTCTCATGCAAGAACTAAGCATGTGGAGGTGCATCATCACTTTATTAGAGAGAAAGTTCTGAAAGAAGATGTTCAGCTCAAGCACATTAGCACAGAAGATCAAGCTGCAAATCTGTTCACAAAAGGCCTGAGCAGCAGTAAGTTCAAAGGCTTTCGTCGTCAGCTCGGGATGGTAAAGAGAACAGAAGCTTGTGTTGAGGGGGAGTGTTAAAAAAAAAAAAGCAACACCAGCTGCTTCAGAAGTTTATTTTATAAGTTTAGTTGACTGAGTCCGTTTATGAATAAATGTGTTTTTATTATCCATGTTTACTAGGTAGTGGTTATTTGGTTCCTAGTTTCTAGTTGAGTCTTGTTAGTGCTTTTAGTTGTTGCTGATTGTTAGGAAAGTTTGTTGTCAGCTTATCTCATGTATGCCTATTTAAGGCTTTCTTGTTGATATTGAATAAACAAGTCATTGAGTGTCTCAAATATTATCTCTCTTCTCTGTAGAATTCTTTTGTTCTTCCTTTCTCTAAGGTTCAGCATTGAGCTTTCTGATTCAACAGAGATAAGGCAGTTTATGGACAATTCTGCCCTTCCCTCGTTATCTCGTATGCTGTTTAGTCCCAAACTAACGGTCGTTAGCCAAAACATAACGAAACATGACGAAATGGTGGATTTCTACTTGTTGACTCAAGGCGAGACTTAGAGTGGTATAAATGTGCTCCGATGGGTTCAGAATGGGGTGTCTACAGAGCCCCTCGTCGACAAGTCTTATGGAAGAAGTCATGTCGACGATAGAAAAGACATCATTCTGAACATCGGGATGGTCGGGCCGCACGGCTTCCTACGTATGTCTATCGGAGAATCAGACCATAACGTAGTTCGACTCCAAAACACGAAAAGGCTGCTTTAGGTATTTTGAAAATCATTTTGAAAATCGAAGAGATTTTGTTTTTGAAAAGGTAAATTCATACTGAGGAATCAATTCAAGACCCAATTCTGAATATACCTGTCTGTTTGAAGATTTGCTTGTCTGGGCTCCGAACCTGCGGGGAAATATGTTAGAGAACAAAGGCTTACCAGTCTGGTCCTTTGAGTTCTGTTGGTTTTGTGACGATTCGCCTGTCTGGGCTCCGAATAGGGGTTTTCTTGTTTGGGGATGACGATTCACCTGTTTGGGCGTTGAATCGGGCTTTTGTGATGATGGTTCACATGTCTGGGCGTTGAACCGGGCTTTTAATTTGATGGATCACCTGTCTGGGCATTGAACCGAGCTTTTTGATTTGACGATTCACCTGTCTGGGCATTGAATCGAGCTTTTGGATTTGATGATTCACCTGTCTGGGCATTGAATCGGGCTTTTGTGATGACGATTCACCTGTCTGGGCGTTGAATCAGGCTTTTGGATTTGACGATTCACCTGTCTGGGCTCTGAATCGTGTGGAATGAGTTGATCTCTGGATCAATCATTTTCGGACGACTGGTGTCGTATTGGGCGATTGTGCGGGTGTCACGTTCGGCTCGCTCCGTGACTTGCGGTGCCAATCTTTCCACGTTTCCTTTCTAGTCTTTTACTTCCAAGGGTAAATGTGTCAAAATTTTGAATTTTGATGTTGTGTATACGCTTATTATCGTGGACAATTTCATACATTTCCAGAAGGTATATCTCGCGTGGGATAGCTTGTCTCGTGCGATATATACACTGTCGGGGCAATATAACAGCAGCTGCTGTTTTTTCAAATTCTCTTTCCCAGCTCGAGCCAAGGCGATTTTTCTCTGCAATTTCTTGCTTGTTGTTCGTTGATTTCTTCCTTTAATCAACCCTCAATCCCTTCTCCTTCCAATATCGATGGCACAAGAAAGGAAGAATCCAATTTTGGGGAGTCATTTTCATGGCAAGGATTATCCCCGTGACGACCTCACTTTTGATAGGGGTATGCACATTTCTCACGCCGTTCGTGAAGGTTTGGTAAGAGCTTCTCTCTCACTTCTCATTTCTGCATTGCATTGCATTAGAATTTGTTGAGTTTGTTGGATGTTTGGCGTTGCATTGTGTGCGTATGAGTCCCCTACATATCACGGATTGTAGGAGGGGTTGATTCTGGTAGTTAAATGTGTCTTTGGGCTTGCTTTTCTTGTGCGCACGCCAAGTGTTCGATGAAATGCCTCAATGAGAATTTTCTTCTATTTCTTTTAATTTTTGCCATGGGATGATTTCTAACATTTCCCTTTTGCTTTTCCTCTGTTTTGCAGTCGTACAAGCCAACCAAGAATTGCCGTGGGAGTCCGAAGCTTGCCAAGGCTTTATGGGACAAAATCAAGGGCTTAAATGGCGTTCGAGCTAGGATGGCTCAAACGGGGCTTCTAACCTTCGTCGACAACATCCAGGGGATGAGGCGAACTCCCCAAGTCCTTCAGGCGATCCGAGAGAGGTGGTGGGATACTACCCACACTATGCATCTTCGCTTCGGGGAAGCTACCATGACCCCGATGGATTTTCTGGCTATCACGGGGTTGGAATTTACCGGTGAGGCCCTCCCGAAGACTACGGATTATAAGCCTGCGAGTCCGGCTGTGTGGAGGTAGCTGATTGCTTTTGCCCCTAACAAGGTTAAGGGGTTTGCTGCTGAGCTATCACCTCTCCGGACTCAGCATGGGCTTATGCGATTAAGCTGAATGCAGATACTGATCGGTTGGTGCGGGGTGCTCTCTGGTACATTCTGTCAGAGACCATCTTTGCGAACCATTCTTCTACAGCCCATCTCTCTCTCTCTCTGAATGCAGATACTGATCGATTGGTGCGGGGTGCTCTCTGGTACATTCTGTCAGAGACCATCTTTGCGAACCATTCTTCTACGGCCCGTCTCTCTCTCTTGGGTTTGCTGGTTGATTTGGATGTTGTCAGGACATATGACTGGGGCTCATCCGGACTGGCCTTCTGTTATCACACTATGGATGAGGCGTGTAGGCATACACAGGATACTCTGTCGGAGTATTCTTACGCTTGGGAGGTATGCTTTTGATTCTGTCTCTATCTTTTATTTGTACTTTTTGTCTGTGTTTTGTACTGAATCTGTTCTGTTTTCTTGTACAGATATGGGGATACGTTGTCTTTGGACTGTACAAGTTTGAGTTGGAGATTCGGGACCTTGTGTTTTCGGATATCAGGAGGTGGAGCCACCCCAATCAGACTGTTGATGAGGAGGAAGATCAGGACTGGACCCTAACGGTTGCAGAGGCACGGGCCATGTTGGACGCCTTTGAGTTTGAGCGGCTGGGCCTTTATCCGTGGACCTTGGTGGAACGGGAGGTTCACCGTGCTTGGGATGCCACTTCGATGCAGAGGATTTTGGTATCTCTGGAGGGGGATACCTTGTATCTGGGCGAGCGAGTCTTCCCTCAGCATGGCCGGGGTTCACTGCTATATATGGTGCCAGCGGATCCGCCGAGGGCAATGTACCCTACCCACTTCATTCCTGATGATGATTATGCTGATCTTGTGGAGGGTTGTGCGGCGACGGATTGTATTGTTTGAGGAGCTTCGTATGCGGAGTTCTTGCCTCGCTTGATGGGTCCCCTCTTGGTAGGTGCTAGGTGGTCATTTGCTCGGGCTTCACCTCTACATCCGCATCAGGTTCGTCAGCCCCCAGCACTTCTTCCCAGTATGTCGGTCCTCTGCCTTTCGCGCTGGATTATGGTCTTCCGAGATACACATATGTGATGGGGAGCATGCCTATGATGGGCCACATCCCGATCCCGGACCATATTCCTGAGGGTTACCGCCTTCCATCCGATGTTTCCTTGGTACGTTTCTGTTCATACTATTTCTCGTATTCGTCCATATATGTGTATATGTCCGACTTCATCTGAGCATCCCTTTTTGTTGTCAGATCACCATGTATGCGGCTGATTACAACCTTGGGGCGAGCAGGATGGCAGGATTGATGTCCTTGGTGTCGGACATGTCTGAGCGGCTGTTTCAGAAGGCGGCTTTGGCAGCTTCGACGGTAGCCTCTGCGGTGACCCCAATTTGTGGAGCCAAGCGGCGAGGAGGGACGGCAGCCCCAATGGTGGTGAAGGCGGAGGTGTCGGTGGCTCGGGTGACTTGATGGCGTGATCCCCCTTTTCTCCCCATTTACTTCTTGAAATCTTGTAAATATTGGCCGTGTGGGCCCAGACAATTTTTTCTTTCTTTTGGTACATGTTAGCACGTAGGTAGCACAAAACAAGGTTTTTTTAATTCCTAGTCTTAGGTCTAATTAATTAATTTTTTAACTTTCTCGACTTCCGTGATTGGAGTGAAATGGCCATTTGGGTCACAGTTTTGAGCTTGGTTTCGGTGCCTGTACTGCATTTAGGAGCTGTAAGTGCATGTTTTCGAGACTTGCTTCGTCTAGTCGGGGCTAGATTATTTGTTTGTGCAGGACTGCTGCTGAATTTGCCGAAGCGATGTGTCGCGCGGGACAAGGCATCTCGCGCGAGAGACGCTTTCCAGGCAGAAATCCTTTCCTTCTTCGAACAGGATTTTGTCAGTTTTCCCTATAAAAACACCCCGTAGTCCGACCAGATAACTTATCCCAGCCCTTTAAACTCTAGAGATATTCTGTTAGGGTCGAATTCTTGTCTTCTTCTCCAACCCTGTAATCCATGGCTTCCAAGGAGAACGTCCCAACGTCCATGATTGTTGATTATTTTTCTTTGTCGTCTGACGTAGTTGAAGCATTCAAACAAGCATCAAGAGATTTTGTGAGGTCGTTTCGCAATCGATCTCACAATAAGTTTATAGCAGAATTCGGATTCAGAATCCTTTTCACCTTGAAGAACCTCCAACCGGATTGGAATCTTTTGCAGGGTGCTGCTCGATTTTGGGATCCTTCTGTTCATCTCTTTAATTTTTCTCTTAATGAGATGGTGCCTACTGTTGAGGAATTTGCCATTATCTTGGATATGCCGTTGACCGGTGAGATTGATGTTCCTAAATACAATAGGAATCATTCAGAGGCTTTGAATGAATTGCTAGGGATCCCCCTTGATACTTGCTATGAGTTGGTCCACCGCAGGTGGGTAGATTGTTCTTCTTTTCCTGAGCGCTTCAGCAGAGATTCAGATGATGATGCCTTCCATGTTTACAGACGGAACTTTCTGGCCCTTTCTCTTTTCGGAGCTATTTTGTTCGTATGCAGGGATGGCTTGGTTGACTCCCAATTGGTGGAAATCGTTCTGCAGGCTAGGAAACGTTCTAGGAACATCATTCCGCTAATCTTGGGTGAAACCCTGCATGGTCTTAATGAGTTGCATAAGACCGGTGCCATGACTCAAGGGAGTCCTCTTTTGTTGACTATTTGGCATAGGGAACATCTCAAGTTGGTAGGTCCTCCGTTGGAGTATTCCCCATTCACATACCATACGAGGAAGTTGTTGATCAAGGATCTTTCGGTGGATGAGTGGGCCAAGCTGATTGCAAAGACTGCGACTGGTGATATCTTTTGGTGTCCACCTTACTGGAGATTGAACAAGTATGTTGCCAATACCAAGGGTTTTTACAGGGTTGTTCTTCCGGGTTTGCGAGATTCCTCCTTTTATTTTCCCAAGCGGGTGCTCCGTCAGTTTGGCCAGCAACAGGACACTTATCTTTTCGAAGGGGCCTCTTGTGTGGTATCTTATATCGTTGTAGAGTTTGCGAAGGTGCTAGCTCAAGCATGGGGTGAAGGAACTAGTCGGGACCGCTGGTCGAACCTTCGGACTTTTGATGCAAACGTCTTCTTATCTGACAAGTATTTGGATTGGTTCCTTCATATCGGTCATCCTAATGTGGAGAAGATTGATGATCTGCGTCTTTCACTGTTAGGGGATTCCTTTGTAGCTAGCAATATTTTGCAAAGGAGCGAGGCTCAGTCTGATCCTGCTAATCTACGGACTGATCCAACCTAGGATTTTTTTGATGGGGATTGGTATGAGAGGCGAGGCAAGGGTATGCCCGAAAAGATGCAAGCTTTAGATAGGCCCAATGTCTTCAAGAGGCTTTCGGAGTCCGTTTTCACTCGCCTCGAGGGATGTTCTACTTCGAAGGGCCCAAAGCGCGAGAGAGATCGCGATGACGGTGGTGACCATGTCCGCCGGCCTACCAATTCAATGAAAGGCTAGATCTTAAAGAGTACCAAGAGATTGCTTTGATAGATCAATAGTTTTATTATAATTTTTTTTCAAGATTGTTAGCTTAGCAAATTAGTCGTTGTGGTTAGGATTTCCCTTTTGTCATTAATATAATGCATTTGATTAATAAAATGACAAAATTAGATTTATTTATTTGATTAGACCGAACCCGAAGGCTGCCTACGTTCCTCCTTTACACCAATTAAATAAGAGGCTCAGGTCTAACGTAGTTCATTTTTGAGAGAAAAAGGACAAAATATGGTTTCAGGCCGAGGAGTAATCTCGCTCGGGACAAGGCCTCCTCTTTTTTTTTTTTCATGCACACCCTTTATTTTGCCTAGACTGCCCCTTCGGGTTTTAAATCTAGCGAGCTTCTTTTCTTGTGCAAGCTCTAATTTTTGCCTAGGGCGTCCCCTTCGGGATTTTCAACCTAGCGAGCATTTTTTCTTTTTAAGAGGCCAAGTCACGCGAAGTATTTCTTGAATTTGTCCATGTTGACTGGCTTCGGTAGCTGATCTCCGTCTAAGTCCACCAGCTGAAGGGCTCCTCGAGAGAATATCTTCTTCACGATGTAGGGTCCTATCCATCTTGGTCCCCACTTACCTAGCAGGTTGAAAGGTCCAAGACGATGCTCATGGAGAACCAGGTCGCCTACTCTGATATTCCTTGTCTTGACCTTTTTGTTGAAAGCTCTTGCCATTCTTCTTTGGTATGCTTGAGTGTGCTCGGCTGCTTTAGGCCTCCTTTCATCTAGCAAGGCTAACTCTTCGTATCTTATTTCTAGCCAGTCGACTTCATTCACTTGGTTTTCTAGGAGAACCCTTAGTGATGGTATTTCCAATTTTATCGGTAGAACATCCTCCATCCCGAATGTGAGGGCGTATGGGGTCTCCCTGTAGCTGTTCGAACTGAGGTGCGGTATTCCCAAAGTGCAAAGGGTAGCTTGTCGGGCCAGTCTTTCCCAGTGATTGCCATTTTTCTGATGATGGTTTCGATTGTTTTGTTTGCGGCTTCAACTGCTCCATTCGTCTGAGGCCTGCAAGGAGATGACTTATGCCTTATAATTTTGTACTCTGTTAGGAGGCGATCGGTTTCTTTCTCGAAGTGCGAGCCATTATCGGATATCATCTCTTGCGGGACCCTGTATCGGAAGATGATGTTGTGCTTGATGAATTCTGCTACCTTTCTGACATTTAAAACTTTGTAGGAGGCAGCCTCGATCCATTTTGTGAAATAGTCGATGGCTACTTGGACAAAGCAGTGTCCACTGGCTCCTCCGGGTGTGATCTTTCCAATCACATCTATCCCCCATGTTGAGAACGGCCAAGGAGACGTGATAGGGTACAGTAAGGAAGGCGGTGCGTGCTGAAGGTTGGCGTGTATCTGACACTTATGGCATTTCTTGACCATTCTGGTACAGTCGGCTTCCATGGTTAGCCAAAAGTATCCTTGTCTGATGATCTTTTTGGTGAGCGTGCTTCCGCTCATGTGGGTTCCACATATACCTTGATGAACATGGCCCATTATTTACTGGGCCTCTTCTTCGGTGGCACAAAGGAGGTTTCCTTAGAAGTGTTTCTTGAATAGACGGCCAACAATGACGACATAGTTAGCTGCTAGCCTTTTAAGGGCGATCTGAGTCTTCTGGTCAGTTTCAGGCGGAATGGCTCCATTTAGGATGAAATGCCAAATGTCATGGTACCACGGTTTCTTTTCGGAGTCCTCAACGGTGGCACATTCGGATAACCATTTGTCTTTGCAGTCATGGAGATCTATAAAGGCGCAGTAGGCAGGAGTTGCGCGCTGTGTTATTTTGAAGGGTTTGACTGCCTTTCCTGCAGGGATTTCGACCAAGGAGGCGAGTGTAGCCAATGCGTCAGCAAACCGGTTTTTGTCTCCAGGAAGATAGTGGAACGAGATATCCTTAAATTGTTGCACCAACTCTTGGAGGTGGGCATTGTATCTTTGAAGGGTTGGATCTTGGATCCTCCACTTCTTCAGTGTCTGATTGATGATTAACTGGGAGTCCCCAAACACCTCAAGTTCAATCACGTTGCGCTTTAGGGCTGCCTCAAGCCCCGCTATGCAAGCTTCATATTCTGCGGTGTTGTTGGTGGCGTCAAAGTCAAGACGTATTGCTAGTGGAGTATAGATGTCGTCGGGATCTACTAACAACATTCCGATGCGGAATCCTTTCTTGTTGGCTGCGCCATCGAAAAATAATTGCCACTTATTTTCGTCTTCTATACTCATGATGTCTTTATCAGGGAATCGCGGGTCTTCCCCCTTCACTTCGTCGCAAGGAAATTCGGCCAACTGATCTGTGAATACACTCCCCCTGACGGATTTCTGAGTGACGTAAGTGATATCATATCCCGCGAGCATGAAGTACCATTTAGCCAGTCTCGAAGACAAATTTGATTTGTCTAGGATGTATTTCAAAGGATCCATTCTTGCGATTAGGCGAACCAGGAAGGCTTCCATATAGTGCTTTAGTCTTTGTGATACCCCGACAAGAGCAGCGCAAGATTTGTCAAGTGGAGAGTAGTTGATTTCGCTGCCTTGGAATCTGTGGCTGACAAAGTAGATGGCATTCTCTGTGTGTGAAGCAAGCTGTTCTTGAGCTAGCAAAGCCCCTAGCGCGTTGTCAGTAACCGTGAGGTATAGTTTTAAGGGATTTTCCTTGTGCGGTGGAACCAGGATGGGTGGGGAAGTTAAGTAATGCTTAACTTCCTTGAATGCTTCTTGACATTCCTCGGTCCACTCTTGAGGTGCGTTTTTATTAAGAAGCTTGAAGATAGGATCGCACATTGTAGTCAGTTGATTGATGAATCGACTGATGTATTGGAGTCTGCCCATGAATCCCTTTACTTCTTTCTGTGTTCTGGGTGGAGGCATGTCTATGATGGCCTTTATCTTAGCGGGGATTGCTTCTATGCCATGCTCGGTGACCATGTACCCTAAGACTTTCCCTTTGACCACTCTGAATGAGCATTTTGTGGGGTTGAGCCTCATCTTATGTTGTCTCAGTCGATTGAAGAATTTTTTGAGATCTCTGAAGTGCTGACCATCTGTCCCTTTTGAGTGGATAATCATGTCGTCCACGTATACCTCTATTTCCTTGTAGATCATGTCATGGAATAGTGTCGTGACTGCCCTTTGGTAAGTAGCCCCAGCATTCTTGAGACCAAACGGCATGACCGTATAATAGAACGTCCCCCAAGGTGTGGTGAATGCCGTTTTGTGCTGATCCTCTTCTGCCATGAGGATTTGGTTATACCCTGCGAAGCCATCGACGAATGAGCGGACCTCGTATGCTACTGTGTCGTCGACGAACATGTCTATGTTTGGTAGTGGAAAGTCATCTTTAGGGGATGCCTTGTTCAAGTCTCTGAAATCTATACAGACTCGTATTTTCCCGTTTGACTTGGCTACTTGTACCGTGTTTGCCGGCCATTCAGGATATTCGATCACTTTGATAAACCCTAGGTTCAAGAGTTTCATGATCTCTTCTTTCACTTGCATTGACCATTCCAGCTTGATTCTGCGTAGTTTCTGTTTGACTGGCCTTGTGTTGGGTAGCAACGGTATTCTGTGTTCTACAATCGACTGATTTAACCCAGGCATATCTTTGTAGGACCAAGCGAAGTCGTCGACATATTCTCTGAGGAGCTGCGTCAAGGTTTCTCTGTCTTCCCCCTTGAAGAAGCTGCTGATCTTTGTTTCTATGGGGTCTTCTGTTGTCCCGAGATTAACCGTTTGCATTTCCTCGTTTTCAACAGGGCCATTCTTTCCACAACGACCTACTTGCTTTGCTAATTCTTTTAAAATCTATTCGTTTTCTTGATATATCTCATCGTATGATTCATTATTAACTTTTTCGTTATATTGATTATTATTAGTTAATTCATCATTCATGATGTTAGCAATCTCAGGGTACTCGAAAAGATCAATGTTTTCATTAAGGAAGTAAGGGAATACATGTTCGGCCGCCGCCTCGATTTCCTCTTGAGTGAGTTCATCAGAGGTGGAGCCTGATTCTAATTTGAAAGTTACAGGACCTATCTTCCCGCGGGGATGGGGAGTGCAACCAAGCTCTTTGATCATGAAGTCCTCGTTAACAACTGGTCCTCCGGTGACGTGCTAGTTTAGAATTGGCTCATCACATTTCTGTATTAGCTTTGTGTAATCAATAGTTGGAGCGCCACCCTTGGAGATTGCATGGATCTGGCTGTCTTCTAACCGGCACAGGTCTTCAAACTGTCGCAGCATGTCTTCTCCCAACACAAAGTCCCATTTGCTTGTCATTTCTGCCTTCGTGCCCCACAAATCTTTTTCTTGTACTAGGAATGTATCTCTATTAAACCCATCTTCTAGAATTCTTCTTGCATCACTATTTTCATGGCATGTCATCATTAAATCGTAGTACTTTCTCGCCATTTGTTGTTTCCAAGGAATTGAATTGTGTTGCTCAGTTGGAGTAGTAGATATACCTTGGTATGTTTTATTCCATACATTTGATTTGGCTGTCTTTGTCCACCTTTTTTTAATGTACTCTTCTCGTATCCGATCAATATTTGTCAACTTGAGAACATTAATGCAATGAAAGCACAACCAACCGACCTCACTAAAATAATTGCATGTACAGTTGACAGTTATCTTTTAATTATTTCATGAGAAAAGTACCCTTTCAAACTTTTCTGGATAGTTCTCATGATCAACATCAAACAACTTGTTGTTTTCATCTAAGCAAAAGCCAATATTAAACTTTGCAGCAAAAGCTGTCTTGACCTCATTCTCAAAAAATCTGAATATTTCCTCCGTGTAAATCTCCCTTGCATGTCTTATTAAAGCACCATGTATTTCTGTGCGAGGCTTTGAGTTTATTGAATCAAATTCCTTTCGTTGCTCCATACTTCTCCAACGTTTTACTGTCTCATTGAATATATCAAAAAATTGTGTTAGGGACGTGCTTCTATTTGCTTTGTAACATATGGCATGATTTGTGCTCTCACTTCTCTGTGAAGATAATATGCCAGCTGAGAAGAAATCTTTACTCAATGATGTACACCATTTCTCTCTTAAGCTATATAAACGATTGAACCATCTATTCTCAAGAAGGTCATATTTTTCTAGCATTGAATGCTAACAATTTTCAAACTCAGATTCATCACTACATCCTCTCAGACAATTGTTGAATTCCTTTTAAAATTCTTCACCTGTCTTTAGTTGTCCAAAGTGTGCTATAGCATTTTGTTGAATGTGCCACAAGCATAACCTATGTCTTGTTCTTCCCTCAAAAACCTGTCAATAATTTATAATATAGTCAAACACTATAAAAGAATAACAATGGCAATTATAAATACAAGTGCATATAAATCTAACACTAGTACATTATAACACATGAACTGGCACTTACTAACACAAGTACTGGCACTGTCTAAAACATGTACTGGCACTTACTAACCCATGCAATGGCACATGTAAAAAGCTGTTACAAATCATTAAATTTATTCAAATATATTGATTGATTTGTGTAATTAATTTGGTCAGTGTAAAAGGCTGTTACACAACAGTCCAAAAATTAACAGTCAAGCTGGCACATTATAACACAACAGTCCAAAAATTAACAATGTAAAAAGCTGTTACACAACAGTCCAAAAATTAACAGTCAAGCTGGCTCCTATAAATAAAAGCACTGGCATAATTACATACAAACACTGTCAATCATAATTACATACAAGCACTGTTACCAACTTGGTCAAACTTGTCAACACCAGCACTCATAAATAAAAGAAATGGCATAAGTACATACAAACACTGGCACTCATAATCTCAAACACTGTTACCAGCTGGGTCAAACATGTTAAGAACAACAGTCTGAAAATAATCAGTCTAGGAAATAGGGGTATCATTTATGTTAAATCATTTACAATTCATCTACTATTAAATTAACAGTAACATAGTAAATAAACAATCAATGAAACATTGGAAATAAAATATAAGTTACCTCTTCAATCGCTTTCGACATTGCAAAGTCTTGATCGCTGAAAATTGTTTTTGGTTCTTTTCCACCCATTGATTTTACAATTTCTTTGAGAAGCCAAACAAATGTTTTTGTCTTTTCATTTGTTAAGAAAGCACAACCAAACATCACAGTGTTCCAATGGTTGTTCACCCCAACTATAGGTGCACAGATCAAATTGTATTTATTTGTGTCATAAGTTGTATCAAACACAACAACATCCCCATACAATTCATAATCCTCCCTCATCATACCTTCTCTCCAAAACAAAGTATTGAGTCTACTTTCTTCCCCAAACTGCATTTTGAATTAGAATCCTTCATCCTGAATTTGGCTCAGTCTATCAACTACAATTTGTGCATCGCCCACTTCTATTTTTTCCATTCTCAATCTTTGTACAAAGTTAATATGATCTCTTCTTGTATGCCCAACATATTCTTCCCAACCAGCTATTTTTTCCAAAACATTACATCCATCAGTTGGCTTGATGCCAGCTTCTTCAAATTGCGCTATTATTTTTCCTGTAGCTTCTGATATTGACCTCTCGCTACGCTTGAAGTGGTTCCATTCTGGTCTTGTCATCTCATGGTTGTGTTCAGTTTCTTGATGTGCAACCACATACAAGTCTTCCTTATTTAACAATTTTACTCTCATAAGAGCCTGACAACCTGTCCTTTTAGAAGGGTCTTTCTTTTTCCTCAATTTCCTTTTTGAGTTTTCAATTCTTTCCAATAGAGTTGGAATCTCTACTTCACCGACTTCTATTGGAGCTGGAACATCAATTTCATTTCCTCTTTGTGTGTATCCTTGGCATGAACACATAAAATATTTATCTATTGGCCTTGATGTTTTCTTAGAGACACGCGAGGTTGTCATTTTAACACTAAATCCCAATGCATTGGAATGATCCCTGTACAATTGATACAGTTCTTCCCATGTCTTTGCTTTTATACCCAGCAGTGATGAAGTAATATCAATATGGCTTGCTGCAAATAAAAATAAAAAATTAGATTGGCAATAACATTGAAAAAATAGATGCTGGCATATTATATTGGAAATACTGGTACTTCAAATAAGTAATACTGGCACTCCAAATAACACTCGCTGGCACTTCAAACAACAAAGTAAAACTGAGAATCAAAACAACACTCACTGGGTAACATTATAAAAAACACTGGCACATTCAAAAATTAAAACTGGCACTTCAAACCACACTAACAGGCACTTCAATAACAACAAAGTGGCTGAAGCTAAAAATAAGTAACACTGGCACTCGAAATAACACAAACTGGTACTTCAAATAAGTAATACTGGCACTCTAAAGAACAAAAACTGGCACTTCAATCAACAAAGTATCACTAACACTCCAAAGAACACTCACTGGACAATATTATAAAAAACACTGGAACATTCAAAAATTAAAAATGGCACTTCAAACCACACTAACTGGCACTTCAATAACAAGACAGTGGCTGATGCTACAAACAAGTAACACTGGCACTCCAAATAACACAAACTGGTACTTAAAATAAGTAATACTGGCACTCCTAATAACACAAACTAGCATTTCAAACTACATTCACTGGAATACTAATGGTGGTCTGTCATATACTCGTGCAGAGCCAGGTGGGAATACATAGATACTTATCCATAAGCAGAGGTAGTCCCAAGATCATATGCATGCTGTAGGAGAAGGTCCCAATGTTTTAGCCAAATTTGTTTAGGACAAAATGGACATCCTAGCTTTTGTGAACAATCCCGTATAGAAAAATGTTCCGTCTCTGCTATTGCTTTCTTGTGTAGAGCAATTTTTTCATTGAATGTCAAGTTCTTACGAGAACTGCTAGGGCTTGTCATTGTGTTTGTGAATGTGAGGAATGTGAATTCAAGGGTTGAAGGAGTTGGATTGTTTTTGTGTGTAGTAAGTTATCTCATTCCTTATTTATAGTGATATTATATGTACTGAGGAAGTATATTCCGTGGAATATACCTCATTCAAGAGTAATAAATGTGTACAATTGATAAGTTTGTAATGTACATAAGTGGTTTCCAAGCCATTAGGTAAGTGCATTGAATTGGGTTGGAATTTGAACGGTGAAATAGTGATAAGTTTGTCTTTAATGGTAAGTTTGAATGCTTTTTTGAAATGCATTCAAACTTACCATTGAATTCCAAGAGTAATGTACAGTTGGTAAGTGCATTGAATTCATTGGCCAATTTTTTTTGACCGGTTTGAAGTACTCAGCCTATATAAATCTATCCAATTTTGTTGGTTTATATATATCAAGTTCAAGAAAAATTCTACCTTTAATAATTTATATTGTCTTTTTATTATTATTATTATTATTTACATGATAAACAAAGGCAAGGGAAATTCTAGTGAGCCAACTTTGGGTGATTCAAATGATGACAAAAGTTGGAAAATATACATGGTGTGCTACCAAAAATTCCTCTATGGTCATCTTCTTGTTTTGCAGCCTTCTTCTGGAAATGGAAATCCCTCATTTCGTTGTCCATTGGATCCATGTAAGGGACGCAATTGTAGGGATAAGGATTACGTGGGGATAGTCAATCATGCTCATGAGTTTGGCAACACTCACAATGTTGATGAAGCTGCTAGGACTCGCCACAAGGCATTGGAAATGTATTTGGAGTGTTTTCTGAATGAATATGATCCAAAAAACAAATTGAATGACAACGTTGGCGATGATGGTGCAAGTGATAGTGGTAGTGTTTAATGGTAGTAAATTCTGTTTTGAATATTGTTGTGTTTGACGTATTGTAATATAGGTGATTTAATGAATAATCTGAATGTGCTTCAAATAAGTAATACTGGCACTCCAAATAACAGTCACTGGCACTTCAAACAACAAAGTAAAACTGAAAATCCTAACAACACTCACTGGACAACATTATAAAAAACACTGGCACTTCAAACCACACTAACTAGCACTTCAATAACAAGACAGTGGCACAATACATTAAAGAAGTTCTCAAGCGTGTAGTAGACCAAGAGGACAATCGGGCCCAAGCTGCCGAAGAGGTTATGACTAAAGTGAACCTGGGGTCAATGCAAGAGCCTAAAGAGACACAAGTGGGCAGTTTCTTCACCGGTGCAGAAAAAGAAGCCCTGATAAATCTCCTCAAAGAGTATGTTGACGTGTTCGCCTGGTCATATCAGGACATGCCAGGACTCGATCCCTCAATCGTAGAGCACAGAATTCCCCTGGATCAAGAATCCAAGCCTATCAAGCTGAAATTGCGCAAGATCAAGCCAGAGTTGTCCTTGCAAGTGAAAGAAGAAATTGAGAAAATGCTCTGCGTCGGCTTCATCAGAGTAATTGAGTACCCGACCTTGCTCTCCAACATCGTGACGGTCACCAAGGCCAACGGAAAGGTCAGATGCTGTGTGGATTTCCGAGATCTCAACAAGGCCAGCCCTAAAAATGATTTCCCACTGCCCAACATCGACATGCTAGTCGACACCACAAAAAATTTCGAAGTAAAGTCCCTCATGGATGGGTTTGCCGGATATAATCAGATCAAAATGTCCTAGGAAGATTAAGCCAAGACTGCTTTCACCACTCCGTGGGGGACATACTGTTACACGGTCATGCCGTTCGGTTTGAAGAACGCTGGGGCTACTTACCAGCGGGCTACAATAGCCCTCTTCCATGACATGATTCACATGGAAATTGAAGTGTATGTCGACGGCATGATCATCCACTCCAGAGAATTAGACATGCAGCACATGATAGATTTGAGAAATTTCTTCAACAGACTCAGAAAGCACTCCATGATATTGAACCCTGCAAAGTGAACCTTCGACGTCAAGCGAGGCAAAGTACTGGGGTACATGGTTACAGAAAGAGGTATCGAAGCCGATCCCAAGAAAATAAAGGCCATCATCGACATGAAGCCGCCACAGACACTGACAGAAGTGAAAAGTTTTATGGGAAGACTTCAGTACATCAGCCGCTTCATCAACCATTTGGCATCCCTCTACGAGCCAATGTTCAAGCTGATAAAGAAGAATGCCGACATCAAATGGGACTCCGAGTGCCAGACAGCTTTCGAGAAAATCAAGACATACTTGGTGAATCCCCCAATCATGTGCCCGCCACATGAAGATAAGCCACTCCTCCTGTACCTGACAGTAACAGACACGTCGATTGGAGCAATGTTGGCACAAGAACAGAAAGATTCCAAGGTTGAGCATGCAATCTACTTCGTAAGCCGAAAGCTTCAGGGAAGTGAACTCAGCTACTCAACATTAGAGAAAACTTGTACCACCTTGGTATGGGTAGTTGGGAAAATGAAACACTACTTGCAGTCACATTCAGTGATCCTGGTCTCCAAGAAGGACCCTGTCAGATATCTCTTCGACAAAACATCCCTGTCAATGAGACTAGCCAAGTGGTCATTCTTCCTGGCTGAATTCGACATCAAGTACATGGTCAGAAAATCAACAAAGGGCAGAGTAATGGCAGATCAGCTGGCAGACTTCCCAAGTAGTGAACCCAAGGGTCCTGATCCGCAGTTTCCAGATGACGGGATCTTTTCACTCGACAGCGCAAACCGCTGGCAACTCTTCTTCGATGGGGCAGTCAAGAAGGGAAATGGTATTGGAATGCTTTTGATCGATCCTAAAGACGAGCACACTCCCATAGCCATCAAACTGAATTTTGAAACAACCAACAATGCACCAAAGTACGAAGCTTGCGCAGACGGCCTAGAAACCGCTCTTGAGCGCAACATCTCAGAACTGGATGTATACGGAGACTCAACATTGATCATCAATCAAGTGTCCAATAAATGGAAGACGATATATTCTGGCCTCCAGAAGTACCACACGTACATGGAGGAGCTCATTGCTCAGTTCAAGGACATCTCTTTCCATTATTTGCCAAGAGACAGGAACCGCTTCGCAGATGCCCTAGCAACCCTAGCATCTCTTGTCGAAATTCCCGAAGGGAAATCAGTAAAACCCCTCAGAATATGCAGACAGGAAACACTCGCGTATTGCTGCGAGATCGAAGTTGAACATGAACCAATCGACGAACCCTGGTACAATCAAATCTACCAGTACCTCCAAAACTAAGAAGCTTCCTTCACAAATGAAGATGGAAAATACAAAGAAGGGATCAAAGCCAAAAACATGATGGCACTAAAATGCCTGGAATCCCATTTCATCATTCTGGGGGTATGTTGTACAAGAAACGCCACCAAGGACCACTCCTACGGTGTGTAAGTAAGGAAAAAGCCAGCGAACTAATGAACGAAGTTCACAACGGAACCTGCGGTCCGCACATGAACGCCAGAGCATTGACACAGATCATCCTCCGTATGGGTTACTATTAGGTATCAATGGAAACAGACTGCATCCAGTTCGTCAGAAGCTACGACAAATGTCAACGGTTCTCCAACCTCAATCACGTCCCTCCTCACGAACTCTATTGCATGACTACACCATGGCCTTTTGCCACATGGGAGCAATGTCACGAGTTAATATTAGTCGCAGTCGACTACTTCACACAATGAGTAGAAGCCAGATCATATAAGGTACTGGATTCTAAGAAGGTGGCCGAGTTCATCAAAGAGAACATCATATGCAGATACGAGGTGCCCAACGAGATCATATCCGACAATGGGACCCACTTTGAAGGAGATTGTGACCAACTGTTGACCGTGTTCAGAGTTAGACGCCACAAGTCTTCTCCCTACAGACCACAAACTAATGGTGCAGTAGAGGCAGCAAACAAGACTCTCGCAATGATAATCAGAAAAATGACCGTCAGAGTTCGGGATTGGCCCAAGAAGCTACATCTAGCGCTCTGAGGATACAGAACATCAGTCAGAACTGCCACAGGGGAGACTCCTTTCGCACTTACATACGGAATGGAATTAATGTTACCCGTGGAATTGGAAATTCCATCCCTCCGAGTCCTCTTGGAAAATGGAATCAATGAAGTCGAATGGCTTCAGAGCCGTCATGACGAACTTGCTCTACTCGACGAGCGCAGACTGAAAGCCATGGAGCATACTCGTGCCTACCAAAGCAGAATGGACCGAGCATTTGATAAGAAAGTCAAGGTCCGAGACATCAGAGAAGGCGACTTGGTGTTAAAGGAAAAGCCTCCTACGCAGACCAATCCCCTCGGAATGTGGGAGCCTACCTGGATAGGCCCGTTCGTGGTACAAAGAATCTTCTCCGGAGGAGCCATGAAGTTAGCTGATTTGGACGGGAACCCTTTCGTTAACCCCATAAACGGATGCAAGCTTCGCAGATACTTCGTTTGAGGAAGAGCACGAGTCAACTCTCCTTCTCCATACACCACCCCTCAGTAAAATTAAAGTGCTAAAAGAGTAATACCCAACTGGATACATTCCAGATAATGATCCAGGTAAAAAATAGGGTCGCATTTCTTTTGTCTTTGTTTTTCTCAAATATCACCTAAAGTGTCGAACTACGGTGACCTGAGCCCCTTAGTCCAATTGTAAAAGGGGAACGTAGGCAGCTATCATTGGTTCGGTCTCAAAAACAAAAAAAAAACAAATAAGCACCAATCGCATGTGTTTCGAAAAACTCTTTAAATTAACCTACAGATTAATTACGGTTAAAACAATCGTTGATGAGTTCAAGCACGGTCAACTCTTGACTCGCTACACGCTAACAAAACAACAATAAAACATTAATCGATTAATGTGTCTGCAATGACAGTGGGTGGATACTCTGGACAGCAAGGTCAACCTAGTCCCCCGTACTTGGTCCTTCATCCTTCTTCCCCTTCCCTTTTCCACGACGAGTATTCTTCACCTTCACAGGGAATATTCCCGTAGTCCTTCTACCTAGCTCTGGGACCCTTCCCGATGCCTCCGTCAAGCCAGCAGCTGCCAACACAGCCCTTTCCCTAGCTCTATCACGAGCTGCCTCTCTCCGAGTCATCATATCCATGCTTTGATCGGCCGCCCGACTAGCATTGGCCTCATAATCAGCCATGTCGTCCCCAGTACAATCCTGAGGGTTAGCCGCCGCTTCGGCCCTCCTCAAAGTCGAGCCGTCAGGGTAATCAGGGCCCAACAGCTCACTCCTTCTTCACAAAATGGCCATCTGTGTCTCCCCTATACACTCCTCATACCAGTTCATGTACTGCGTAGACAGAACAATGCCCCCTCTTTCGTGAAAGAGAACCCTGGCAGGAAAGGACGTATGTTGCCACAGCCGGGTGAGAAGCAATAGCGTCGAATGATCTTCCATCGGAAGAGACCCCACCTCAAAGGTAGCAGCATGACCCAAACCTGTCAACGGCACCTGCTCCAGCCCGTACTGTCGCAGCACCAATGATGGGATGTAGAAAGACGTCTGGGACACTCCCGGCACTCTGACCACAAGAAGACCCTCGTAAGCGGTCTGAAAAGTTTGTAGCTTCCAATGAGGAACCCACTATCGCAAGTGATGCGTGCGGAGTCTGGCCATCCAGAGCTCCATTTCAGCCTGATCGCCCCCTTTCACCAAAGGACGTCGAGAAAAGGACCAGGGGTCACATGACACTAGAACCTCGGGCACCATCTGCAATCGCTCCCTCAACCACAGAGTGAGCATAGCGGGACTCCCTCCCCACATGTATCGGCTGGCGCTCGCCATCCGACCTATGCCAAGGAACGTCTCGCCCAGGATCAAAGGCACGATGTCTCTCCCATTCCGGCACTGCCTCACCAGGTCCAGTACACTGTGATGGCACACATCCAGGGATGTGAATGTAAATAAAGTGGCAATTGCGCACAGAGCAAAAGCGTCCCACGCAAAAATGCTCCCCTCAACACCGACAAATTTATCGGGCAGCCCCGAAATGTCAACATAATCCGTGTTCGGCATTAGCATCCCGTATGCTTCTTCAGCTGAGATACCAAGCAAAGACACTAACTTCTCAACGGTGGCCAGGCCACCCGTCAAAGGAAGAACAAGTTGCTCCATCTCAGGTCCTCCAAGTATGGCCCGGAAATCTTCAAATGTGGGCGTGATCTCGTTGTACGAAAAGTTGTACACGTGCCTCCTTACGTCCCGGAAGCGAGCCGCAGCTCTCAAGAGATCCTAACCCGGCATAAGCTGCCTTAAATTTAGGAACATTTCCAAACCACATCATGTTCAAGCCTTGTTTAAACTACGTCCATCCATAGTTTAGATCATCCACTGCCGACACCACATCCGCCCCGGGCTCGTGCAACAGTGCAATTAATTAAATAACAGTGCATATAGATATAAATTTTGACCAGTTTCAATTTTTATGCATGCCTCATTATTATTTATTTTTGATCAACCTACTTGCTTATTTGCATAAAATAAAGGAACGTAATCACTAAATAAATATTCAAAATACAAGGTTTCGCCTCAAAGGCCCTTTCAAGTACAAATCAAATTGTTTGGACAATACACACTTTTGTCTAAAAACTAAATCAAAAGAGGACTACTCAGAGTCCTGCTCGTCATCCGAGCACTCGAAATACTGCCCCGCAGCAGCCGGATCCACCGAGGACAGGTAATCTCCAAATTCCTCAAGGCGGGAATACGAGAAAGGCCGCCTCCGCGCCTGTATCCCCGAGGAATCTCCTCGTTCGTACCCCGAGTACGAAGAGTGACGAGCTCCGAACCCCGCAGTCTCACCAGAGAACTGGCCAAAACCCTGCATGAAGTCTGCCCCGCCAGTCGCGGAGGCAGACGAGTCTCTCGCTGCAGACGGCCTAGACGGCATCGGCTCATGCACAGCCGCACTCCTCCGGGAACTACATCGCAGGAACTCCACGAGTCTCCTGGCGTAGTTGGCTATCCCATCCATACGTCTCACGGCCTGGTTGTAAGTACGGCCAGACACCTGCAAATCAGGAAAGCCGTCAAAAGATAAACAGACAGCACAGATGCAACATTTGCAGAATGCTACTATCATGTACAGAAAATTAAATCAAAACACTCACCGAAGCATTGGGATCCACTCGGTATCGAGGCCTCATCTCCTCCGAAATAGGGATCACCAATCGCCTGCGAGAACCATCGGGCCCCTCATACGCCACCCTAGCGCGAGGGAACGGGTAGTCCTGGGGATATGCAGGGCCCTCGCCCTCCCTGTGCAGCACCTGCGGGCTCCTCAGGATGATGTCATAGTCGGCACCCTCTATGATAAACTCAGTATAAAATATGCCCTGTCTGTACCGCTGCAAATCCCCCATCGGTAACAGCAAAGGATACTGCATGTGTGGTGGCGGGTCCATCGGAACCAAAGGAAGGGACCTCGGACCGTGCTGATAGGTCACCCTCTCTCCCAAATACATCGCATCGCAATGAAGACCCACCAGCAGCTTCCGCCGACGTGTGACCTCCCTAGCAGCCTGGACCACAAAAGCATCAATCCGGCTCAACCAAGTTAGCTGGATCCTCCCAGAAAACTCTGGGCTCATGGCCAGAGAAACCTCCTCATATGTCATCCGAGTACCCTCCCTCGACGTTGCCGGCTTCTTCGCCACCTTCTGCCAATCAACATGGCAGGGAACAAGGATGTATACTCCTCCCTGGTCTCCCACCTCTGCGGGTGGAACACCTCCAAGAACCACACCTGTCAAACACATGGAAAGTTATGTCAGCTACAAAGTAGATAAATACGAGTACAAATGAGACAAGGAAGAGAAAAAGACGGGAACTTACATCCAAGGCAAACACAAAGCAGCCTAAAGTGTTCTCCTCTCCCCGTGATCCAAAGCATGGTAAAGCTCGGGCAGACCAGCCTACCCCCATGCAAACCCTCTCACGACGTCCAGATCAGTCAGCGAGCCGAGCAGAGGAAAGTAACATGATGTGTCAGCAGTGGGAAATAGGGTAGATGACAAAGAAAACCATAGGAACACCCTCGAGCCAGATGCTCTGCTATCATCCTCGGGGACCTCTCCAAATACTCCTCAATACCCCTCCTCAGATGAGCCTCCATCGGCCGGTACCGAATACCTAAGCCCCTGGCATCGGTAATGTCAAAACCCAGCAGCTCCGACAACTGCTCCGGGGTGTAGCTGTTAGTGTTATGCCCTAGGCCAATGATTGATAGACTTATGTGTTGACATTATTTATTATTATATGAAAAGTTTATTATTTGATTATTATATGTTTTGCATATTTGTCTGTAATAATCTCCGTCCCTAATTATTAAGAGAATATAAGTATAAATGTTAAAGGATAATCATATGATGATTATATGCATAGAGATGCACATTAAATTTATGGGTACTTGTTAGAGAACAAGTGACTGGACTTGACCCGTATGAGATTTATGTCATGGTCAAAGGTCATAATTAAATCTCATATGGTTACTTCATTTAGTCCCTAGACCTGAGATTATCATGACCTTACATATGATGAAAGTCATGTTTGATTTTAGTCAAACGATATCTTAACACGATATTTATAAAGGATATCTTTGGCATGATCGAAATCATGATGGGAAGGATGATAAGTCAAGATGGAATTTGTCCCTCGAAAGAGAGATGTTTTGCTTGGGCCCCTCGATGAGTGATAATGATGAAAGTGTATGGCCATACCTCAATGCGATTGGATTATCATTATACTCGAAATCGAGAAAGCATTGAACAAAGACAAATTTAGGAGGACCATGACTTGTGTTCAATATAACATCGTGAGACAAAGGCAGAAATGGAAGTGTACCATTGGAAACGTGAACTCTTACGTTATATTATTTGGGTAGACATAATGGCTTGCTAGAGTCCGCTTATGTCTTATGAGAGTTGATAAAATCGAGCTCATTGCCAACATAATATAATCCTATTAGGTCACACACAACTAGAATGAATTGATTAAACCAGAGGAAGAATGATTGAGAGAATCCTAATGTGGCTTAAGACATCGCGCGATAGAACTTTTCCGTGGGACTCGCCTGGTCGTGCGACACTTTAAGCCACAGAGGCGTTTTCAAACTAGTTTCCTAATTTGATTAGGAAACAAATATTAATGCTAAAGTAGTATAAATATAACAGTATGTCAACCCTAAAAAGCTAGTAGAATTTCTGAAAAGAAAACACAACATAATTCTCTATATTCTTCCAAGGTTTAAAGGATCTAGCAATCATCAAGAAATTGTTCTTGGTTCATTCGAGGGTGTGGATACCAAAAGAGGGTATTTGCTCGTTCAACGATCAAGGCCTAGAGTTCGAAGCTTGTATTCCGAATTACATCAATACATCGTTCGATAGCTCAATAACGGAAAGCGTTCAAGGATGGTTATTTCTATCTCGTAGGATTTTCAAGTTAATTGTATAGAACGGATCCTAGGCTCTTAGGTTTTATGTTATTATATGCTTAATTCCGCTGCGCATGGACCCGTAAAACCCAACACTGGTATCAGAGCCCCATTCGTATGGTTAAGTTTGAAATAACATTCTAGAAAAGTGAAATAAATCGTTTATATGTTCTTTTGCATGTTTTGTATGTGATAGTTTGATTGTTTTTGAAACTATATGCCTAAATCATGTTGTATTGATATTGAATTAAATCTGTTGAAAGTTGTTTGCATGATTTAATTGCTCTGTGATTTAGAATTGATTGAAACTAGAAATCTGCAAATTGTCATCTTGTGTCACGCGACAAACCATGTTTGTGTCAAGGGACAAAGATTGACTGTGTCACGCGACAGAACCTGCTTGTGTCATGCGACAAAGCTTGCCTCTGTCACGTGACAAAACATGCCCAATCTGGGCTGAATCAGTTTGTTGAACAATCCTGCTAATTTGTGAATGTGTTTACAATCTGATATGTTTATGTATTAATATGGATGCTATAAATTTCTGGAAATTAAGTTTATAGGGCTATGCTAGATTAATTCATTGTTTATGCATGCTTAGTTAATTAAAATATGATTTTATTAATTGTTGCGATGCATGAATTATGTGTTCTTACGTGTTAAAAATTTTAGATGTTTAGTTGAAACATTGTATTATAATTTCCCGAATGTTTAGATTGAAACAATGAAATTTTGGTTTATGATTGTTTATGAGAAACAAGTCATATTACGCAAAATTTAAAAGAAAACAGATTGTTTATTCAAAGTGTTGATTATGTTGCAAATCAGAGCTGATTTCTGATTGTGCACGTCTAGGAGAGTTCTGTCGAAGGAGAGATTTGGTACTTAAGTAGTCCTTGTGGCTCACCTATCTTCCTGGGAACTTACCTGGTGCACAGTTATGATTATCTTTGCTGACATGCTTATAATCTACTTTAAAGAACCTTCATTTAACTTTTAAGTTCTTTATGCCAATTCATGATTAAAACACTTGAGACCATTCGGATAGTTTTGGGTTGGCTTGCCATAGCAAGGTACTTTGATTCTATTCGTCTGCGAGCAATATGAGGAAATGGTGGTTCCTATACGTTTAAAGTGAATGAACTTAATTGGGTTATCAAAATGGTTTTGGACCCAAGGCATAAGATGAGATTAAAATATGCTTAGCCATATGATGTCTTGAATAAATCTCATAAAAGATCTAAGAGTCATATATGTGATATGATTGATGTTTCTACCTAATTAATTTAGTTTTGAGCGGTTTGCCATAGCAAACTTGAAATTAAATTAAAGTTGGATCTTAGCCCATTAAATGTATATTATGCTTATTTGCATTGGAGGGTGTATAATTTAGTGGGAGCATTTATTTTCATGTAAATGCATTATACTTCTCATATGATATGATTACTTATATGTGTTCATATTTTATGTATATCTTTTTGTAGAATAAATGGCATCAAACAATAATCATTTGTCACTGCGATCTCTCCTTGAGAAGGAAAAGTTGGAAGAGAATGGTACAAACTATTTGGATTGGATCCGTAGCGTGAGAATTGTTCTCAGGCAAGAGGAAAAACTGTACGTTCTCGAGGAACCTATTCCACCTGAACCTGGTGCCAATGCTACCAGGCCATTGAAGGATCAATATCTGAAGCATAAGCGTGATGCTACAGATGTTGGTTGCCTCATGCTCTCCGCCATGTGCAAGAACCTTCAGAAGGATCTTGAGCACTTGGGGACAGTTGATCAAAACAATCGACGGATGGAAATGTTCCAAGTCCAAGCAAGGCAAGAAAGGTACAACACAGTTAAGGCCCTGACCTCATGCAAGATTAGTGAAGGACAAGTTGTTGGTCCCCATGCTCTTAAGATGAAGGGCCACATTGAGCATCTTGAAAGGCTCGGTTTTCCAATTAGCCAAGAGTTGGCTACTGACATGATATTGAATTCATTGCCCGAAGGTTTTAGTAATTTCATAATGCACTATAACATGGGGGGCATGAATAAAAACCTTTTCGAGTTAGTTCAAATGTTGAACACTGCGGAAACCAATATTGTCAAGAAGAAAATCGATCAAGTGTTGATGGTTAATAAGGGGAAGGGTTTCAAGGGTAAAGGAAAGGCAAAGGTTGCTAATCCTAAGGCAAATGTTGCCAAACCCAAAGAGGATGCCAAGCCCAAAGAGGCTAAGCCCAAGTCCCAAGAGGACGCAGTCTGCTTCCATTGTAATGAGATTGGACATTGGAGGAGAAATTGCACAAAATACAAGGAAGCACTGTAGAAGAGCAAAGGTGTTGCTTCGACTTCAGGTATCGTTGTTATAGATATATTCCTATCTACTTCTAGTTCTTGGGTATTGGATACCGGATGTGGAACTCACATTTGTTTAAATGTGCAGGGTCTAAAGAACAGAAGGATGCTTGAAGAGGGTGAAGTGGACCTACGTGTGGGGAATGGAGCAACATTTGTTGCATTAGCCGTAGGAACTTATGAAGTTACTGTACCTAGTGGACTAATACTTGTTTTGAACAATTGTTATTACGTTCCAGCTTTAAGTAGGAATATTATTTCGATTTCATGTTTGGATAATGAAGGTTTTAATTTTCTTATATATGATAAGAAGTTTTCTATTTACAAGATTGATATGCATTATTGTACTGCTATTTCATTCAATGGCCTTTATATCCTTGATGTTGAAAATCGTGATAATGATGTCTATAGCATTAACAAGAGATCTAAACCTAATGATGTAAACCACACTTATGGCATTGTTGTCTTGGCCATATAAATGAGGAAACGCGTTTCTAAACTCCACAAAGATGGATTTTTAGACTCACGTGATTATGAATCATATGAGACATGCGGATCTTGTTTACTTAGGAAGATGACCAAGGACCTATTTACCAAAACTGGTGAAAGGGCGGGCGACTTATTAGGCCTCATAAATATCGATGTGTGTGGACCTATGAGTAGCGATGCTAGGGGAGGATTTCGGTACTTCATAGCATTCACTGATGATTATAGTAGATTTAAATATGTTTATCTAATGAAACATAAAAGTGATTCGTTTGAGATATTTTGAATATTTCAAAATGAGGTGCAAAATCAACTTGGCAAAACTATTAAAGTACTTCGATCTGATCGAGGTGGCGAATATTTGAGCCAAGAATTTGACAGTCATCTTAAGAGTTGTGGAATCGTTTCAGAACTCTCTCTAACCGGAACACCACAATGGAATGGTGTGTCTGAAAGGAGGAATAGAACCTTGTTGGACATGATTCGTTCTATGATGAGTCAAGTTGAGCTTCCTTTATCCTTTTGGGGACATGCACTAGAAACTGCTGCTTTCACTTTAAATAGAGTTCCTACCAAATCGGTTTAAAAGACCCCATATGAGATGTGGCATGGAAGAAAACCTAGTTTGTTTTTCATGAAAATGGAAGAAAACCTAGTTTGTCTTTCATGAAGATTTGGGGTTGCGATGCATATGTCAAGAAGTTAACTTCTGACAAGCTAGCACCTAAGTCTGATAAATGCGTTTTCGTGGGTTATCCTAAGGAAACCAAAGGATACTATTTCTACAACCGAAACAAGAACAAAGTGTTTGTTGCTCGAAATGGTACTTTCTTAGAAAAGGAGTTTCTTCGCAAAGGAACCAGTGGGAGTAAAATAGATCTCGAAGAAATTCGAGAACCCGAAAACAACATTGAACCAATGGTAGAAACTGAACCAAGTTCACAAGGAATTGTGGAACCGGTTCAAGATGCACAAGTCCTTCGCCGAAGTGGTAGGTCACGATCCGAACCCGAGAGATATGGATTTCTCGTTACGGAAAGTGATGAAGTGGAGTTAATCGAAAACGATGAACCTACTTGCTATCAAGAGGCGATGTCCGCTCCTGATTCGGAAAAATGGCAAGAGGCCATGAAGTCCGAATTACAATCCATGGCTGATAATCAAGTTTGGAACTTGATTGATCCATCCGAAGGTGTAAAAACCATAGGGTGCAAATGGGTCTTCAAGAAGAAGACCGACATGGATCGAAAGGTGCACACCTATAAGGCTAGGCTCGTAGCTAAGGGATATAGGCAGATTCATGGCATCGACTATGATGAAACCTTTTCGCCTGTAGCCATGCTTAAGTCTATTAGAATTTTAATTGCCATACCCGCATATTATGACTATGAGATATGGCAAATGGATGTCAAGACAGCTTTCCTAAATGGGAAGTTACTTGAGGATGTATACATGATACAACCTGAAGTTTTTGTCAGTCCAAAAAATTCTAACAAGGTGTGTAAGTTGCAGAAATCCATTTATGGATTGAAGCAAGCTTCTAGGACTTGGAATCTATGTTTTGATGAAGCAATCAAGGAGTTTGGCTTTATCAAGAACGAAGATGAAACTTGTGTATACAAGAAAATTAGTGGGAGCGTAGCACTATTTCTGGTGTTGTATGTCGACGATATCTTACTCATTGAAAATGACATTCCTGCACTACAGACTGTCAAGTCTTGGTTGGGAAAGTGCTTTTCGATGAAAGATATGGGCGAATTTGCATATATCCTTGGTATCAAGATCTATAGAGATAGATCCAAGAGGATGATTGGTTTAAGTCAAAGTACTTACATTGACAAGGTTCTTAGAAGATTCCAAATGGAAAATTTTAAAAGAGGAAACTTTCCAATGTTGCATGGTGTATCTCTTAGCAAGACTCAAAGTCCTAAGACTAATGATGAGCGAAAGAGAATGAATGGTATTCCATATGCTTCGGCAATTGTGTCTATCATGTATGCTATGTTATGTACTAGACCCGATGTCTCGTGTGCTCTAAGCATGACGAGTAGGTACCAATCGGATCCCGGCGAACCACATTGGATAGAAGTCAAGAATATCCTCAAGTACTTACGAAGAACTAAGGATGTATTCTTGGTCTTTGGAGGAATGGAAGAAGATCTTGAAGTGAAAGGCTACACAGATGCTAGATTCCAAATCGACAAGGAAGATTTCAGATCGCAGTCTGGATTTTTGTTTACGCTGAATGGAGGCACTGTGAGTTGGAAAAGTTCCAAGCAAAGTACCATCGCTGATTCTACAACCGAAGCTGAGTACATAGCGGCATCTGGTGCATCTAAGGAAGCCATTTGGATCAAAAAGTTCATTAGTTATTTGGAAGTCATTCCAAGCATCAAAGATCCTATTGAACTTTACTGTGACAACAACGGTGCCGTTGCACAAGCAAAGGAACCAAGGTCACACCAGAGATCCAAACACATACTTCGACGTTTCCACATTATCTGAGAGATATGCGAAAGGGAAGACGTAAAGATATGTAGAGTAGACACTGATGACAACATGGCGGACCCATTAACTAAGTCTCTCCTGCAAGCTAAGCATGATGGTCATGTTAGGTCCATGGGTATTCGATACATGGGAGATTGGGCCTAGTGCAAGTGGGAGACTGTTAGTGTTATGCCCTAGGCCTATGATTGATAGACTTATGTGTTGACATTATTTATTATTATATGAAAAGTTTATTATTTGATTATTATATGTTTTGCATATTTATCTATAATAATCTCCGTCCCTAATTATTAAGAGAATAATTAGTCTAAATGTTAATGGATAATCATATGATGATTATATGCATAGAGATGCACATTAAATTTATGGGTACTTGTTAGAGAACAAGTGACTGGACTTGACCCGCATGAGATTTATGTCATGGTCAAATGTCATAATTAAATTTCATATGGTTACTTCATTTAGTCCCTAGATCTGAGATTATCATGACCTTACATATGATGAAAGTCATGTTTGATTTTAGTCAAACAATATCTTAACACGATATTTATAAAGGATATCTTTGGCATGATCGAAATTATGATGGGAAGGATGATAAGTCAAGATGGAATTTGTCCCTCGAAAGAGAGATGTTTTGCTTGGGCCCCTCGATTAGTGATAATGATGAAAGTGTATGGCCATACCCCAATGCGATTGGATTATAATTATACTCGGAATCGAGAAAGCATTGAACAAAGACAAGTTGACGAGGACCATGACTTGTGTTCAATATAACATCGTGAGACAAAGGGAGAAATGGAAGTGTACCATTGGAAACGTGAACTCTTACGTTATATTATTTGGGTAGACACAATGGCTTGCTAGAGTCCGCTTATGTCTTATGAGAGTCGATATAATCAAGCTCATTGCCAACATAATATAATCCTATTGGGTCACACACAACTAGAATGAATTGATTAAACCAGAGGAAGAATGATTGAGAGAATCCTGATGTGGCTTAAGACATCGCGCGACAGAACTTGTCCATGGGACTCGTCTGGTTAGGAAACAAATATTAATGCTAAAGTAGTATAAATATAACAGTCTGTCAACCCTAAAAAGCTTGCCGAATTTCTGAAAAGAAAACACAACATAATTCTCAATATTCTTCCAAGGTTTAAAGGATCTAGCAATCATCAAGAAATCGTTCTTGGTTCATTCGAAGGTGTGGATACGAAAATAGGGTCTTCGCTCGTTCAATGATCAAGGCCTAGAGTTCGAAGCTTGTATTCAGAATTACATCAATACATCGTTCGATAGCTCAAGAACGAAAAGCGTTCAAGGTTGGTTATTTCTATCTCATAGGATTTTCAAGTTAATTGTATAGAACGGATCCTAGGCTCTTGGGTTTTATGTTATTAGATGCTTAATTCCGCTGCGCATGGACCCGTAAAACCAAACAGTAGCCATCCACCCACACAAGTGTGTTGCCCCAGAATGGCAACCCGGTAATCGCCGCGAAATTAGTGGGAGTCACGGTCGCCTCCCCCCACCTAAAGTGGAACGTGTGGGTCGTGTCCCACCAGTACTCGCTCAGAGCGACATGCAAGACCCTCGCCCTCTGCGTCGAAGCCACCACGGCTACTACGCTGTTAATTCCAGCCAAGTCGGAGTCAACCACAAACTGATGTGGACTCCTCTCTCCGTGCCGAGCCTCGTCTGGGAGCATCTACCACAGCGCTCGAACCGCCTCAAAGGCTCCCCTACTCTTCAAGTTGCGAACGTTAACCGGCCCTCGCCCCTGCAGGTGAACACGACAAAAATACGTTAATACATAAACAACATCTACAGAGTGCACAAACGCATATCGAAATAATGAAACACAGAAACGGTTCATTTTCCTAAAATATTTCCATCTCGGTTGGAGTATTAACGGTTCAGTTTCAAAAACCCATTCATTAACGGTTCATTTTCCTAAAATATTTACATCCCGGTTGGAGTATTAACGGTTCAGTTTCAAAAAACCCGTTCATTAACGATTCATTTTCCTAAAATATGTCCATCACAGGTGGAATATTAACGGTCCAAAATCTCAAAAAGGTACAAAACATTTCTAAAAATCCTTCGAATTCGGCACTTTCAAAACCTTTCGAAAACTCTGTCGAACCCGAAACTTTCAAAACCTTTCGAAAACTCCGTCGAATCCGGAACTTTCAAAACATTTCGAAAAATCCATCAAATTCGGAACTTTCAAACATTTCGAACATTTCGAAAAATTACTCCGTCCCAAATTAAACTTACTTTAATTTCGGAAAACACCCCTAGAGATGGAATTTTGCAACAAAAATTTTTATGTTATCTACCCATAACGTCAATTGAACTAAACTCTAGTCAATTTCGCAAAGACACATAGCAAAGTCAAAGCCCCAATTCGGGCACCAAGAACCCTAACACATTTCTTATCAAATTCCTAAAATTTAAAGAATGCACATTCTAAAAAATAACGGAGTTTAGAGGATGTTTACCTGTCTTTCGATCCCCTCCTTGGATTTATGAGTGTCCCGAGCCGGATAAAACTCGGTTGGATTCATGGAAAGAGCGGTGGTCCGAATGGTCCTCACCAACCTCGCTCTCTCGTTGTCGGTCCTCCTACGGCGAGCCCTTGGTTCCAAACCGGCATCCATGATGATTTTCCCTCAAAGATTCGGACAAAACTCGCAAAAGGGGGATGATTTTTTCTCTCTTCTCTCGCCTAAAAATATGGAGAAATGGACTGGTTTTGCATCGGCCTGTTGCTGATTTGAACCTGGTCAAATTCAGTCTCAGTCCGGCCGGACTCTTTTGCAAGATAAAAGATTCCTTGCCATTTTGGCCCCTCAGCTTCTCACAATTTCAATTTTACCCCTTTTGGCCCCCAAAACTGTAAAATTTCCCCAAGTTAGACCTTTCTAACACCCCCTCCCCGAGGTTAAATCCTAATTAGACATTTCTAACACTCCGTCTCCAGACGTTAAATTTTCAGTTAGTTTTCACTAACGTTCCGTCTCTAGACGTTAAATCTCAAACCGTCTTCGGACGTTAAATCTCAAACCGTCTTCGGACATTAAATCACAACTCCGTCTTCGGACGTTAAATCAAAACTCCGTATCCAGACGTTAAATTTCCCGTTAGTTCTCACTAACGTTCCGTTTCCAGACGTTAAATCTCAAACCGTCTTCGGACGTTAAATCACAACTCCGTCTCCAGACGTTAAATTTTCAGTTAGTTTTCACTAACGTTTCGTCTTTGGACGTTAAATCACAACTCCGTCTTCGGACGTTAAATCACAACTCCGTCTCCAAACATTAAATTTTCATTTAGTTTTCACTAACGTTTCGTCTCCAGACGTTAAATCTCAAACTGTCTTCGGACGTTAAATCACAACTCCGTCTCTAGACGTTAGATTTCCCGTTAGTTCTCACTAACGTTCCGTCTCCAGACGTTAAATCTCAAACCGTCTTCGGACGTTAAAACACAATTCTGTCTTCGGACGTTAAACCACAACTCCGTCTCCAGACGTTAAATTTTCAGTTAGTTTTCACTAACATTTCGTATCCAGACGTTAAATCTCAAACCGTCTTCGGACGTTAAAACACAATTCCGTCTCCAGACGTTAAATTTCCCGTTAGTTCTAACTAACGCTCCATCTCCAGACGTTAAATTTTCAGTTAGTTTTTACTAACGTTTCATCTCCAGACGTTAAATCTCAAACCGTCTTCGGACGTTAAATCACAACTCCGTCTCCAGACGTTAAATTTTCAGTTAGTTTTCACTAACGTTTCGTCTCCAGACGTTAAATCTCAAACCGTCTTCGAACGTTATATCACAACTCCGTCTCCAGACATTAAATTTTCAGTTAGTTTTCACTAACGTTTCGTCTCCAGACATTAAATCTCAGACTGTCTTCGGACGTTAAATCACAATTCCGTCTCCAGACGTCAAAATTCCCATTGATTTTCACCAACATTCATCTCTCCGGCCGCCAGTTGTAAGCCCGACCATCCCACTTCAGCGGCCATCAAGGTAAGCCCGCACAACAATCCCTCTTTGACCATCCTCGTAAGCCCGAATACCTTTTCACTCCAGCAAGTGAACATTCACTTCCCCGGCTGTCATCGTAAGCCCGACCATCCCAATTCGGCTGCCATCAAGATAAGCCCGCACAACAATCCCTCTTCGGCCATCATCATAAGCCCGAACATTCCTCCCCAGCAGGATCCTAAGACCATCCGTCTAAGAAGAAACGTCAATCAATCCCCCCAATTCCTAACTAATTCTGTTAGAACTCTGGGCACTTTTCCCCAACAATGTGTCAGTCTCTCTCGAGATCACATCCCATTCCTAACCCCGTCGTTAGAACGTCAATCCTTCCATATTATTATGACATCCATTTGACGCAGCCATTCCCGTCATTTCCACCATATCCCCAGCAGATAAAACCTGGCCGTCATCATAAGTCCAGCCCCCAAGGCACGAACGCCTCCCAAAATCAATCCCAAGGCACGAACGCCTTCATCTCAGGACAAACACGTCCTCGTAATCTCGGTCTGAGGCGCCACACGCCCTCGAATGTTTCAGTAATCTCGGTCTGAGGCGCCACACGCCCTCGAATGTTTCAGTAATCTCGGTCTGAGGCGCCACACGCCCTCAAATGTTTCAGTAATCTCGGTCTGAGGCGCCACACGCCCTCGAAAGTTTCATTAATCTAAGGTTCAGACGCCACACAATAGTGTCCATTCAGGTTCAGACACCTCACAATGGTCCCGCTTAGGTTCAGACGCCTCACAATAGTCTTCACTCAGGTTCAGACACCTCACAACAGTCTCACTTAGGTCAAGGTCCCCACGCGTGGCCCTTGCACCTACGAACTACGATCGGCTTGATTCTCGCTCGGGATACGTAGGAATCCTTCCGCTAAGGGTTCAGCCAGCTGACCTCTCAGGTCTCTTCAAATAAGGCATCCCCCGATTTGGATCCTTATCTTTTTCAATTACCCCACTTCCTTAAAAAGTGACGTCGCTGAGGGGCTAACTGTAAGTACCCAAATCCGGATCACCAAAATCCGTTAAAAGTTAACCGGAATCAGTTAAATGGCCCACTCCAGGTTAACCGGAACTCGTTAAACTCCCCATTCTCAAGCCAACAAGACGTCCCAGGACTGCCCCGTGCATCCCAACGTCAAAGCATACTCAACACACGTTATCACACGTAAAAGTACAGCTTCTCCTGAAAAACTCACTTTTCGGGGGCATTTCGGATATTTTCGGACAGTTATTTAAAAAACGGACAAAACCGGGAATAACGGGACGAAAACCCTAACCCTGGTGAGTCACAGGGGCACGTGGCACACATGCCACAGCCCTCCGGTCAACATTAATCTGATTTCAGAGTGAAAAGACCAAAATACTCCTGAGATGTTGTCACAGTCCATCCGGACTATATTGCAGGCAAAACAGAAATGCCAGTAAGTCCTCCCATTTTCCAAAATACCACAAAACTTCCCCAAATTCAGTATAAGTCCGTCCGGACTCTTCTACAAATTTACCCTATAAATACAAAGGGCTGTCAAACATTTGAAGGAGGAAAAATTTAATCCATTTTCACCATTAGCCACAGCATAACCCAATTCCACCCTCTCCCGAGTCCCGTTTTGTCTCGATTTGCGTGAAAACCTCGTATTTCAACCAAACACGAACCAAACAACCTCGAAACACCTTTCCAGACATTTCCCTCAAATCTTGTGGCGGCGCTGACAAAATATCCTCTCTCTTTCTCTCGTACAAACATGGAATAAGGCGAGATACCTAAGCCTTTCACGCCCTGTTCACCATGTTCTACCACAAACGGAATTACTGTAGATTTGTAAGATTTGAAGGAAGATTTTGCTTTCTTCTATTAAAGGCCGAAATTCTTACTGATCTAGAAGAAGTCCCTTTATATGTAAGTTTTGTTTTCTTGTATCAATAATTCCTTATCTCGGTATTGATATTTTATTGGGTTGACAAGTTTACTTTTGTTCTTTGATTTACATATTAGGTTGCTGATGAAATGAAAATGGCTCTCCGTGGCCACAAGTCCCCTAGGGAATTGCGTTATTTGCCACCAGATAAAGTATGAACTTCAATTTTATACATTCTTCCACTTTCTAAAACGATCAAGGGAGTGCATCTGCTCTTATATATTAACATGCTAACTTAGATCTTAAACATGAATAAGATGGTCATTTTAAGCTGCCGAAATTTATTTAAGCCTTTTTTATTAGTTAGTTGAGTTGGAACTTTTACTTAACCAACTTTAAGGCTGTTGAAAGAAATATAAATAAAGTTCACTCAAATTTCTGTGATTCTGTTTATACGTTTTCACTGTGCTGTTCTCGCCTTCCCTTTGTCAGTTCAAAGTTCTATTGTACTACCATCGATGCCAACCTTTATCAGTTTGACGGTTTCTGATGAATCTGTTTCTGATTAATTATGGGTTGTTGAGATCTTTCTACTCCTAGTGACTTCACATTTTTGTTTAATACTATGTTTAGAATATTGCCATGTATTATTTCATTTTGTTCTACTTTAATGAAAATGATGTAGTAACATTAAAAAAAATCCCTTACATATATTACATTTAGTACCTTACGATTTACGTTACCTATCCTGATTAAAAGGTTAATTATAGTGTAACTGAGTTTGTTCATTTTCTATTTTATCTACAAACCGATAGTTGGAGAGAGAGAGAGAGAGAGAGAGAGAGAGCATATTTAAAAAAATAAAAAAGGGAAAGAGAGCATTTGATTTGGTTGTGCTAAGTTAACTCCATTGTGAATGGTCTTCTAGTAAGTGTTATGGATGCCCAACAACTTGACTGTAGATTTGATTTTCTCTAAATGTTTTTTCTTTTCTTCCAGAGTCTTGTTCATTTAATGTCCAATGTAATTGATGTTCTCATACACAAGGCACGATCGTTGTTTATGGCATTTCATTGTACCAAGGTTAGTTATACTGCTTTAATTATTTTTCGATGAACCTTTCACATAGTCCCTTAGTTATTTTAGAAGTAATTTCTTTTTTTTTTTAAATAATTTGACTTGTTTATCCACTATCAGGGACTGCCAGGTTATATACCTCAAGCACGTTACCTACACATTGGTGAGGAAGTATGTACTAACAAGGTCCTCACCCATCTGGTCTTGGGGACTTTTGTGGCCTCTAGATAATGTATGTACAGTTTCTTCATACGGATCGTGAAGGATGAAGAAGGTGAACTTCTTTTGTTGCAGACAACATATCTCGAACAGGCTGCAGCACCTGGAAGCTGTTCTAGAAATTCCTGCACAAATTCAATGTCTAGTCCATATCTATCCTAGTCCAAACATTTTATCAAAAATTCTCGAATATCTATCTGTTTATCATCCTGAATAATTGATGGAAATTTGGGATCGTCCATTGAACCGCGAAATTTGGCAAAAGGGGCAAACTGATCTTCACAACTTTCACGTGTTACGTCCCAAAGAGAGGAGAATGTACCACCTGCGACATGCTTGCTAAAGAACCTCACATCACCCTTTTCTTTATAAATTGTATTGCAAAAGTCATTAAAGATGAAATAGTAACTATATGTTATAAGTTTTTCATATTCCCTCTGTTTCACTAAAAGTTACACTTTTGTTTTGGACATGGAGGTTAAGAAAAAATATAAGTGGTGTAAGTGTTGTAAGTATGAAAAGTGAGATAGGAGAGAATGAGGTAGAAAATAGTAAGTGGATAGCTATTATAAGTATTTAAGCGAGCCCTATTGAATTAAGAACTACGTTAAACTTTTCATTTCAGGTAAGTATAATTTTTAGTGGGACAACCATTTTGGGTAAAAGTGTAACTTTTAGTGGAGCGGAGGGAGTACCAATTTACTCCGCCCCAAAAAGTTAGTCTCACTTTTTTGTTTGTTAAATTAAGCCAACTTTGAGAATTAATTTAGGTTAGTTTTAATTATCCCAATGAAAATCTAAAACTTATTATTGATAATTATGCTCAAAGTTGATTCAAGTTAACCAAAAAAAAAAAAGTGGGACTTGAAAGGTCCTGTTTACTTAATCAGTTAAAAGTTAAAGGGAGATCAGACAGTTAAGCTTTAACAGCTGAGATTGATTCTTAGCTGTCAGATATTAACTGATCAAAAAGCAAGAGTATAATGTGCAGCGGAATAAATAAAGTGAAATAATGTAAAGACAAAGTGATTGGTGTAAGTGTGTGTAGATGTGTGTGTGTTTGTGTGAGATAATACCAAATGACACAAGAATTTTAAGGTGGTTCAGAGTTCACTCCTTCTACGTCCACCCTCACTGTCAACCTTGACAAGTGAGATCAATCCACAATAATCTAGTTTCCTTTAAGATTTACAATGATTGATTAGGCAAGTTCCTTGAACCTCCTCTTCCTAATTAGTACAGTCAATTAGGGATTTGCTTGTTACGAAGAAAATTACAGAACACACTTAAAGTCAGTCTTAAGTGGTTTACAAAGTTGTTTATACACCTGAAGTACATTCTCAAGTGTCTCAGAATTATTTGGTAATTGGTTGCAGGTTTTGCAAATATGCAAGGGTGAAAGGAAGGTTGCAAAAGTTGTGGGTTGAAGGGCAGGAGCTTCAGTCAAGGAGGCTTCCTTTTATAAGCTGGAATATAGCCGTTGGGGAGACAATGCAGTAAATGAATGTGGGTGAAATAGTGTTTGCATTTAGAGCTTTTGTTGACTGGATAATAACAGCTGGAATTTGCAACCCTTGTGCAGAGGATCTTCATGGAGATGACAAGGAAATGTTTGTTGAGAGATTGGGCAAGGCACATCTTGGTCATCACAGAGACAAATCATTCCTGCAGTCTTTGAATATCATAGTTGTCAGAGGGATGAGACCTTTACTGTTGAGATTCTTAGATTTGAATTATTTGATTAGTCTCTATTGATTATTTCTGTCAAATTGGTTAATTAGATGAGCAGGTTGAGTCTTGGTTGTCCAATGTTCATGAGGTATCTTGGCTGTCATATAACATTGGATATGTTTCTTTGTCAAAACCATATATAACTATGTATCTACATAGTTAGGTCCTAACAATTTCTCCCTTTTTGGCAAAGTAATATATCTTATGAAGATATGACCTGCAAGATAGCTTATGGATTGAATATACCTATGAAGAAAAAATCAATCTTCTTGATTCAACCATAAGAGTCAAAAGACAAATATTATCCAAAATAAAATATGTTTAAGACAAGGGTTAAAAAGGAAGAAAGTAAAAGACTTAGCCAAAGTGTTTCTAATCAGAAAATTCTTCTCTTTCTTTTCTTGCTGAAAGGATTTGATCTCTTTCAGATAGCAGCTCCTTCCTCATCTTTTCTTCTACACCTCTGTAGTACATCTCATTGTTCCACTCCCAGCTCATCTCATCATCATAGGTGAAGGTGTGATCTTGTCTTGACTTGAGCACAGCTTTGGACAAAGGTTCTTGATTATCCCTTAACCTTAAAGTACCCCATTTGGGAGCACTTTTTCCTCTAGCAACTTGACATCTGGTTCCTGAAAACAAGTTGGAGAAGAAGGGGTTTGACTGCAAAGAAAGGGTTGGTTGAGCTGGATTGTGATGAGGTTCTGTGGAGACAATGTGAACAGCTGAGGTTGTAAGCTGATGCACTTGCTTTACTGGCTCATCATCTTCATCATCACTTGACACTATGACATTTGCAGCAACACCAGAAGCTCTTTTTCTCAAGTTAATAGCTTCCTCATCAGAATCAATTGGCTTTCCCTTGGATGTTTTCTTTTCTGGTTTAGCACCAACTGAGACTTCCAATATGTGTCTCATCTTTGTGATCATGGTCCTTGTAAACTTTTGCATATCAGTGATGGTCACATGATAGGGAGGCACATATGCTGAGGGGTTGAAGTTGGATGGGAGGTTTAACTGGAGAGATCTGGTGTTTGGGGGAATGATGGGAGGTGGTTCTGAAGTGGTAGAGGGAAACATGGCTGTCAGATCAGGCTTAGCAATGACAGCCATGATTTTGGCTTTGTTGCTACAGATTCTCCAATAAATCTCTTTGGTCAAGTCCACACAGAGAGCATAGACAAGAGAGGAGGGCATGTAGATGCATTCATTGAGATTGTTTGACAAGAATTGGGAGAACAAAACTTCCCAGTCAATAATGGTTGATAGATCCATGAAATTGGGTAATCTAGGGGCTGTATGAAAGAAGGTTGAGGAGAGAGCTGATATGTACTTCTTCCATTCCTCATGCCCAAAGATGATGAGGCCACTTCTGTTTCTGGCATGAACAATGATGGCATTTTTGCTTAACAGCCAAGGGTTGTCAATGATGTTTGGATTGGCAATTTCAGGGAAATGAGTGATTCCCTTGAATCTTTGGTGGACAGCTATGACTGAGTGAAATGAGAAGTCAATTTCAAAATCAAGAATCCAGGGCTCACAAGATGGAAGGGGTTCACTATCAGGGGTAGGTTCATGTGTCACTTGAGGTTCAACATTTTCAACAGGTTTGGATTGAGCTTCACTATCAGGCATGCTAGACTTCTTGGCCCTATCTCTAGTTTTGATCACATCTAGAGCTATCAACATATCATCCTCAATCAGCAATTGTCTCAAATTGGTGATGGCAGTGGGAAGCAATTCAGGGAATCCTTCAAAGGTTAATCCTTCAGCAGCTTTAAGGATATGTTCAGGAATGGGTGGTGATTGAGAGGGACTGGAGATAGGTGATGATTGGGATAAGGAGGCCTTAGCTGTCAGATTAGGGGACAAGTGACCACTGTTCCCCCTCAACTGAAGGTCATCTCCTTAAGAATCAGAGGTGTTCCCCCTCTCATTTTCAACACTTGGCTCATTTGAGCTCAGGTTGGAGGTATTCAGGTTGAGAATTTCTTGGGCTACAGAGATAGGTGGTGAACTGGATTGCTCTTTGGTTGGTGAGGGATGAGGAGAATTTGGTTTCAGCTTTTTGGACAGGGGAGCATTCTTATTAAATTTTCTCTTCCTAAAGAAGGTATTTACTGAAAGAGAGGGGATATGAATTACCTCAGTTGAAGATTCAACAGGTTGAGAAAACTTGGTTGTCAGAACTTGGGCATTCATAGCTGTCCCAGATGTTTGCCCTGTCTTAGCTGTTCTCTGCCTGACATCAACTAGGGATTCAACAAGGGCTTTCCTTAGCTGTTCATCATACTCATCATCTTGACTTGCTTCATCTCCACCAACAAATTCATCAATATCTCTGAATATGGGGTCTGAGTGAGTTTCTTCACTGTCAGCAAGTTGTTCTTCAGCAATTTGTTTCCCTTTGTCAGTCACTTGATCAGCCACTTGTTTAACCACATCTTGCACAGTCTTTCCTTTGGCTAGCTTCTTTCCTTTGCCAGTTTTCTTCATTGAAGCTCTGGCAATCCTCTTTCCAACTTTGCTAGGTGTAGTCTCTTGAGCCTTTTCTTTGATCACAACTCCTTTGTCATGCTTTCTTTTGGACCTTTTGTCATTCACCATGTTTATTAATGATTTCCATAGCTTTAATTCCTTTTATTTCTTCTCTCTCAGCCTCTTTGAAGTTTCATCAAGGTTTCCAGAAATTTCATCTCCAAGATCCAATCTTTTCTTTCCTTTGAGCCTGAATGTGCTCAAGCTGAAGCTTTTTGTTTGCACAAGATTGGTAGTCTCAAGCCATTAATATTTAAGAGAGGGGTTTAGTTTTGGAATTAGCTGGTGTAGAATGCCACTCATGAACCTGAAGTTGTTCATTCTTGGGGTTTGCTTCTTGAATTTCCATGGAGAAGTAGATGTGGCCAGTTAATAGTTGTGCAAGAGAGCTACACTCCAATTTACCTCTTTAGTCATCAGACTAAGGGCTTGCTTCCATTCATTGGGGCTTATTTGATCAAAAGAAGATTGCTTTCCATCAAACCCCTTGATGATAACATCCATTAGGGTTGATTTGAACAGGTCAAGGGATCCCTTTTTAATGGGTTTGTCCTGCAACACTTGATAGTTACAGTTGGGTAGATCAAAGAATGCTTTGTAGAAAGGCTCCAATGAATTATCTTTTCTATCCCAAAGGTTGCTGAGACTTCCATTCTTCATTGGGATATCGTAGATTTTTGATACAACTTTGGGAGATACATGAATCTCAGTCCCCTCAATGTTGGCTCGATTGGCTCCACTGAGAAGTCTTTCACCAGTCATATAGATTTCTCTGCAGAGTTTTTCGTAAATGGGAGGTTGTGCTTCCATCATTTTGCATAGATGGTTGGATTCAAGCAGGGTTTTAATGAGAGCTCCAACTTCATGGTCATAAAAATCAGGCTTGATAAAATAACCATGAGCTTTAGGATATGCCATTACTGTGTAAACAGAGAATTATGGTTTTTGAAAAACAGAGAGATTTAGGGAGGAGATTTTTGTGGGTAGAGAATGGTTGTAGAGGAAGGATTAGTTTTGCAAGATTAGTGGTTAATGAGGAGGGAATTTGTATAGTTTAAACGGCTAAATCGAGGTTTGGACAACGGTTAAAAAATTGCATTTAAGGATGTGAATGTTCATGAACAGTGATTTTTGTCCCCCACTCATTTTTTGCAATAACTTCCCATAGAACATGGGCGTAAATTCCGTACACGGAGGCGAATTTTCAGAGGGAATTATCAGAGAAGTAATTGATCTTGTGTTAGTGGCAAGTTCCAATAACCTTGAATTGGCAAGAGATCAAAATCATAGCTGTCAGACTTGATGACCAGCTAAGTCTATTTTAAATGATCATCACCTCTATATTGACTGAAACTAAACTTGTCTATAAAAGGAAATGAATCAGATGATGAGTTTTATCAAATTCATTCCATTCATATAGCAAATGGGAAGATTGGTTTCAACGTTTAGTCCTAGCAAATGGCTAAGACTGCAAAGAAATTGGTTTTCAGGAGTCCAAGGTTAGAGGAAACCAAGGAAGAGAGGTTTGAGAGAGAGTTTTTATCTTATCCAATACAAACTGATAATGGTCTAGAGCAGGAGGTGGATCAACTGCTGAGTGATGATCCAAGTAAGGAAGTAGAGTTGAGAAAGAGGGAGATAAGGAGAAGGTTTTGGGAGGAAGGGAGGCTAGCATTGAAAGAGAGTGAGAAAAATAGATTGGAGGAGATAGCTAGGGATAAAGGTAAGGCTAAAGTGGTTTGTGAGGGTCAGGTTGATCAGACAGATAAGGTTAAGCTGATTAGAAAGGGGAATGAGGGTGAATGCAGTAAACATGTTGGAGCAGGGGTAGAGAGAGTCTACACATTAGGTGAACTTGTAAAGCTTGAAAGCCAAGAAAGGATTAAGATTGACACTCCAGTTGGTCAACCTGAGTTCTTAGCTGTCAGAGAGTACACTGCAGTAACAAGGGATTCACTCTCATTGAGTCAAGCAGTTCTTGAGGGAACTGGAGACAATTTTGCAGGAGTGCAAAGTTCTCCTTTAAGGGCTTATATGAGGTTGTTCTCACAGTTTCTGAAGTGTTTGAGTTTAGCAGCAATGAATGAGGAGGAAGTTGTATGTCCTCAGTTAGATCAAGCGATTATTGCACAGGAGAGTGAAAATACTTCAGGGACTTTCATCACTTTTGGAATCAAACTTATCAAGGTTGTTTTTCTCATTGTTATGAATAAAGCATCTACTTCCAAAGCCATGAAAGTATGAAATGGTTGGTGTTCTACCATTCCATAACTCATAGGGAGTCTTGGTGTGAAACTTGTTGATGAGAGTCTTATTTTGGACATACAAAGCTGTGGTGACAGCTTCTCCCCAAAAGTATTTAGGAAGATTGTTTTCTGACAGCATAGTTCTTGCTGCTTCACATATGGTTCTCTTCTTTCTTTCTGCACTACTACATTTTTGACTTAATGTAACGCATCTAATGCAACGCCAGAGCTAATGTAACGCATCTAATGCAACGCAAGAGCTAATGTAACGCATCTAATGCAACGCCAAAGCTAATGTAACGGCTAATGCAATGCCAGAGCTAATGTAACGCATCTGATGCAACGCCAGAGCTAATGTAACACATCTAATGCAAACGCCAGAGCTAATGTAACGAGTCTAATTCAATGGCAAAGCTAATGTAACGGCACATTTTGATTAATGCAAGGGCTTTGATCTCAGCGTTACATTAGATTTTTCTAATGTAACGGCTAAATTACTAATGCAACGTCAAAACCCTAAACCCTAAACCCTAAACCTATATCCTATACCCTATACCCTATACCCTATATCTTATACCCTATACCCTATACACTATACCCTATACCCTATACCGTATACCATATATACTATATCCTATACCCTATACCCTATACCTTATACCCTACAATATACCCTATAACCTATATCCTATACCCTATACCCTATACCCTATACCCTAAACCCTATACTCTATACACTATACCCTAAACCCTATGCCCTATACACTATACCCTATAACCTATATTCTATACCCTATACCCTATACCCTATACACTATACCCTATACCCTATAGGGTATAAGGTATAGGGTATACCGTATAGGGTATAGGATATAGGGTATAAGGTATAGGGCATAGGGCATAGGGCATATGGCATAGGGCATAGAGCATGGTATAGGGTATACCCTATAGGGTATAGGGAATACCCTATAGGGTACCTGGTATAGGGTATAGGGTTTAAGGTATATGGTATAAGGTATAGGGCATAGGGCATATGGTATAGGGTATACCATATAGGGTATAGGGTATACCCTATAGGGTACAGGGTATAAGGTATAGGATATAAGGTATAGGATATAGGGTATAGGGTATAGGGTATAAGGTATAGGGTATAGGGTATACCCTATACCCTATACACAATACCCTATAACCTATATCCTATATCCTATACCCTATACCCTATACCCTATACCCTATACACTATACCCTATACCCTATACCCAATACACTATACCCTATACCCTATATCCTATACCCTATGCCCTATACACTATACCCTATAACCTATATCCTATACCCTATACCCTATACCATATACCCTATACCCCATACCCTATAGGGTATAGGGTATAAGGTATAGGGTATACCCTATAGGGTATAGGGTATATCCTATAGGATATAGGGTATAGGGTATACCCTATAGGATATAGGGTATAGGGTATAAGGTATAGGGCATAGGACATACCCTATAAGGTATAGGGTATAGGGTATAAGGTATAGGGCATAGGGCATAGGGCATATGTTATAGGGTATACCCTATAGGGTATAAGGTATAGGGCATAGGGCATAGGGTATAGGGTATACCCTATAGGGTATAGGGTATACCCTATAGGATATAGGGTATATGATATAGGGTATAAGGTATAGGGCATAGGGTATACCCTATAGGGTATAGGGTATAGGGTATACCCTATAGGGTATAGAGTATACCCTATAGGGGGTATAAGGTATAGGGTATAGGATATACCCTATAGGGTACAGAGTATAGGGTATACCCTATAGGATACAGAGTATATTGTGTAGGGTATGGGGTATACCCTTTACCCTATAGGGTATACCCTATACCCTATACCTTATACCCTATACCTTATACCATATAAGTATTATTAATATTTTTAAAGTATAATTATTTTTTTAATTTATTTTTAAATTGAGATAAATATTTTAGACATTTTTTGGTAAGGATTTTTTTTAAAAAAATATATATAAAATAAGTTAGAAATTAACTAAATATTTCTATCAATTATTACTTATGTTTATTAATATTTCTTAGAAGTTTAAATTATTAAATTAATGAGTATTATTATTAATTAATAACATTGTTATTATTAATTACATAATAATAATTATTAATATATTCAATTATTTAATTGAATAATTAACAATAAAAGTATATATTATAAAAATTTTTACTTTTTTGATATTATGTATTATTACTAGTTATTATTAATATTATTATTAAGTATTATTTTTTTTTAAATTTATTTTTGAATATAAATAAATATTTTAGACTTTTTTTGGTAAGGAAGTTTTTAAAAAAATTTATTAGGCATAATTAATTATTAGTACTATTATTAATATTAATTAATTAATATTAATAATTCATTTATAAATATTATTGATAATAAATATTATTGATATTAGGCATAATATTATTTTATAGTTTAAATTATTAGTATTATTATTAAGTGTTATTAATAATAGTGTCATTATTAGTATTATTTTTTAGTATTATTACTAATAATTTTTAAAGAAATAAAAATATATAATATAAAAATATTTACTTTTTTGATATTATGTATTATTAGAATTGTGGACCGTTGGAATGAATGTGTGAATGGTTGGATTTGGTTTAGCTCATGATCCACGTGATTATATGAGAACCAATAAAACAAAGCCATGTGGCATTGTTTTAATGGTTCTCATATAATCACGCGGATCATGAGCTAAACCAAATCCAACCATTCACACATTCAATCCAACGGTCCACAATTAATCAAAACAAAACCAATAATTATTTCTCTCCTCATCTCTCTCTCTCTCTCTCTCTCTCTCTCTCTCTCTCTCTCTCTCTCTCTCTCTCTCTCTCTCTTTATTTTCATTTTCAGCTTTTTAAAATAAACAAACCACCCATTTCTCTCTCTATCATTTCCCTCCGGCAACACCCTCCGTCAACACCATCCGGAGTCTCCTTCAGCCTCCGCCGTCACCCTCCTGCGCCACCACAGCCACATCACCTTCGCCCTCCGTCACTCTCTCTCTCTTTCTCCATTTTCCTCACCTCTTTCCTCAGCCTTCCCAGATCTTACGCCGCCGCCGCCCCTCCACCTCCCCTACCGTCTTGAACTCGAATTCCATCTCTCTTTGCTCCTCAATCGGTGAGTTTGGGCCAAAGAAGACATTATTGCAAGAGAACTTAACACTAAAAGCCGCATCAAGTGACTGATTCTCCCCTCTCTCTCTACCATTCGTATCTCTCCATCCTTATCCCTTTCTCTCTTCCCCTTGTCTTCTTCCTCATCATCACCACACCATTTATCTCCTTCCCATTCCTTCGTCTAAATCTCCGCTCTCTTTAGCGGAGGTTTCCTTTTCTATCCACTTCTTAATTTCATATATTTATCATCTTATCCACTTTATCTATTATTTATCTTAAAATCATTCAATTTCTGGGTTTTCTTTTCTTTTTGAGGTGGGATTATGGATTTGATTGAGATTTTAACCATACCTACATCGATAGAAATGGTTGTGGATAGTTGAATGTGTGGTGGATGGTTGTGGATGGTGGTGGATGGTGGTGGAGCAAAGTGTAACTTTTGAAAAATGTAAGGATTGATTTGAATATAAAAAAGTTAAGTGACTGATTTGAGAATAAAAAACATTAAAGGACTGACTTGAGAAAAAAAATTAAGAGATTGATTTGAGAATAAATATATATATATTTTTTAAAATATATTTATAAATATATATATATACTGAAAAAAGAAAATTAAAAAAATTAATAAAATTGTGAAATTATGTAATAAATTTTAGGTACTCATCTACTTTTTGGCGTTACATTAGGTATTCAACTACTTTTTAAATTGGTGTTGCATTAGGTACTCATCTACTTTTTGGCGTTGCATTAGGTGTTCATATAGTTTTAAAATTGGCGTTGCATCAAGTATTTACCTGATGGAACGCCAAAGCTCTGGCGTTACATTAGCTTACTATGTCGTTGCATTAGACCTAATGCAACGCAAGAGAATGCAATGGCCATTTGGCGTTACATTAGGCCTAATGTAACGGTTTTTGGGCCCTAATGCAACGAAAATTGGCGTTACATTAGGTCAGAAATGTAGTAGTGCTGCAACACCATTTTGCTGTGGTGTTCTAGGAGCTGAAAAGTTGTGCTCAATTCCTTTCTGATCACAATATTCTTCAACACCAGTGTTCTCAAATTCTTTACCATGGTCAGATCTAATTTTGATGATAAATAGACATTTTTGGTTTTGAATTTTGTTTAACAATTTGACCAGTTGATATAAGGTTTCACTTTTGGATTCAAGAAGGATAATCCAAGTGAATCTAGTGTAGTCATCAACAACCACTAGTGAGTATCTCTTTCCACCAAGAGACCTGGTTCTAATGGGTCCAAAGAGATCCATGTGGAGTAGTTGTAGGGTTTTTGTAGTATCTAATCTGGTTTTGGGAGAGAAGGAGGTTTTCTTTTGTTTGCCACATTGACAGGCTTTGCATAGCTTGTCCTTTTTGAAGGGAATTTTGGGTAGGCCTTTGACTAGGTTTGAATTTGCTAATTTAGAGATACTTTTGAGGTTGAGGTGATCCAGTCTTTTGTGCCATAGCCATGACATATCAGACTGACTATAGGATAGAAGGCAGTGAGCATTGGAGGATTCCACAACTTCCAGGTTTAGACAGTAGAGATTTCTCTTTCTAGTTCCAGTGAGAATAGATTTGTTGTTGGCATCTTTGATAGTGCAGTGGTTTTTTGAGCATACAACATAATATCCCTTGTCACAAATTTTACTAATGCAAATCAAATTGTGTTTGAGACCTTCTACATAAGACACATTAGTGAAAATGATGTCTTTAGTAACAAGGTTTCCTGATCCTTTGACTTTGGCTTGAGAATTATCACCAAAAGTTACATTTGGACCATTTTTAGGGACATATTGTTGCAACCATTCTTTGTTGAAGGCCATATGTCTGCTACATCCACTGTCCAAATACCATATTCCTTTCCTAGGTTCCTACAAAACAGAAAAACAAATTTATGGTATCCTTTTATTCTTTTGGGTCCAAAGGATTAGACTTTCTTTGATACCCTAGCTTTGTTCATTGGCCTTTTTCCAAAAAAATAGTTTAGGGTATTGTAATATCCCATGATCTGCATCATAGAAGGTGTGAAAGTAGTTGGTTGGGATTGGTTGAAAAAATGGTTTGGAGAAAAGGATTGGTTTTGGTTATGGTGAAACTGAGTGTGGCTATGAAAGTTGTTTGAGTGAGATGATCTTGGTGAGTTATTTTGACTGGCATGACTCTTTCCATTTGAGTACTTCTAGTTGGGTTTTTGCTGTTTGAAGTATGAGTGATGATTGTAGAATCTTTGCTGTCTTGGTGATCTCTGCTGTCCATCAAATCTTTGCTGTCTGGGGAATCTTGGCTGTCTAGGAGATCTTTGTTGTCCAGTAGATCTTTGCTGATTGTTCTTCACTTGCTCCTTGATTCCTTTTTTCCAGATGTATTTGTTTTTATTTGCTTGTTTTTCTTTCCCTTTAGGTTGACTTGAGCTTGCTTCATTGGGTTCATTGATGTGACTGGAGTTAGCTTCATTGGCTTTATTGATTTCTCCTTGTTTCTTTGAGTCCTCCTTTGTCTGAATGGGATAGACATTTTGCTGGGCTTTGACATAGTTCATGCTTTCAAGAACCATTTTATCAATAGCCTTTTCATCAGTGGGAGGAGTGTATGTTTTCAGAGTGGGATTATGGGCTCCAATCCCTGACTTATCCCTAGGGTGTCTCTGGTTGTAGCTGAACAATGACACAGCTTCTCCTGACTTGTTCCAGGACTCAATCTTCTTTCTAAGAGATTCGTTTTCTTTTTCAAGGTTGATGGGTTTTTGGTTGTTTTCCAGAGATCTTGAATTCTCAGCTGTCAGCTCACCATTAGCCTTTTCAAGCATAAGGCATTACTCTTTCAGCCCTTGGTTGGTTCTTTCAAGGTTTTTAATGGTTTTGCTTTGGGATAGGTTATCAGTGAGCAATGAAGCAAAGCTAGTTTGGTGTCTCTTTATTTGAATTAAGAGAGTGCTAACTAATTGTTTAAATTCTTCATTATTTAAAGAGTTAAAATTGGGTACATGTTTTAATTCTTCAGCAACAGCTAAGGCTTCAAGGTCTTCTTCACTACCTGATTCTTCATCATCACCTGCCATTAGGCATATCATTGCTTCTTCTCCTTCACTTTCTGAGTCACTGAAGTCAAATTCCTCATCACTGAACTTTGATGAGTCTGCAATCATTTCTTGTTCTTTGTTTCTCTCATTCTTCTTTTTGGTGCAGTTGAAGCAGCTGCATCTTGAACTGTGAATGATTTCCTTTGAGTAGGAGAGCTTCTTAGCTGTCTGATTGTCCTTAGTTTTCTTTGGTTCAGGACAATCAGATGAGTAGTGACCAAATTTTTTGCAGTTGAAGCATTCAACTTTCTTTTTGTGGTTCTCTTGATCAGATGTGGATGGACTGTAGCTTCTCTCAAATGTCTTCTTATGAGTTCTCATGGTATTTCTGATAGCCATTGATATGAAACTTGGTAGGTCTCCATGTGAGATATTGTTTGAAGGGTGGTTTACTTTCTAAAAAGAGTTGAGAACCATGGAGTCAATATCTTGTTGAGTGATAGGTTTGTGAGGGGTTTCTTGGGCAGCTAAGGCAAGGGTTTGTGAGATAGAAGGATCTGGTTGAATTTTTATCATTCCTTCTAGTGCATATGCCTCAAGCTTCCCAAAGTATTGCTCAACAGTCATGGTGCTCCATTCTGCACCTTCTCTTATAGGCAAGGCTACCTTCTCATATTCTTGGGGAAGGTTAGAATATATTTTTAGGCATAGATCTTGGTTCTCAAATGTTTTCCCATGGTCAGCAATGGATCTGACAAGATCTTTAAACCTTGGTTTAGCAGCACTGACCTTTTCACCAGGGTAGAACCTAAAATTGTCAAGTTGTCTAAGCAGATTGTATAAGTTTTGGGTTCTAACACTAGTGTATTTCTGGAATTTGGTATAGATGAGTTCCTAGGCTGATTTTGCAGTTGGTTCTTTAGCAATCTCTTGTGCTAGGGAGTCATTTACACTCTTTTGAAGTATGTTTTGACTTTAAGATTGTCACTAATTAATTGCCTTTCAGATTCAGTCCAGGATTTTGGGGATTTCATTTTACTACTTCCACCATTTGAATCTAGTGTGACAGGGCAGGTGACTTTATTTTCTAGAACATGCCAGTTCCAAATACTATTTGCATCAAGGTAGGTTTTGATTTTTGATGCATAAATTTCAAAGGATCCACAGTCATCAATATGTGGAATGTCTTTCTCATTATTTCTTCTTGGTTGAGGCATGGTGGGTTGAGAGATGATCCTTCACAAGTTGTTAGACTTTTGGTGGTGAAGACAAGCTCTGATACCAATTGAAAGGTCCTGTTTACTTAATAAGTTAAAGGGAGATTAGGCAGTTAAGCTTTGACAGCTGAGATTGATTCTTAGCTGTCAGATATTAACTGATCAAAAAGCAAGAGTATAATGTGCAGCAGAATAAATAAAGTGAAATAATGTAAAGACAAAATAATTGGTGTAAGTGTGTGTAGGTGTGTGTGTGTTTGTGTGTGATAATACCAAATGACACAAGAATTTTAAGGCGGTTCAGAGTTCACTCCTCCTACGTCCACCCTCACTGTCAACCTTGACAAGTGAGATCAATCCACTATAATCTAGTTCCCTTTAAGATTTACAATGATTGATTAAGCAAGTTCCTTGAACCTCCTCTTCCTAATTAGTACAGTCAATTAGGTATTTGCTTGTTACGAAGCAAATTATAGAACACACTTAAAGTGAGTCTTAAGTGGTTTACAAAGTTGTTTATACACCTGAAGTACAGTCTCAAGTGTCTCAGAATTGTTTGGTAACTGGTTGCAGGTTTTGCAGATATGCAAGGGTGAAAGGAAGATTGCAAAAGTTATGGGTTGAAGGGCAGGAGCATCAGTCAAGGAGGCTTCCTTTTATAAGCTCGAATATAGCCGTTGGGGAGACAATGCAGTAAATGAATGTGGGTGGAATAGTGTTTGCATTTAGAGCTTTTGTTGACTGGATAATAACAACTGGAATTTTCAACCCTTGTGCAGAGGATCTTCGTGGAGATGACAAGGCAATGTTTGTTGAGAGATTGGGCAAGGCACATCTTGGTTATCATAGAGATAAATCATTGTTGCTGTCTTTGAAGATCATAGCTGTCAGAGGGATGAGACCTCTGCTGTTGAGATTCTTAGATTTTAATTATTTTATTAGTCTCTATTGATCATTCCTGTCAGATTGGTTAATAAGATGAGTAGGTTGAGTCTTGGCTGTCAAATGTTCATGAGGTATCTTGGATGTCAGATAATATTGGATATGTTTCTTTGTCAAAACCATATATAACTATGTATCTACATAGTTAGGTCCTAACAGGACTAACTTTCTAATACGGAGGGAGTATATGTGAAGATATTCAGCGTCATTAGTTTCTGTGCTGCGGGAGCATCCGCTCCTAGGAGGGGGAGCACCGCTCCCAATATAGTCAATTTGCATCTTGTAGTTTCTGTCTTTTGGGAGCGTCCGCTCCCAGGGAGGGGAAGGGTCCGCTCCCACTGTCCAGATCCCGGTTGGTTTATTTTGAGTAGGATTGTGTTTCCTATTTCCTTTGTGTTTCCTAATTCTTGTGTTTCCTAATTCCTTGGTGTTTCCTTTTGGCTGCAACTCTTTTGTATTCTCATATAAATAATTCCTCCTTGTGAGAAGAATAAACAAGAAGAACTTTTATCTCAATTTAAATTCCAACAGTATATAACTATGAGCATTTGCAGTTATTGATTGCTTAGTGTAACATAATCAAAATGTTAGCATCCTTTTTTTTTTTTTTTTTTTTTTTTTTTTTTAGGCTTGCCCACCTCAAGGCAAGTCCTTTTTTGTAAGTCATTTCACTAATAAGTCCATCAATTCACTGAAAATTCCCTTAAAATCCCCACCCCAGAAGCGCCTAATATTAACTAGGGAGGGATAAACAACCACTCTAACTCCTGGGGGGAGTCGAACTCAGGACCTCCGTGTTGGTGTCCAAGTGCTCTGGCCATCAGGTCAAGTCCTGATGGTTTAAAATGTAAGCATCCTTTTTTTTTTTTTTTTTTTTTTTTTTTTTTTTTTAAGGCTTGCCCAACTCGAGTCAAGCCCCTTTTTTTGTGTAAGTCAATTTACTAACAAGTCCATCAATTATCTGAAATTCCCTTAAAATCCCCACCCAGAGGCGCCTAATATTAACTAGGGAGGGATAATCATCCACTCTAACCACTCTACCATACAAGGAAGTTCCTAACAAAGAATTATTTTGATTATGTAATAGGAAACTGCCTCCAATATGGTTGGTCTTCTCCATCAAAATAAAATTTATGTTATGTTTGTCCATTTTTGTCAGCTTAAACAAACTTATGTTCATGGTTATATAGAGTGATATATGAGGAACTTATATACCTCATATGATATTTTCTTACTCAAAATTGGGTTTATATACTTGAGCTTAATCTAGTTTCCATGATAAAGAGATGTTTATTCACCTTCCCTCCTAGGCAAGCAACATTCATAAAAGATATGCCAGCAATTATGTTCACATCAAGGTAGATTGGGATAGGAAAGAAGAAGTTAGAATTCATTATTGTGATGAAGTTCTCTGCCGGTTGGCCTTACCTTCATGTCAACCATGAACACATAGAAAAGGAGTGGAGGCTGCAAGGTATGTTCATTGTAGGTTTAATGGATCTGAGGCATGTGATGGTGATGTAGATTAACAGGAAGATGTTTCAGCACAGAATGATGCAGATCAACAGGGCACGACTCGTGACCTTTAGCATGACTCGTGACACTGATCAACACAACTGCAACAATGAGTTTGACTCGTGCCACGATTGGGTTAAGAAGGAATGACTCGTGACCTCTAGCACGAGTCGTGCTTTCGACGGAAAAACAGGATTGCTTGTTTTTATTTTGCTGATGTTTTAACAATCAGTTAGGGTATTTTGGTCTTTTACTTTTAAAGTCATTTTAGGGTTTTGTGAGAGTATTTAAACTTGTTTTAGGGTTTTGAACAACTTACTTTTTTTGATTTTATGAAATAGGGAAAAGCTTAGGCTTTCATAATTGATCCTTGTTCTTTCGTTCGATCTAAATCTCTAGCCTTCCGATATCATTTGGTATTAGAGCGGTTTTCTTGGCCTAAGATGGGGCATGATGTTGCACGTTTCATAGCACGTTGTTGGGTTTGTCATGTGGCCAAAACTCATAAGTCTAATGCGGGGTTATATACTCCATTGTCGGTTCCTGTTGCACCTTGGGAAGATGTCAGATTGGATTTTGTGATGGGGTTACCTAGAACACAACGACAGAAGGATTCTATTATGGTTGTGGTTGATCGCTTCTCCAAGATGGATCATTTTGTCCCTTGCGGCAAGACTTTTGATGCAACTCAGGTAGCAGACTTATATTTCAAAGTGATTGTGAAAGTACATGGTATCCCTAAATCGCTCATTTCTGATCGTGATGTTAAGTTTATAAGTCACTTTTGGAGTACGTTGTGGAAGAAATTGGGTTTAAGATTACATTTCATCAGCGCTTATCACCCACAGACAGATGGGCAGACGGATATTACAAATCGAAGCTTGGGGAACTTGTTACGTAGTTTGGTGGGGGAGAGCCCGCGTAAGTGAGATTTGATACTAGCGCAAGCCGAGTTTGCCTACAACCATTCACAGAACCACACCACTGTTCGGTCGAAACCTAACGGTTTATTTAAAATCCGCAAGCGCACGGGCTATTGAAATATAGCGGGTGCAAGTACGGGTCGATCCTACAGAGACAGGGTTTACCTTGGGATTATTTTTGTCTTTATTAAAATTATAAAAGAGATTGGGGGAGATAAAGATTTGTTTTGGGAAGAGAATGAAGCATACACAGAAAATACTTTAAATAAAACTTTATAAACGAAGCATTCTCGGGATTGGAAATCATATACATAAATTTGTTCATCAAATAGTCATTGTCTTAGGAAATATAGGTTTTCATGAAAATCAAGGATGGTACGTTAGGCTTACACTACTTCTCACGGTCAAGACAGTAGCGTTGTATCCTTCACTAATTATGTCCTAACTGTTTGAGATTTCCGTTTATGGTACTCCCGCCCTATCACAAACGGGCATTCCGGCTTATCTCTAGCTGACCATAATTAGTAAGAATCCAAAAAGAACGAGGGTCAACATAATTTCCATTAAAGGAACACCCCTAGGCCGTTGAATTACTTTCGTGATCAATGGAACCCAGTTTCTTTATATGGTTCCGTCAATCGAGATTCTCCGCTAGGTACTTCTCTCGATCGACTGAATTATACAAGTTGGACGTCTCCAAAATGTAAGTCATTTAGAGATTGATATAAAGAAATTGTTTAGATGAAGATAGAAGACAATACTTTCATAATTTAAGATGATGAACGATCTATGCATTGAGTTTCCAATCCCAAGAACAAGGGGGATTACTCACTAGCCATGTAAAAGTAATTAAGCAATAATATAAAAGATAGAGTAAGAGAGACTTATGATAAATGAGAGACGAATGGTTGGAATAATACTTCAACTTTTATTGCTTCTGCTCCAAAGGAACTCCAAGAACAAAAATAGACTTGAATCTTCAAAGATCTTTGGAAATCAATGTATAAAGTACTTGTAACTTTGCTATACTAATCTCTAATAATTTCTGATGAAAGTTCGATAATAATTCAGTATCTAAGACTGATTACAAGGGGTCTATTTATAATGGGGAGGAAGCTCTTCAAGAAGGTGCCTTCTAAAGGTGCCTTTTAATTCTACAGTCACGGGCCGTGTCAAGGGTTTTGCACGGCCGTGCCTCCTTGGCGCTAGTTTTGGATTTGAATTTTGGCAACTTGCACGGCCGCTCCACTTCTTGCTGCACGGCCGCTCTGAAGGTAACACGGCCAGGCAATTTCAAAGACACGGTCATTCTACATTTTGGGGCCAAAAAACGGCCTGTCATAGCCAAGTGCACGGCCGCTCCGCTGATGGCTGCACGGCCGCTCTGGCTGGATTTTGGCTTGTATGTTTGATTTGTTTGTTGCTCCTCCATGCCTTTGCACTAAGATGTCCAAGCATCCTTTTTTATCATAATAGACTCCAAAAACCTGTCTAAAGTGTATAGAGTATACCAAAAAGCGTAAAATCTAATATATGTGAAAAAGGAACTAAAATTGACTAAAATGAGATCGAAATGACAATTAAACTAAAGAAATAAATATAAAAACATAGGATAAATGACTATATAATAGTCACTTATCAAACTCCCGCACACTAAGCTCTTGGTTGTTCCCAAGCAAGTTTAGGATGAAAACATGGAGAGGGAGAAAAGAAAGATAATAAGATTGATCCCTCAGAAATTTATAGTAGCAAGCCCTAATTGCCTTTTGGATATTGCCTTTATCTTTCTAGTCATATTTTACATACCTTTAAAAATTATTAGAAAGAAGCATTTTGCAGATATTTTAAAGAAATAATTTTTAAGACAATAACCTAATATAGCATATATAGAATTTGATCAAGTAAAGCATGCTAGAAGGATAAATCTTAGATCAATAACTTGGTAAAAAGAGAAGCTTTCACTCTTTAGAGTGATTTTTGAGAAAATATATTTATTGCTTTAAAATGTACAAATGGAAGTTTAAACACTCATTCACAAACTAGAAGCTTTCATAGAATTGGATTGCATTTTTGAATCACAAGGGCGAAAAATGGATGATGATAGTGGAAAAATCTTATCAAGGCTTCAACAATTTTATCTTATTTTTGCATGTGTTAAATTTTTGCAAAAGACCTTAGTAATTTTCGATCCTTTCAAGTAGGAGACGTTGTGGCTGCAAACCCCATGTTCCTAATACTTAGATCAAGAATACTTTGGATATTACTTCCATTAGGCAAGGAAGCATCGTCGCAACGAACGCCGTGCCCCGAGTTACTTAGGAAGTAATAAATTTCTTTTTTTTTTTGCTTTTATGATTTGGTGACTAAGTCACTCTTTTAGCAATAAGATAAAAATGCCTAACCTTGATTCGATTAGTGGAAATGGAAAGATGTGATTTTATTGAAGGGGTGTGATTCAAGGGATGCAAAACAAAGTAAATGCTTCTAATAAGGGAATAAGCATTAATAAGATTCGAAATGTACAATTTGAAGAAATATTTTCAAAATTTTTCATAAGAACAACCAAGTGTATAAAGATGATCAATAAAGATTCAATCTAATCAAATGCTTTTTCTTGATAAAACCCTATATATTGCCATACTAACTTATGAGGCTTTTATTTATTTCCTAAAAATATCCCTATATTTTTCTTCTTATAAATTTCTAAGTTTATAAAAAAATATGAGAGGAAAATTAAAGGCATTATCCTAGGGCAAATAGCAAGCATAAGATTAATAATATGGATCATCATAGGGATTTTTATATATATATATATACTAGATATGCATAAATGGAAACGAAAATGCAACTATGTTAAAAAAAAAAAGAAAAATTTAAACTAGAAAGCATGTAAATTTTAAACTAGAAAGCAAGTAAAATAAAGAAACCCCCACACTTGAAATGAACATTGTCCTCAATGTTTCAAGGAACAATGTCAAAATTGGGGGAGTAAAGAGAAAAACTTTAAAAAGACTTACGAAAATGATGGTGGTTGCGGAAAGTCGTCCCAATTGTTGACCCCATAATTGTAGATCGTGTTTACTTGCCTTTGAATCGTATTTACACGATCTTGGATGTCATTCCGGAAGTAAAGGAATTCTTGGTTGAAGGTGTTGAACTGAGTGATTATTTGGTTATTTTGAAGCTCGATTCGATCAAACCTGTCATTAAAATCCGGTGGCAATTGGGTTGGGTCGGGGTGGTGTTGATCTCTTTCTTCTTCTTCTCCTTCTTGGTTTGCTTGGCTTGATTGACCTTCCCCTTGGTTCATAGAATTGGGAAAGGTCCATGTTAGAACTTGGTATGTTCGGGCAACGGGGAGGATGGTGCTAGGCAAAACAATGTAGGGCGTTTTCTCGGAACCTACTAACCAATTGTACTCCCCATGGCCTCTATCCGAGATCATTTGCATCGTTCGTAGGGTTGGAATATCCAACTTCGTTGAACCCGGAACTTAAATCTCATCATCGGTCATCATAAGCCGAAAATGCTTAGCAAACAAGGTTATAATACCACCAATATGAATCTCCCCATTGAAAGTTGGGGAGACAATATCACTGAATAACTCAATCAAGAAATGGCTCAAATTAACCCTCCTATGAGCCCTCACCAAAGACCATAACAAAAATAGCTCCTTCATGTTTACCGTACCCTTGTCTTCTCTTGCAAAAACAGTACATGCATAAAACCTATGCATAAGCCGAAGAACGAGATGGATGATAGATGAGGCTTTTGCGGTTCTTGACTTGAAGGACGGGATTCCGGTAATCTGTTCCCAAAATACATTCTCCCTAAACTCGATGGGAAGATCGGTTTCATAATTTGTGTAAGCTGGTCACCCCAAAATTCTGTTGATGTCGAAAGAAGTGAGGTGAAACTCCTCACCACCAAGCCGAAAATGTAAGTGGATTAACTGATATGGCTCTCCCATATCACCACAAATTTCTGTTGAAAACTCCTTCCTCATGATACAAAAAAATTCCAATGTAATCCTTTCATAAGTTTTCTCATGCAATTCGAGAAAATCGGCACAACCAAACCCGGTATGAAACTTTATCACATTTGAATAAATATCTAAGGCTTTGAGGGCTGGAATATCTGGAAATTGGGTAGGTCTTATCCTTTGTTGACGAAGGGCGGTAAACCTAGCCACTTCGGAAGGCTCTCTAAATGCAATACCCAAATTATTGAGTGTTGGGTTGGGTTCAGATTAGGAGTAGAAGATAGTTCTTTTCGGGACCTCTTTGAAACCCTATCAGAAGTTTTTCCCTATTCCTTTCTTCCTTCGATGATAAATTTGTAGATAAAATGCTCAAAATCCAGCTAGAGCAAAAAGAAAGTAGATTACCCGGAGAAATTGATGTTGAAAGGCTTGAAATCCTTGTTGCACAGCCACAAGATGCCCAAAATCTTCCTTCTTGTTCTCCAATTCCAAGGAAATCTCTTCAACTCTTGAAATGGGTGAAGGTTTTTTTTTTGGATTTTCGGAATTGGGGATTTTAGGAGGGTTTTGGAATGATTTTGATGGTGGAGAGGTGTTTGGCTGATGGATTTGTGGAGGATTGAGGTTGAATTTGTGAGTTTAAATGGTGGATAAGGAGGTATTTAAGGTGAGTGGGGCGGAGATATAGAGAGAGAAATGAAGAAGATGAAGTGAATGAGGAAGGAGAGGGAGAGAGACGCGTCTTTTGACTGGAACGACGCGTATTCTCAGACAATATGCATGGCCGAGTCAAGGGAGTTGCACGGCCGCTCCCCCTTGCTGAGTTAACTCATTCTGACTCGATATAAACTGCATGGCCGCTCCATGTCATATAGCACGGCCGTGCTAACCACTGTTCACCATTTTATTTTTTTATTTTTCTCTTATTTTTATATACCTATAAAAAAAAGTTAGTACAAGATAATAATAATTATAAAAATAAAATATTATAGAATAAAATAAAACAAAAAATAATCCATCGGTTACCATCCCGATGATGCTTGTTTTAGGTCTTTAGCTCGACCCCTTTCCAGTAGTAGGAGATGTGTGATATTTTGATGGCCTTTTGTCATTGACAATTTGCCGGTGCATTCCTTCCGGAGTAATTAATTTTTTCGGCGGTAGACATTTTTTCCATCCCGACTTCTTTGGTAGAAAAAGTGACCTATAGTCTTTGCACCTTCAAAAATTCGAAGTGACCTTCTTCTTTGTTCTTTTTTATTTTTTCACTGCATTGTTAGTTTCGGGACAAGCAGAAATATCTATTGCATCAATATTAATATTATTGCAAATCAAAGGTTCATTATTTGTTGGATCATTTTCTATTTCTTCCTTTGATTGGATTCCTCACCCATCTCATATTCTTCACTTGGGGTGTAGGTTTCTAAGTAGGGATCCTCGAGATCTGATCTTCTCATACTAAATTCGACTTTTTCTTTCCCCACATTTAGGGAAAAGGTGCCATTTTGCACATCTATAATTGCCCTCGCAGTGGCAAGAAATGACCTTCCTAGAATGACGGGAATTTGGTGATCTTCCGCCATATCAAAGATCACAAAGTCGACAGGGATGATCAAATTCCCTACTCGACATGGCATGTTTTCCATAATACCAACGGGGTATTGAATGGAACGGTCTGCCAATTGGAGAGTTATGGTAGTGGGTTTGAGTTCCCCAATACCAATTCTCTCACTAACCGATAATGGCATCAAACTTACGCTAGCTCCTAAGTCCAGCACAGCGTTATCAATATTGATTCTGCCAACACAACAAGGAATTGTAAATATACCCGGATCCTTTAATTTTGGAGGATTTTTATTTTGCAAGACAACGCTTACTTCCTCTGCCAACATAACATTTTCATATTCTTCTAGCCTTTCTTTTTTCAAAAATTAATTTCTTTAAAGATTTAACAGATAAATGCATATCTTCAAGTTTTTTGAAATATGGAATGTTGATATTAATGGTATCTAGGTTCTCAAGAAGTTCATTATAATTCTTGTCTTCTTTCCTAGGGGGTTCCGTCCCCGAATTAGTCTCAATCATCGGTGGGATTGGACTATAATCAATATTTCTAGGGCATTCATTTATCATTTCTTGCTCATCCCTAGTCTTTACCATGTTCACATGCTCGTTTGGCCTTTGGGGTTGACCGGGAAGACTCCCTTGTGGCCTACTCGTTGGGATAGCCTGTTGAGCTTGTTGATTCTCTAGCATTTTATTTTGCGCTGCTAAGTTATCAAACCTAGCATTTAAAAGTTTAAAACATTCCCTAAATTAATTATTGATCTTTTCTTGAGAATTTTTATTTTCAACCACAAAATCCATTAAAAGATCCAATTTTGATTTAGGGGGGAAGGTACTTGCATTATTATTGAAATTCTTATGTGCAAATCCCGGAGGTTGTGTAGATGGTTGCGGGTTTAGGATGTTGTTATTATTATAGGAGAAGTTGGGGTGATTCCTCCATTCGGGATTGTATGTATTAGAATATATCCCCCCTTCTGTCCAAAAGAATTCACAAAGTTCACTTGATCATTAGAACTAATGTCAAGCAACTCGCAATTGTCCGTACTATGTGAGTTAGACCCATATTGTTCACATAAAACATTTATATTTGCCACGGGATTGACATTAAGATTTTCAATTTTTTTCAAAAGCATGTCAACCTTAGAAGAGAGAAGAGTAACTGCATCAACATTATATTTACCAGGCGTACCCTGTTGTTGCTCCCTCTCATTTGACCATTGGTAATGGTTCAATGCAATATTTTCGATAAGGTCATATGCCTCATCGACTCCTTTGTTCATCAATGCTCCTCCTGCAGCGGCATCAATGGTCTCTCTTGTCTTGAATATGAGACCGTTGTAGAAGGTGTGAACAATCAACCACTTTTCGAGCCCGTGGTGGGGGCACATTCTGAGAAGTTCCTTGAACCGCTCCCATGCATCATACAAAGTTTCACTATCTGTTTGACGGAATTTAGTGATCTTTGTGCGGATTTGGGCTGTTTTGCTTGGTGGGAAAAAACGCCCAAGGAATGCTTCTTGAATTTGGTCCCATGTTGTTAATGAATTTTGGGGGACAAAATTTAACCATTGCTTCGCCTTATCCTTAAGAGAGAAAGGAAAAAGGCGCATCTGAATTGCTTCCGGGGTGACATTCTGAATACGTGTTGTATCACAGTATTCCAAGAATGTTTGGATGTGGAGATGAGGATCTTCGAAAGCAGTGCCGCTATATTGGTTATTCATAACCATATGCAAAAGTTGCGGCTTTATCTCAAAGTGTGCCGCTTCGGCATTTGGCACAACTATAGGGGATCTAGTTCCCGGGGTACTTGGATTTACAAAGGCCCGTAGGGTCCTAGCCGGTGTTTGTGGCTCTCCTTCCGCCATATGCTTGTTTAGTGTCTCTTTGAGTTTCCTTAGTCTTTCGTGAAAGCTTCGTTCGGGTTCTGGATCAAAATTGTCAAAGAACGTCCGAGCCCGTTTCATACACTATAAGAGAAACACTCAAAAAGAGATTAAACGTAACAAATTATCGGAAGTACAAACAAAAAAATCTAAAAATAAAACAAAAAATTTATGTAGTAAAGACAAAAACAAAAAGTAAACTGTTGTTCCCGGCAACGGCGCCAAAAACTTGTTCGGTTGAAACCTAACGGTTTATTTACAATCCGCAAGCGCACGGGCTATTGAAACATAGCGGGTGCAAGTACGGGTCGATCCCACAGAGGCAGGGTTTACCTTGGGATTATTTTTGTCTTTATTAAAATTATAAAAGAGATTGGGGGAGATAAAGATTTGTTTTGGGAAAAGAATGAAACATACACAGAAAATACTTTAAATAAAACTTTATAAACGAAGCATTCTCGGGATTGGAAATCATATAAATAAATTTGTTCATCAAATAGTCATTTTCTTAGGAAATATAGGTTTTCATGAAAATCAAGGATGGTACGTTAGTGATGTAATCCGGTCCAAGAAGAACAGTAATGATATAAGAAGGATATTTGACGAAGTCAAATATATTAATTATTTTTGTATTTTAATTAGTATTTTAGGACCGTATTTTGTTTCCTTATTTTATTTCCTTTTTCTATTAGGATTTTCTATATTTTCTTTTTATATTTCCTTAAGGATTTAGGAGAGTATTTTGTTTCCTTATTTTGTTTCCTTTTTCTATTAGGATTTTCTATATTTTCTTTTTATGTTTCCTTAGGGATTTAGGAGAGTATGAGCTATAAATACTCCCCTCTAGTTTTAGTTTTAGGTAGTCTTAACATTATTATTATTTTCTTTGGTTTTTCGAGTTAGTAATAAAACTTCGTGTTTTATCGAAAGAATTCGTTCTTGAGTTCTTGGGAATTCCTTTAATTCCTGCAGAGGTTTTAATCATTATTGATTAATTTCTATATCATTCCGCTGCGTTTACATCAGTTAGGCTTACACTACTTCTCACGGTCAAGATAGTAGTGTTGTATCCTTCACTAATTATGTCCTAACTGTTTGAGATTTCCGTTTATGGTACTCCCGCCCTGTCACAAACGGGCATTCCGGCTTATCTCTAGCTGACCATAATTAGTAAAAATCCAAAAAGAACGAGGGTCAACATACTTTCCATTAAAGGAACATCCTTAGGCCTTTGAACTACTTTCGTGATCAATGGAACCCAGTTTCTTTATATGGTTCCGTCAATCGAGATTCTCCGCTAGGTCCTTCTCTCGATCGACTAAATCATACAAGTTGGACGTCTCCAAAATGTAAGTCATTTAGAGATTGATATAAAGAAATTGTTTAGATGAAGATAGAAGACAAGACTTTCATAATTTAAGATGATGAACGATCTATGCTTTGAGTTTCCAACCCCAAGAACAAGGGAGATTACTCGCTAGCCATGAAAAAGTAAATAAGCAATAATATAAAATATAGAGTAAGTGAGACTTATGATAAATGAGAGACGAATGGCTGGAATAATACTTCAACTTTTATTGCTTCTTTTCCAAAGGAACTCCAAGAACAAAAATAGACTTGAATATTCAAAGATCTTTGGAAATCAATGTATAAATTACTTGTAACTTTTCTATACTAATCTCTAATAATTTCTGATGAAAATTCGATAATAATTCAGTATCTAAGACTGATTACAAGGGGTCTATTTATAATGGGGAAGAAGCTCTTCAAGAAGGTGCCTTCTAAAGGTGCCTTTTAATTCTACAGTCACGGGCCGTGTCAAGGGTTTTGCACGGCCGTGCCACCTTGGCGCCAGCTTTGGATTTGAATTTTGGCAACTTGCACGGCCGCTCCACTTCTTGCTGCACGGCCGCTCTGAAGGTAACATGGCCAGTCAATTTCAAAGACACGGCCATTCTACATATTGGGACCAAAAAATGGCCTGTCATGGCTAAGTGCACGGCCGCTCCGTTGATGGCTTCACGGTCGCTCTGGCTGGATTTTGGCTTGTGTGTTTGATTTGTTTGTTGCTCCCTCCATACCTTTTCAATAAGATGACCAAGCATCCTTTTTGATCATAATAGACTCCAAAAACCTGTCTAAAGTGCATAGAATATACCAAAAAGCGTAAAATCTAATATATGTGAAAAAGGAACTAAAATAGACTAAAATGAGATCTAAATGACAATTAAACTAAAGAAATAAATATAAAAACTTAGGATAAATGACTATATAATAGTCACTTATAAACCACAGTTAAGAGTCCATTCCAGATTATTTATGGGAATAATCCACTCAATCTTTTGGATCTTGTTCCTTTTCCGGTGACTAGTCAATACAACTCGGATGCAGACGACCATGCCAAGCAAATAAAGGACCTTCACTAGCAAGTCCAACTGCGTATCATCCAATAGAATGGAAGTACCAACAATTTGCCAACAAACACCGTAAGAGAGTTGTATTTCAGGTGGGTGACCTTGTTTGGATTCATTTACGCAAGGAGAGGTTTCCTTCTGGTCGCTTTAGTAAATTGCATCCACGAGCTGATGGTCCGTTTCGTGTTCTCGAGCGTATTAATGACAATGCCTACAAGATTGATTTTCCAAGCCATTATAATGTCTCTGCAACCATCAATGTCTCAGATTTATCTGCTTATCATGGTGACGCCGACGGGGATATCGACTCGTGGTCGAGTCTTTTCAAATGGGGGGGAGAATGATGCAGATCAACAGGAAGATGTTTCAGCACAAAATGATGCAGGTCAACAGGGAACGACTTATGACCTCTAGCACGACTCATGGCATTGATCAGCACGACTGCAACAATGAGTACGACTCGTGCACAATTGGGTTAAGAAGGAATGACTCGTGACCTCTAGCACGAGTTGTGCTTTTGGCGGAAAAACAGGATTGCTGGTTTTTATTTTGCTGATGTTTGAACAATAAGTTAGGGTATTTTGGTCTTTTATTTTTTAAAGTCATTTTAGGGTTTTGTGAGAGTACTTAAACTTGTTTTAGGGTTTTGAACAACTTAGGTTTTTTGAGTTTACGAAATAGGGAAAAGCTTAGGCTTTCATAATTGATCCTTGTTCTTTCATTGGGTCTAAATCTCTAGCCTTATGGCATAAGTTGGTTTATCTTACTTCAGAAGAAGATTTAACACGTGCATTGTCCAAGGAATCGCATATGGTCAGTAATTGCATGTTTCGTTCTTTTCGATATTCATCGGATTTCACATTCAGGTACGATTGTCCTTTGGTAGCCGTTTGGATTAGGTTGTATTAATTACCTCTACATTTCTTCGCTCCTGCATTTTTTGAAAGAATTGGCAATGCCATAGGGATGTTTTTAATGGTGGATGATCGCACTTAGCTTTCACTCACCCTATCTATGCAATGATTTGTGTAGAAGATTAGTCTCTAAGCCTCTTCCTAACAAGATTTGGCTTGGGGAATCAAAAGAATCTGATTTTGTTCCAACTGTGGAATTCAAAGGCAACATAATGTATTTTGAGGGTTGTGGGCTGTTAGGACACGTTGCTTCGGAATGTCAAAAGAAGAAGAGGTTGGATAGAGATAATGGGGATCTGTTCCATTCCTCTAAATCGAATGACAATGGCAATGGTAAAGGCAAAGGTATTGCTTGGGTTTCTAGGGATCCATCCTCGTCCGTCGAAGATATGATGAAGAGGAGTCCTATATCTGGTAATAACAATGGCAATGGTAAAGGCAAATGTATTGCTTGGGGTCTTGGGCATATCTAATTCAAGGGAACAGGTTGACACTCCTGACCCTATTGTCCTAAACCCTGATTTTGGGCTTCTTCTTAAGGAGATATATGAGTAGTTGATGTTGGAAAAATAAAGTGTTTTGAAGTAAATAATGTGTAATTTGCTAAATGGGTTGTTTGTCAAATGACCCAATTGATTATGAGTTTCTGTTCTACTCCGTGAGAACATTGAAATCATATATACATTTGTCCAAAATGGTTGAGGGATGAATGAGATATTAAGGCTCAAAGTAAGTGGATTGGAAGTGGGAAATGTGATTATCCCACATAGAAAAGAAATATAAAAGGAGACTAGTTTATATACTCCTACACTGGAGCATAGAAGCTCTCTCTCGCGCACAGGTGCACAAGGGGGGTGCAAATCATGGACCGAAATGGGGTTCGGGCTACCGAACTCATGTGCATGCGCGTCCTGCGGACATGAATGTAGCTCCAAATTGGCCTACTCGCGCTAGCCGACCCACAATCTGCACAATCTGTAACTGGCGCCAATGATTTCAAAGGGTTGTGTAACTGCCGCAAGAGCTGATTGATTGCGCCAATTAATTTCAATAACTGCATTGATTAAGAAAATTAAAAAGGGTTTTAATTTTCGGATAGTTTTAATTTCCTTGGCAGCTGTACAAAGGGAAGAACACAACAATATGAAAAACACACTGATTTCCAGAATCTCTATACCCTCCAATTTGTTGCATATTGAACAATTCTTTTCTTTGACCTCCTGCATATTGCATCCGATGGTGATACCATCCAGGCATAACTTCAGTTTGCCGGAGGTACTAGTGTGTAACAACCTTCCGGTAAGTCCGTTTCATCATGGGAGGCAAACGTCCGGTAACAACTCAAACATAACTCGGCGAGGGGCGAATTTGTCTTAAGGAGAGTGTGGTCTCATACGACTCGGGCATCTAGAATAATCAGTTTATATTTTCATTTGTATTTTTGTTTCTATTTTATTTTGTTTTCTGTAATTTCCAATTAGTTTTGTAATCATTATTCCAATAATCTTAAGACAAATCTTCCTTCGTTGGAAGGGAAAACATCATAAAATTATATTAACTAATTTTTGTTTCGTTTAGATGGATACTGAATCAAACAACATGAGAACCAATGCTGGGAACAGTTCCGAGACTCCTCGTATGGAGGAAGCGCTTCGTGTGGAAACCAATCGTCCAAGGAATGTGGTTGTCCAAATTGTTCCGACTCACCATGGTGAGAAACCGGAAAAAATTGTTGGCCAAGACTTTAAACGGTGGCAACAAAAGATGCTCTTCTATTTGACCACCTTGAACTTGGCGAGGTTTCTTAAGGAAGATCCGCCACAGTTGGGTGAGAATGAGACGGACGTGCAAGCCATCTCTGCTCTTGATGCATGGAAGCATTCAGAGTTTCTTTACCGAAATTACATCCTAAATGGGTTGTCGGATATACTATACAATGTTTATAGTGTTAAGAAAACTGCAAAGAAACTATGGGATTCCTTGGAATATAAGTACAAAATCGATGACGCGGGCACAAAGAAATTCATTATTGGCAGCTTTCTCGATTACAAAATGGTGGACTCTAAAACAGTTAAAAGTCAAGTGGAAGAATTGCAAATAATAATCCATGAAATTCATGTTGAGGGTATGGTAATTTGTGAAAGCTTTCAAGTGGCGGCTATAATTGAAATATTGCCTCCCGCTTGAAAAGATTCAAAAACTATCTTAAACATAAATGAAAGGAAATGAATGTTGAATTGCTTGCTATTCATCTTCGAATTGAGGAAGAGAATATAATTGCTGAAAAGAAGTTGAATAATCTTCTTGTGGCGAAAGCAAATGTGGTGGAGCATGGTGATAGCTCAATGGCCAAAGGCAAGGCCAAAGACAAGTTTGTGCACGGAAAAGGTTCTAGTTTGAAGCCAAAGGGAGGAATCTCCAAAAAGAAGTTCGGTGGAACTTGCTACAATTGTGGTATTGTGGGCCACAAATCTTCCGAGTGTAGAAAGCCAAAGAAGCAAGCAAACATGGTTGATGTCATCTCAAATGAAGTTTCCGATATGCATTTGGCGACGGTAATTTTCGAGGTTTGGTGGGTTTAAACCCAAATCAGTGGTGGATTGACACCGGTGCAACTAGGCATGTGTGCTCCAACAAAGAGATGTTTAGTAGTTTTGAAGCCCTTGAAAATGGTGAAATATTGTTCATGGGAAATTCGGCCACTTCCGATGTAAAAGTTCAAGGGAAGGTGGTGCTCAAGATGACTTCCGTGAAATAATTGACTCTCAACAATGTGCTTTATGTGCCTGATATCCGGAAAAATTTTGATATCCGGATCACTTTTGATTAAGCATGGTTTTCGTATTGAGTTTGAGTCGGATGTTGTTACTTTGTCTAAGAGTGAAATGTTTGTAGGAAATGGGTATGTCAATGATGGAATGTTTAAGCTAAGTGTGATGGTTGTGAAACCAAATGTAATGGCTATTAAGCCCAAAAGCAATGAAATGAATAATTCTTCCGTTTACATGCTTGAGTCTTCCAATGTGTGGCATGGTAGACTAGGACATGTTAATTATGATACTATACGTAGATTAATTAACATGAATTGCATACCAAAATGTAAAATAGACTACAAACATAAATGTGAAACTTGTGTAGAGGCAAAATTACAAAAAAGTCTTTTCCATTCTATTATAAGAAATAATGAACCACTTAAGTTGGTTCACACGGACTTATGTGACTTCAATTCAACACAATCACGTGTGGGTAATAAGTACTTTATGACTTTTGTTTGTGATATCACAAAATATTGTTATGTGTATCTTCTCAAAAATAAAGATGAGGCTATAGAGAAATTTGTTTCTATAAAAATGAAGTTGAAAATCAACTTAACCGGAAAATAAAGGTGATTAGAAGTGATCGTGGTGGTGAGTATGAATTTCCATTTGAGGATATTTGTGCTCAATATGGAATAAAACATGTAACAATGCCACCTTATACACCTCAATCCAATGGAGTTGTCGAACGAAAAAATCGGACTTTAAAGGACATGATGAATGCCATGTTAATAAGTTTGGGGTTACCTTATAACATGTGGGGAGAAGCCGTATTGTCAGCAAACAATGTGTTAAATAAAATGCCTCGAAAGAAAATAAAGAAGAGCCCCTATGAATTGTGGCATGGAAGTGTGTCATCATACCAATACATGCGAGTGTGGGGGTGTCTTGCAAAGGTTTCAATACCACCTCCCAAAAAGGTGAAAATTGGACCAAAAAATATTGATTGCATATTTATTGGGTATGCTCACAATAGTAGTGCTTATAGATTTCTTGTTCATGAATCAAAAATTCAAAATATACACAAGATGGAAATGATGAAGAGGTGTAGCAAGCTCATCTAAACGGACACATGATTCAATAGAAGAAGAAGTAGAAGAAGAAATTCATCATGATGGAAATGATGAAGAAGAGGTGGAACATCGACGTAGCAAATGACGTAGGATAGAAAAATCATATGGCCCGGATTTTCTAATTTACATGTTTGAAGGTGAACCACAAAGTTATAAAGAGGCCGTGAGCTCTTCGGAAGGACCTTTGTGGAAAGAGGCTATTAAAAGTGATATTGATTCAATTTTACAAAATCACACTCGAGAATTAGTGGATCTTCTTCCGGAAAGTAAACCACTGGAATATAAGTGGATTTTTAAAAGGAAAATAAAGATGGATGGAACAATTGACAAGTCTAAGGCAACAAGTCTAAGGCAAGACTTTAATTAAAGGTTACAAGCAAAAGGAAGGCCTTTCTACCTTTCTCGAAAACGTGTGCGTGTGTGTGTGTGTTTACATTTTAAAATGGGGACTTGAATGACAAGCTTAATCTTGGTTTGAATGTCAAACGTTGATTAGGTGTTCTGTTTGAAAAGGCGAGCGTTTGAATGACAAACGTCGGTTTTGAAGTTTTAGGAAAAGTGGCACGAATGCTGATTTTGACTGCTTAACTTAAGTGTCAAATGTTGACTTTTAAGAAAAGAGCGTTTGAATATCAAACGTCGGATTTTGAGTTTTGAAGATGAGCGTTTGGATGCCAAACGTCATTTCCCGCGTTTTGAAAAAGAGTTCGAAGATTGAACTCCGGTTTTGAACCGGGCATGTCATTGTTAACGATTTTTACTGGAAAAACGTATTAAATGATTTTGAATGTCAAAAGTCGGCTTTTAAAGTTTGAAGATGAGTGTTTGGATGCCAAACGTCATTTCACGCGTTTTGAAAGAGAGTTCGATGGTCGAACTCCGGTTTTGAACCGGGCATTACATTGTTAACGATTTTTACGGGAAAAACGTATTAAATGATATGCGATCAACAAATCGGGTTGCGACTCGGACTTTGAAAAGTAAATACTATCACGATCCAAACGGGTCGGACTTTGTAAATGACAGTATTTAAAGTGCAGTATCAACGGAATCAAACGATCCGAAATTGTAAAGTACGATCGACGAGCCAAACGGCTCGGAATTGTAAATTTGTGTGAAAGTAAATGACGTTCGACGGATCAAACGGTCCGAAATTGTAAATGACAGGAATTAAAATGACGTTCGACGGATCAAACGATCCGGAATTGGTAAATGACATAAAAGAAAACGGAACGGGGCCGGAACGCCGTTTTAACCCGAGATTACTTTTCTTACGGGAAGAGAAGAGGATCGCGGACTAAAACGCATCGGACCCCGTTAGACGATGACGTCTACATTTCAACAACGTCGTCCAAAATGGTTATAGCGACTGGCACGTAAATCGAGATGAAATGAGAGTTTAAAGAGAGAGGGAGCTACCTATGGCTAGGGTCGGCTCCTTTGGCTCGAGGGACGTATACGGGATACGAAAGTGTGTTTGGAATGGTGTTTCGAGGTGGCGGAGGTTGTATTTGATCGAAATATGGAGTTTTCACGCAAAACGAGGTAAAATCGGGGCTCGAGAAGGGGTGAAACCAGTTTAGGCCGTGGGTTTTGGTGAAAGGGAGTGATTTTTTGTTGTTATAAATGGCTTTTACAGCCTCTGTATTTATAGGTGAAAATTCATGATGAGTCCAGACGGACTGAGGGTGAAATCAGGTGTTTTGTGAAACTTTGGAAATTGGAGGGGCTTGCTGGCAATTCTGAATTTCCTGCAAATGAGTCCGGCCGGACTGAGACTGTATACAAGGGGTATTTTTGTCTTTTCACTCTGAATTTGATTGAAAGGTGATGGGGGAGCTGTGGCATGTAAGCCACGCGTCCCCGTGACTCACATGCCATGGGAGTTCGTGCCATTATTTCCTGGTTTTGTCCGTTTTTAAAATAACAGTCCGGAAAATGTCCGAAATGCCCCCGAAAAGTGCCGGAAAGTGCATTTTTCAGGGAAAGCCGTACTTTTACGTGCAACAACGTGTGTTGAGTACGCTTTGACGTCGGGATGCTCGGGGCAGTCCCGAGACGTCTCGTTTGCTTGGCAACGGGGAACTTAACGGGTTCTGGTTAACCTGGAGCGGGCCAGTTAACGAATTCTGGTTAACTTTTAACGGATTTTGACGATCCGGATTTGGGTACTTACAGTGGTGGTAGTGGTTGTAGTGGTGGTAGTGGTAGTGGTTGTAGTGGTGGTAGTGGTTGTAGTGGTGGTAGTAGTAGTGGTGGTAGTGGTAGTGGTAGTGGTAGTGGTAGTAGTAGTGGTAGAAGTGGTACTGGTAGTAGTGGTGGTGGTAGTAGTGGCGGTAGTGATAGTGGTAGTTGTAGTAGTGGTGGTGGTGGTACTGGTAGTACTGGTAGTGGTAGTAGTGGTGGTAATGGTAGTACTGGTAGTAGTTTTGGTAGTGGTAGTGGTAGTGGTAGTAGTGGTGGTGGTGGTGGTAGTAGTAGTGGTAGTAGTAGTTCATTCGGCTTTACAGAGGGTGTTGCATTACTAACTAAGACGTTGCATTAGAAAGAGGGCGTTCATTAGTAATTTAGCCGTTACATTAGAAAAATCTAATGTAACAACAAAAAATCTAATGTAACGCTGAGATCAAAGCCGTTCCATTAATCAAAATGTGTCGTTACATTAGCTCTGTTGTTGCATTAGACTCGTTACATTAGCTCTGGCGTTGCATTAGATGCGTTACATTAGCTCTGTCGTTGCATTAGATGCGTTACATTAGCTCCGAAATGTAGAAGTGTTCCTTAGGCAATCTTCAAGGAGATAGAGGAACACCACCATTGGTAACCTCTCATCCTCTTCTCATTAAAATATACTTGTCATACTTGTTATATTGATTTTTGTTCGATATTTGATTTGTTGCTATAAAAATCAAGTCTTTAGTCATGTAGATCAAAATATCCCCATCCCCTATCACATGGGATTCATGGAAGATCCATCCCAAGGATGAACAATAAGACCTCAAATGGCTTGTTCTAGGGTTGATCTCTCACATGATGATGTTAAAATATCATCTTTTGCATATAAAAATGTCATCTTTTTCATTAAAAATGTCATCTTTACTCACGAATGTCATTCCCCTTCCCATAGACCTTGCTTCCACGGATTGTCCACCTAAAAGGTTCATAAAGGACATAGGAAAGCCATAAAGGTCCTCTCTTTTCATTCCTAGTCCTAGCTTGCATCATGTTCATTACATATGTTAGCATAAAAATGCCATCTTTACTTTAAAATGCATTCCCCATGTCCCTCATGGTTGGATCACTCTCCAAGGATTGCCTAGTGACCTTCATAAGGCACAAAAAGGCATAGGATGAGTATAAAGATCCAATATTTATACCCCTCCCCTAGTCCCCTTTGGTACTTGAAACATCTCTTGGAGTGTAATGGTGTAAAGGTCTTATCTTTACATCATTTCCTCCACATAATGATGCCATAGACGGATATTCCTTTAGAAAAGGATGAACTTGAGCCCCTACATCTCCGATCATCACTTGAGACGAGCATAAATGTCCTGACTAAGCTCAAATCGTCTCAAGATGTAGGATTGATGGGCAAAGGTCATTCCTTTCTAAAGAGTCTCATCCTTGGACTATAAAAGAGGTGTCCCTATCTTGATCACATGTGACCCAAGGTCTCATAATGATGATCATAAGTCCAAGATGAGAACGGGATCAAAGTCCCTAACACATCAAAATCCAAGGAATCCCGAGCGATAACCAACTCGTGGTTTATACGTTCGGAATACCACTTGGCACATTCCCTTCTCTTCAAAAAAAAAGATCCCACACATTAAAACACAAAGGCAAGCATGAAAATCGGATCTTGGATGACTTGCTTCGGCAAGACTCTTTGGGTGAACGACGATCTGTTCTTCCCAAGGGGTAACTTAACCTCCGGACCCAAATTCTTTTTTTCAAAGTTTTGAGGAAATCAAAATGGCGTGGTGACTCCATTTTTCAATTTAAACCGGATGTCTTCAAACCGATGTGAGGCGATGACCCCTTACACGAGAAAGCGGTTCTAACATAAAAAAATGAGGAAAGGAAAAACCGCAATCTTGGGCACCACATTCACAGAATGGGCCAATCCAATTGCTACAATACCAAAGGCCCAACGACAAAGATTAGTCAACCTAACTTATTGTCCGACCATCATTGGTCCCGACCTAGCTTCGTCCGACCTAATATCATCTATATGTACAATTTCTATCAAGCCAAGGCACAAAGTCAGGTCGACTTTGAATACTCAAGTGACCTCGACCTACCAACACGTACATCCGTCTACGTCGTTATTTGTAACCGCCTCCTACATTCTCGGAGAAAGTTACGCACAAAACATCTCCTTGATTTTAGGGATTCACAGTGATCCCATAACACCACTATATATACCAGACAACATAAAATGTTAAAAGGTAATGATGTAAATAAAGATAACGCAGCGGAATAATAAAGTAACCGGGATAGACAAATAATCGAATTACCGATTACTTGACCTAATTCGAATCCACGAATTAGGCTTTTGATAAGAACTCCGAAGAGATCTTCTGCAAGCCAAAATAAATTGACCAAGTTTACCGAGAAGGGACACAATTGCAAAGCAATCAATTTGTTTATTTCATAAAAGTCTACCTATTACAAAGTACCATAACTATTTATACTAATAAAAAGAACATTCTAGAAATAATGAAAGACTATGTATCTGTACCAATTTGGCCGAAATGTATTAACGAAAAGACACAAATTAAGTCAGACATGCTCTTTGACGAAAAGACACGAAACACTTCAGATATGCCCTTCCAGGAACCCCTCGGCCGAGGCAGCCATACTACTCGGCCGAGCATACCACTGCCGAAAACCAAAACTTCTGTCCCCTTCCCCTCGGCCGAGTCAAGAAGTAGCTCGGCCGAGCACACGTCACTGCCGAAAGACCATGTATTTGTCCACTTTGTCTTCCGTCCGTACTGCACCCCTTTGTCTTCTGTCCTTACTACACCACTTTGTCTTCCATCTCGTACTACACCATTCACCCTCTCTTCAAAAGAACTCAACCTCGAGTTCTCGTCCGATATTTGGCAAGATCCGCCCCAGAAAAACAAATACTTTGAATAAATCAAAGCTTTTCTCGTCCTCGAAAAGAAATAGAATACTTTTCCTTCCCAATGAAACAAGTATTTGGAATAAATTTGTTCCCTATGCCCAAACCAACATAATTTGTGTTCTTCCAAAAATAAAAATATACTAGAAATGACAACACTCATCCGTCGATCGTCCGCCCCATCCTTCCCAGGATCAACAATAAATAAAAAAATAACAACTTCAAAATTAACTTCCTCCATGGACTCCTCCACAAACTCCCAATTAATTCTTCCTTTTTCCTTCCCATCATCAATTCCCAAATCTTCATCAAAGACCGGGGGTTTAGACCAATCAACACTTATTTCTTCCTCCTCCTTTAATTCTTCCTCCTTCACTTGTCGATCAATATCCTCTATCTCGCAAACAACCACCTCACAAACAATCTCTTCATCTCCCCCCATGGACATAAAATTATCAACAAAAATAATATTCTTTTCCTTGGAATCACAATTATTATCTTTAAATTCAGTGGTTGGATTTACGGAATTGAGTAGAACAACCCCTTCTTCTTTTATCAGATCTAGATCTTTTGCTTTAAGCAGTTCGATGTTCTTGCGATCTTCCTCCGCACACAAAAATTCCTGTAAACGCATAATTCTTACAATTTCAGAAAAATAGGAATGGTGCTCTTCTAATATTTGAACCCTCCGAGACCAATATTCTGAACCAAATCTGTCTCCTCGTCGAGCTTCAACCAACTCCATCTCGAGACGCGGAAGAATTTCATAGTAGTCGAAGGTACCACGTCTTCCTCCATTTTTAGTCATCTTCTCGTCGGAGAACCCTAGGATCGACCGATTTCTGATACCAACAGATGTAAATAAAGATAACGCAGCGGAATAATAAAGTAATCGGGATAGACAAATAATTGAATTACCGATTACTTGACCTAATTCGAATCCACAAAATAGGCTTTTGATAAGAACTCCGATGAGATCTTATGCAAGCCAAAATAAATTGACCAAGTTTACCGAGAAGGGACACAATTGCAAAGCAATCAATTTGTTTATTTCATAAAAGTCTACCTATTACAAAGCCCTACCATAACTATTTATACTAATAAAAAGAACATTCTAGAAATAATGAAAGACTATGTATCTGTACCAATTTGGCCGAAATGTATTAACGAAAAGACACAAATTAACTCAGACATGCTCTTTGACGAAAAGACACGAAACACTTCAGATATGCCCTTCCATGAACCCCTCGGCCGAGGCAGCCATACTACTCGGTCGAGCATACCACTGCCGAAAACCAAAACATATGTTCCCTTCCCCTCTGCCGAGTCAAGAAGTAGCTCGGCCGAGCACACGTCACTGCCGAAAGACCATGTATCTGTCCACTTTGTCTTCTGTTCGCACTACACCCCTTTGTCTTCCGTCCGTACTACACCACTTTGTCTTCTTTCTCGTACTACACCAGGCAATGTCTTCTTGTCTATTTTGAGATTACGTCATTTGATACAATTTCATATAAAGCTTATAACAATATATCTCATCATCACGCTGGAGAGTATTAGCCGGAGACTAACCCAGCTAGTCATTTGTTTGTGGTTTCAGGTCACATTTGCTAAGGATCAACCTATTGTTGTACTAATGATGATCTGGATCGTTTCCTGCGTCATCACTTTGGTTCTATTACCGGGAAGCGATAACGTTATACCATGAAACCTCATTCAACCGTTAACATGGTATCTGATGGACACACTGCTACTTCCTCCAGGGAGCCTGTGTACGAGAATGTGGGAAACAAGGATGCAGGTGCCGGAAATCGCACTGCAAACTTGCCTCCTCCTCCACAAGGCCATCACACGAGAAGGGCCACTCGTTCAAACTGCGTGTCCGACGGTATGGGTCTACAAGACGAGAGAAGACAGAAAAGGCCTATACCTAACCAAGGGGTAAGCCAGCAACCGAAGCGGGTCCAAACATGTTGAACAGGTGCAGGCGACATTGCAGGTCCCTCAGCTTCTCACTTTAGTTGGAAAGATATTTTGCTGGAGCGGGCTAGGTTGCTGCAGAGCTTGTTCGAAGTGTAGAATAAGTTACTCGAGCTACCCAAGTCTCCTGAAAAGGATGACAAAAGATCGCAATGGGAAGCTCCATCTCTCACCTCTCACAGACACGCTAACGGAGGTCCTAGACCATCTGGTTGAGAAAGATGGCATGATATGCCTCCCCTCCCACATTTCCATATATCGAATTGGCGACCTAAGGGATAGGCTCAACCAGCAAAGGGAACAGGAAGCCGACTAAGCTCAGAGTAGGCAGCTTGAAGCTGACATGGCTTAGCGTAGGTCACTACAAAGGGGAGAAAGGTCGTTTCCACGATGGGAAAGGAGAGAAGTAACTTCCCCAGGGAATGAGAGACAAAGGACCCTCTCTAGGAGGGAACCCCATCGTGAGGAAAGACAAAAGTCTAACTCAGTCTCCCACCAAAGGAGCGACCTGGATGTTAGGGAGCTCCTCAACTTAAAATGAAGATTAGATGACATGGAGGCAGATATGACAGCCACCATTGGGAAGGTCGAACGAAATAACTGTACTCTTCGACCTTTAGCCAAGGATATGCTCGACAAAGTGCCTCCTACAGGTTTCAAGCTGCCAATGTTGGCAAAGTATTCGGGCGCGACCAATGCCTTGAATCACATGCAGCATTTTGAGGTCACGATGTGTTTGGTCTCTTCTAAGGATGACGTGCTATGCAAGGCGTTAACCAGCACCTTCACAGGTGCAGCATTGACTTGATTTCGTGGCCTAATCGCCGGCTGCATCACATCATGGAGCTGAAACATGGAGGCCTACATCGATGAAATGGTCATCAAAACCAAGACTGGTCATGTGGTCAACCTAAGGGATACGTTCGCCAATTTACGAGCAAACGACATGAATCTGAACCCGAGAAAGTGTGTTTTTGTGGTAGTAGCTGGCATGTTTCTGGGATTCATGATATCACAAAGAGGTATCAAAGCTAATCCAAAAAAGATTAATGTGTTGGTAGAAATGCAAGAGCCTACGTGTATCAAGGTGGTCCAATGATTAATGAAAGGGTCGCAACTCTAGGTCGCTTCATAGCAAAATCAGCGGAGAGATCTCTCTCCTTCTTCAAAACTTTAAGGGGGACGAAAAACTTTGAATCGATGGTCGAATGCTCCTCATCGTTCCAACAGCTCAAAGAATACCTCTCCTCTCCACCATTGCTGAGCAGCCCGATCCAAGGAGAGAGTTTATACGTCTACCTATCAGCTGGAGATCGAGTAGTCGCTGTATTTCTGGTCAGAGAGGAAAATGGCCTTCAGAAACTAATCTACTATCTAAGCAAGGCCTTGTCCGACGTAGAAGGGCGATACTTCAATGCTGAAAAGATCGCCTATGCCTTAGTGGTAGCAGACAAAAAGGTCAGAGCTTACTTCTCTGCTCACCCAATTATCATACTAACTAATGGTCATTTGAGTAAGATATTGCACAAACATGAAAGCTCATGTCCACTGCTCAACTGGTCAATAGAATTGACGGAGTTCGACATTGAATATAGGCCTCGAAAAACATTGCTCGCCAAGGAAGATAACATGGAGAGCACCCCAAAAGAAATCTTGAAAGGGAAATAACAATCACCCTAACAGACAAGGAGCTTACACAATGATTGCTGGAAGGTTACTTGGATGGGCCTGCTACTAGGTCACGTTGCTTCGGAATGTCGAAAGAAGAAGAGGTTGGATAGAGATAATGGGGATCTGTTCCATTCCTCTAAATCGAATGACAATGGCAATGGTAGAGGCAAAGGTATTGCTTGGGTTTCAAGGGATCACCTCGTCTGTAGAAGAGATGATGAAGAAGAGTCCTATACCTGGTAATGACAATGGCAATGGTAAAGGTAAATGTATTGCTTGGGGTCTTGGGCATATCTAATTCAAGAGAACAGGTTGACACTCCTGACCCTATTGTCCTAAACTCTTATTTCGGGCTTCTTCTTAAGGATATATCAGAGTAGTTGATGTTGGAAAAATAAAGTGTTTTGAAGGAAATAATGTGTAATTTGCTAAATGGGTTGTTTGTCAAATGGCCCAATTGATTCTGAGTTTCTGTTCTACTCCGTGAGAACATTGAAATCATATATACATTTGTCTAAAATGGTTGAGGGATGAATGAGATATTTGGCTCAAAGTAAGTGGGTTGGAAGTGGGAAATGTGATTATCCCACATAGAAAAGAAATATAAAAGGAGACTAGTTTATATACTCCAACACATTAGTAGGGAGCAAGATTGTGGAGCATAGAGGCTCTCTCTCGCGCACAGGTGCACAGGTGGGGTGCAAATCATGGACCGAAATGGGCTTCGGGCTACCGAACTCATGTGAATGCGCGTCCTGTGGACACGAATGTAGCTCCAAGTTGGCCTACTCGCGCTAGCTGACCCACAATCTGCACAATCTGTAACTGGCGCCAATGATTTCTAAGGGCAGTGTAACTACCGCAAGAGCTGATTGATTGCGCCAATTAATTTCAATAACTGCATTGATTAAGAAAATTAAAAAGGGTTTTAATTTTCAGACAGTTTCAATTTCCTTGGCAGCTATACAAAGGGAAGAACACAATAAAATGAAAAACACACTGATTTCCAGAATCTCTATACCCTCCAATTTATTGCATATTGAACAATTCTTTTCTTTGGCCTCCTGCATATTGCATCCGGTGGTGATACCATCCACGCATAACTTCAGTTTGCCGGAGGTACTAGTGTGCAACAACCATCCGGTCAGTCCGTTTCATCATGGGAGGCAAACGTCCGGTAACAACTCAAGCATAACTCGGCGAGGGGCGAATTTGTCTTAAGGAGAGTGTGGTCTCACACGACTCGGGCATCTTGAACAATCAGTTTATATTTTCGTTTGTATTTGTGTTTCTGTTTTATTTTGTTTTTTGTAATTTCCAATTGGTTTTGTAATCATTATTCCAACAATCTAAAGACAAATCTTCCTTCATTGGAAGGGAAAACATCATAAAATTAGATTAACTAATTTTTGTTTCGTTTAGATGGATACAGAATCGAACAACATGAGAACCAATGCTAGGAACAATTCTGAGACTCCTCGTATCACTACTAGAAACAGGGCGTTTACCGACGGACTTTTACCGACGGACACAGTCCGTCGGTATTACCGACGGAAATGAAACGTTTACCGACGGAAAATAATTTCATTTCACCGGGAATTTTTTTTTAAATTTTCGTTTAGTCCGTCGGTAATGGAAGTAATTCCGTCGGTAATGCCAACGGTCTCTGTCCGTCGATAATTCCGACGGATATTTCCGTCGGTAATTAGCCCTATATATATAACCTTTTCCCCTTCCCAACCATTTACTCGTTTATTCATTCAGGGAATAAATGCAAACAACGCCGATCCCAGTCGCCGAGTCTTCGCCGTTCGCCGCCGTTCGCCGTTTGCCGCTGTTCGCCGTCGCAGGTTAGTAATCTCTCACTCGCTTTCTCTCACTCGCTTTCTCTCTCTCTCTCTCTCACCCGCTTTCTCTCTCTCTCTCTCATTAGTCTGTCCCAGTCGCGTATAGTCCCGTCCCCGTATCGCCGCCGTCTCCTAGCACCGCCGCCGACTACTCCTTTTCAAGGAAGCAAAGGTAAGTCCATATTTTTTGTTTGATTTTATGAATTTTGGTTTGATTTTACACAATTTTCGTTTGATTTTATGAATTTTTTTTATTAGTGATGCTCCATCAAAAATGTTATAATTAAATTTTTATGTTCAACATGGTTATTTAGAGGGGTGGAAATCAAATATGATAGTGCTGGCCTTGGTTCACTGTCTGCAAAATCATGCTCTATTTGTGCACTGTTCAAACTTATTTTCGGATATGTATTTGTGCCCTCAACATACTTCTATTGAATTTTGTTTGGTGTTCTTTATATTTTGATTGGTATTTGTAAGAACCCTAATTTGTTTTTGATTCTAATGTTCATGATTATTGATTGGTATTTGTGTGAATTTTCAAATATTTGAATGTTTGATGCTTATTGGTCCTCCGATTTAGGTTGTTTGCATTTTTTAACTAGTTTATCAAGCTGGGTTTTGGAAGTGGCTTTTCATTATACCTAATTGATAGTTAATTAGGCTTTAAATAGATTGAGGTACAACTCTATTTAAAATATAAATAAGATGAGAGCCTTTTTCACCCACAGCTATCAAAATTCGTCTTCTTTGATCAAGAAAGACAGAGCAAACAAGTTCATTACCGTTTGAGCAAAGGATTTTCTGTTTAATAAGAGTTTTTCGGTTTCCTTTGTCCTCTTTCTCTCTAAGGATCTCAAACATCACTTGAGATCCTTAGAGAGGAGGACAAGAAACCGAAAAAATTCTTATTAAACAAAAAATCCTTTACTCAAACGGGAATGAACTTGTTTGCTCTGTCTTTTTTGGTCTAAGATGAGATTGGGTTTTGATAGTTGTGGATGAGAACGACTCTTATCTTGTTTATAAAAGTTAATTTAATTCATCATTGTAAAATTTCAAATTTTACAATAAAGAATTAATATTTCAAATTATTCACAATATTAATAATTTAAAAAATATGATAGATGTGTGTGTTAATTCATTATTGTAAAATTATGCATTTTACGGTAATGAATAAAAATTAATGTTACGACGTGACGTTGTGACGGTTGAAACACAAAATCTTAGAAACCCGTTTAAGAATCTTTAACTTATCATGTTGAGGTCAACATGTAGTCATCGATTCTTAAATTGTCCGTGTGGACAGTCTTGAAATGCACGATTATATGTTTTGTAAATATCATCATTGTCTATTAAAATTGCTTGAATAGTCGATAGTTGAGATATTTCGGTTGCATTAATCCTATTGTTATCTGAGTGTATACAAGACATATATGGTTGATTACACACTATCGATTCTAATCGATAGTGTTTGATTGACCTAGTCTACGTCGTGCACTTGGAGACCATGGGGTTATGCTGCCGAAATTTCTTGATTTTCGATTATAAAGCAAGTAGACAAGGTGATATTTGCAATTCATACGTGTATTTCGGGATGGGATAGAAGCCAACCCAATTCTAAACCTAATGGACATGAATTGTCCTTTCATCATAGGGAATGATATACTTTACAACAAAGAATTAAATATTAATATTTTAAATTATTCAAAATATTATGATAGATGTGTGTGTTAATTCATTATTGTAAAATTATGCATTTTACGGTAATGAATAAAAATTAATGTTACGACGTGACGTTGTGACAGTTGAAACACAAAAGCTTAGAAACCCGTTTAAGAATCTTTAACTTATCATGTTGAGGTCAACATGTAGTCATCGATTCTTAAATTGTCCGTGTGGACAGTCTTGAAATGCACGATTATATGATTTGTAAATATCATCATTGTCTATTAAAATTGCTTGAATAGTCGATAGTTGAGATATTTTGGTTGCATTAATCCTATTGTTCTCTGAGTGTATACTAGACATATATGGTTGATTACACACTGTCGATTCTAATCGATAGTGTTTGATTGACCTAGTCTACGTCGTGCACTTGGAGACCATGGGGTTATGCTGCCGAAATTTCTTGATTTTCGATTATAAAGCAAGTAGACAAGGTGATATATGCAATTCATACGGGTATTTTGGGATGGGATAGAAGCCAACCCAATTCTAAACCTAATGGACATGAATTATCCTTTCATCATAGGGAATGATATATGACGAGCGTCGAAACGTCAAAATAAAATTTCCAACTCAAACTACCTACAATTGATTTGTAGATAGGGTAAGTAGGGTCGAACCACCGAGACACGAATTTAAAGTGTGTAAAATTATTGCTATGAAAAAGATTTTTATAAAGTGAAGAATTTGTTGTTTTCAAAAATAATGCTTTTGCAAAATTAACTAAAATTTGTTATAAAATGAAGTTTCAATAATAAGGCGAAATTCTCGGAATTGGTTTCACAATTATGCTCAAGTTTCACTGTTCATCAATCAAAGTATACTTGGGGTTTTGTTCTTACGAAATTATGATTGGGACACTTAGGCGGGTGATTTGCAATCAAGTGTTCCCAATTAATCTATTCCCTTGGCCCGTTCATAGATTAATTAGGAACCCATTTAGAACTTAAGAACAACAAAAAAAAAACCACAATTCGTATGAATCTTTTGGCGGGGATTCAACAAATTGTTACTATCAAGCCAAGACTAATTTCAATTGTAAATTTGGTGATTCACAATTGAAATTCTAAATTATTCAAGAACAATTATGCCATCACATAAACATTCTAAAATTCCACTTAAAAGCTACTTGATAATCCCAAGTAATACAATGATAAAGATGAAAAATAAAACTCAAAACATAAATTGTTACCTCCAATTCCAAGAACTAAATTGTTTAGCTATCCATGGAAATCAATAACACCAAGAAAATTGAAGAAGAGGCTATGGAGAAGATGAGGAAAAGTTCATAAAAAAAAACTGAAAATAGTATCTGGAAAATAATAATTGTCCTCTAATTCCAACCACAAAATCTAGGGAGAAACGCGTTTCTCCATAAGTTATGGAGAAACGGGTCCCGACATGTCGCGCGACAATGAGCTAGATAGCCAGAAACCTATGAAAGTGATATCCAGAAACCTTCAAATGAATATCCAGAAACCTTCAAAATGTTTCTGGATATACATTTGAAGGTTCGGATATCCGAAAACCTTCAATAGCAATTTGGATATGCCCTAACACATTTCTGGATATGCACCTAACAGCTTTTACGGATATGCACCTAACGGTTTACGGATATACATTTCACATCCTTCGACTATCAAATACAAAGCTTCGGATATCAACCGCAAAGCTTCGGCTATCAAATGCAAAGCTTACGGATATCCAAGCTTTTGGTCTTGGCCTTGGGTTTTTTTTTACGGATATACATTTCACATCCTTGGCTATCAAATACAAAGCTTCTGGATATCAACTGCAAAGCTTCTGGCTATCAAATGCAAAGCTTCTGGATATCCAGAAGCTTTTGGTCTTGGCCTTGGGTTTTTTTTTTCTGGTTATCAAATGTAAAGCTTCTGGCTATGAAAAACACGTTTCTCCATAGTTATGGAGAAACGCGTTTCTCAGCAGACGCACTCAATTCCAACGGCTGAAAAACAAAAAAAAAACAATTGAAGTTTTATAACAATTCCTAGGTTTTTTTAGAGAAATGAACAGTCCCTTATTTACTCAGCAACATCAAGGCCAAGCTAGGCCCAAGTCCCTTGCAGCATTCCTTGGCCCAACGACTGAAACCTTCGAAATCCTTGGCCTGAACATTCCAACGTGGCCCATTTTCTTTGGCCTTCCTTCGGCCACCTCAATTCCATTTGGCCAGCCACTCCAAGCCATTCCACCTCCAATGGCCGGCCCCTTGCTGCCACCTTGGCCGAGCCCCTGTGCAATCCAGCCTGCCTTGCCTTGGTTTTGGACCACTATAGTATTCGTTTCATCCCATAATTGCAACGTCGTTTTTTTTTCGCATTTTAGACATTATAAAAATTCTGTTGCACTTTCCTTGAGCTTCCATATTTTCACTTTGTCCCGAAACTTTAGAGAACCATTTTTTCAACTTCCAAAATTTACACTTAGATCCCTGCACATCCAAAGTGGCCCAAAATGCTTCGAGTTCGCTCAATCTTCATTTGAACCCCTGAAAACTAGAAGAACACTAAAAACATCCATTAAAACACACAAAACTCAAGGATTAAGCAAAGAATAAGTTTATAAAGTATTAAATGGATGAGTGTAAAACTCACTCATCAAATACCCCCAAACTTATACATTTGCTAGTCCTCGAGCAAACACTAAAATAAACTATAAACAATATAAAACTAAACTGACACAAAACTAAAAACAAATTACTCTACCCAATAATTAACTATGTCCCCACATTCTTGCATGTTCCACAATTGCACAAATCACAAGTTACCATCAATCGCTGGATAATACTTTCCACTGTGCAAATAGCCATATATTTTCCATTAATTGTAGTATCTTACTTAACCATTATAATTGCACCATAAATCTCTATATGCTCTATCATCTCTCTCTTTACTCTCAACCAAGATCCACTTTTATAAAGCTAAGTACACCAACCATCTTTTATTTTATTGACTTTATCTATCAAACAACAACACTCTTTAAAACAAAGCATGAACACTCCCATGAATTTTCTCAATTTAACAACCAATTACACCCCCCCTAACTTGATTATTTAAGCACAATTTAAGACCTTCTACCGTTCAAGTAGGGAACACTGTAGCAGCGAACTCCATGCCCCTAATACTAGGTAGATATGCAACACTTTATACTCCTATTTGGCAAGGAAGCAACGTCGCAGCGAACGCCGTGCCCCGAGCTACTTTAGGAATATTTATTTAAAGGTTTGAGAGTTAGCCACTTCGGTATCGAGCTTGGTACGGACCATCGCGGCGGTAAAGCTCTTCCTCCATAACGTTACTGCATACCCAGAAATCTGGTTAAGCTAGAATAATCCCTAACCAATTAATCTACACGTCTGTAGGTATCACCGAGTATAAATTGAATTGCCATTGCTCTCATTCCCCTTTTCTTTTTTTTTTTCAAGACAACAAGGGGGGGTTCCATTCACATCTAAGGAGTACTCATCTTATGATTCGCATAATGTTGCTATTTAATAAACAAATTCACTAACTTAAAAGATGATGGTGTACTATAAATTTTATAAAAAGAACCAAAATTGTCAACAAAGTGATTATTAACAAGAGTACACTAAACTGCAACTAAGAGATTTAGGACACAATCATAACTCTTAAGTAATGGACCACAATTAATCAAAAATATACCAAAACTTGCATATACAAATTATCACACCCCATTATGCTCTTTAGCAGTCACAACAAATCACATGCAATCATGGGGAACACCAAGAATGTTAATGACTATATATACAAGAAAGGACATAGCTAACTATTTTATTTTTTCATTTGTTTTTTTTTTCTTTCAATTTTTTTTCATTTTAATAAAAACTAAATTAAAACTTTTTTTTTTTTAATAAAAACTAAATTAAAACTAAGTATATACATTACCCACCCCAAACTTAAAATGCACATTGTCCCTAATGTGAATAAAAAAAAAACAAAACAAAAACAAATATAAATAAAAAGGACGAAATACTTACAACCTCAATCGGCCGAAAGACCCGCACGACGGGCAATATTCTTCACCCGCGCATCCAACTTCTCCACATTTGCATTTATTTGCTCCATGCATTCAACAAGCCCCAAGAATGGCTCCCCAAGTGCTCGCATTCACTTTAACAGGCATTTCTTTTATAACCTCATACGCTTCTACTAACCCACTCCTCAACTGCATGTTCGGATCAATACCATTCCTATTCGAAAATCCATGAATTTCCTTGATCATACTCAAAACCCCAATACCCACACAAGATTTCAACAAAGCAAGAACAGTAATCAAACCAGCCTTCAACCCCATACCTAGCATTCTCCTGTACAACCGTATCTCCTCACTATTTTTCACACTTGCTTGACTCCGTCCCATCTCCAAAATAAATAACAATTTTGTTTAAATGAAAAATTGAAGTGGCAGCTTGAGTCTAAGAGAAGGACCAGTGGACTTGGTGTAACAGTAGCAAGGGTTTTGGGTTAGAATTCGGCTACAGTGGGTAAGGGCTTTGGCCGATTTGGTTTTAGGGTTTGGCCGGAATTGAGTTTGGAGAAGAATGGGGGCTGCGTCTGTTTTGGAGAAGAAAACAGGGAGAATTTTCGCCGGAATTGGGTTGGGTTTTGGCCGGAGAAACGGGAAAAGAAGATGGCGATTGCTTGGATTTGGGAGTTTGGGTTTGGAACTGGTAATGGCGAAGGAGGGGAAGGAGGAGAGAAACTTTGGCCGGATTTGATGAAAGTTTTGGCCGGTATTGATGTTTGGAGAAGAATGGGGGATGGGTTATCGCCGGAATTCAGTTTGGTTTAGGAGAGGGGAAGAGGGTCGCCTGATTGGAGCTGGAAGAAGGGGGTTGGGATGGTCGGAGAGAGGTTGAAATTGGGAATGGAGGAGAATAAGGAGCGGCTGGGGAGGAGGTTAGGAGAGGGACCAGTGAAAGGGGGATTTTGGCCGGAATTGGTGGAGGAGAACAAGGCTGCTTCAGAGGTTTGCCGATTTGGAGATGAGGAATGGGATTTTTGGTTTACGGATGCTAATGGTGGAAGGGAGAGCCGGCGACGGAGAAGAAGAGGCGAAGGGTTTTGGGTTTGGGTTTTCGCTGGTAACTGAGGAGGTTGGGAGATGTAACGGCGAGAAGAGGAGAAACTAGGGACTGGGAAGGACGTGGGGGAAGAAATGGGTTAGGGGGTGTTTCAAAAAAAAATAAAAATTCTTTTTTTCTTTTTCTTTTTTCCTCATTTTTTTTTACTAACTAAACCCTCGATTAATGGAAATTTTCAATTGACCCCCTCCCCTAATTTCCTAAACAACCCCTTTATTTTGTACATTTCTGAACCATGGCCATGAATCAAACCATGGCCTCCCCATGGACAATGCTGAAAATTTATACCCCTTTGGCGTCCATGGCCATGGACAAAACCATGGCCTGCCCATGGTTTGCGCAAATCACTTTGCATCCTTTTACTATCAAAATAACTTCATGGCCATGATAATTTTCATGGGTAGGCCATGGAATGCTCAGATTCACTCCTCCTACACATCACAAACAAAACCAAGTAAAATAGCACTGTTCCATGAAAATAATAATTTTTTTTTTAATTGAAAACATTTAAATGAAAACAATGAAACCTAAGTGATGAAAACAAAGGAACAATTTTTTTTTTTTTAATTTTATTAAAATAAAGGAACTACAAGTTAAACTACTCACCTTGGGTTGCCTCCCAAGTAGCGCTTTTGTTTATGGTCGTATAGCTAGACCGATGCCAAGGTTATCTTAACCATCACCTTCCTTCCTTTTGCCCACTTCTCCGTCTCGCGGGTCTTCACTTTCAGTTTTAGCCCCATAAATATTCCCTTTGATATATGACCATTTAGGGCCCAAGGGAATTTTTGAATTTTAAGTTTCTTGGGCTTCTTCTCACGGGAGTCCTTACCACTTTCTCCGTCTTCAAAGATGGGAGGGATCACCAAAATGATTGAGGATTCATGATCGGCATTTTTCATGAGTAGAGGTTGGTGTTCATTCAAACATGGCTTGTCGATCTTGGCGAGAGTGACTATATCTTCTTGAAATTCATTGCCCCGCATCTCACCATAAAGAGCAAACTCAATTTCATCAACTTTCTCATGCCATGATTTTTCCATAATTTCTTCCGTCTCCATACAACCCGAACTATCATACAATTGCACTTCACTAGAATTTTCATAGGAGGTTTCATAGACAAAATCCTCCATTTCATTTTCCAAAAGTGGCTCTTGTTGTAGTTCGTTCTCAAGTTCTTCATCGGAGTCTTCATAGACAAAGTTCCCCAATGAGTCCCCCAAAAGTTGTTCTTTGGGTTGTGCATGGATTATGGTCGAATTTCGATTCCTCACTGCCTCTATCAATTTGTCCAATTCTTTCTCATGTTTTTTCATTGAAGCTTCTTGGTTCCCCATTCTTTGGTCAATGGCCACCTGATTTTGTTGCGAGGCCACAATAAAATTTTGCAAAGTTTCCTCCACACTTGGCCTCACAGGCCCTTGTTGCTGCGGTTGAGGCATCTGTGGTTGGTATTGTTGCTGAAAATGACCTTGCCCTTGATTTCCTCCCCATGAAAAGTTGGAATGATTCCTCCAACCCGGATTGTAAGAGTTGGAAAATTGATCATTTCGCACTCTTGGTTGGAAAGAATTCATTGCGTTTGCTTTCTTGAGAAATTCTGGAAATTGACCTCGCAATGGACACCCCATAATATCATGGGTATATAAATTACAAATTAAGCAACTTTTGCCCGAACTACTCTCTCCTTGACTTCGACCTTGTACTTGACCTTGACCCGTCATCATCCCCTCTTGTGGATAATACTCAAAAGAATATGTCCCTGAAGGGCACTCATAAAAACCATGAGAGTATAATCCACAATTTCCACACAACTCATAGATGCCATAGTTATACATCCTTGAGTCCATTTGAATGTTTAGTCGTCGGTCACCAAGTTAAAACAAAAATATATACAAAATAATATTCACAATAGCAAATAATTAAATCAACTTTAAATTAAACGCGTCCCCGGCAACGGCGCCAAATTTTGACGACCGTCGAAACGTCAAAATAAAATTTCCAACTCAAACTACCTACAATTGATTTGTAGATAGGGTAAGTAGGGTCGAACACCGAGACACGAATTTAAAGTCTGTAAAATTATTGCTATGAAAAAGATTTTTATAAAGTGAAGAATTTGTGGTTTTCAAAAATAATGCTTTTGCAAAATTAACTAAAATTTGTTATAAAATGAAGTTTCAATAATAAAGCAAAATTCTCGGAATTGGTTTCACAATTATGCTCAAGTTTCACTGTTCATCAATCAAAGTATACTTGGGGTTTTGTTCTTACGAAATTATGATTGGGACACTTAGGCGGGTGATTTGCAATCAAGTGTTCCCAATTAATCTATTCCCTTGGCCCGTTCATAGATTAATTAGGAACCCATTTAGAACTTAAGAACAACAAAAAAAAATCACAATTCGTATGAATCTTTTGGCGGGGATTCAACAAATTGTTACTATCAAGCCAAGACTAATTTCAATTGTAAATTTGGCGATTCACAATTGAAATTCTAAATTATTCAAGAACAAATATGCCATCACATAAACATTCTAAAATTCCACTTAAAAGCTACTTGATAATCCCAAGTAATACAATGATAAAGATGAAAAATAAAACTCAAAACATAAATTGTTACCTCCAATTCCAAGAACTAAATTGTTTAGCTATCCATGGAAATCAATAACACCAAGAAAATTGAAGAAGAGGCTACGGAGAAGATGAGGAAAAGTTCATAAAAAAACTGAAAATAGTATCTGGAAAATAATAATTGTCCTCCAATTCCAACGGCTGAAAAACAAAAAAAAACCAATTGAAGTTTTATAACAATTCCTAGGTTTTTTTAGAGAAATGAACAGTCCCTTATTTACTCAGCAACATCAAGGCCAAGCTAGGCCCAAGTCCCTTGCAGCATTCCTTGGCCCAACGACTGAAACCTTCGAAATCCTTGGCCTGAACATTCCAACGTGGCCCATTTTCTTTGGCCTTCCTTCGGCCACCTCAATTCCATTTGGCCAGCCACTCCAAGCCATTCCACCTCCAATGGCCGGCCCCTTGCTGCCACCTTGGCCGAGCCCCTGTGCAATCCAGCCTGCCTTGCCTTGGTTTTGGACCACTATAGTATTCGTTTCATCCCATAATTGCAACGTCGTTTTTTTTTCGCATTTTAGACATTATAAAAATTCTGTTGCACTTTCCTTGAGCTTCCATATTTTCACTTTGTCCCAAAAGTTTAGAGAACCATTTTTTCAACTTCCAAAATTTACACTTAGATCCCTGCACATCCAAAGTGGCCCAAAATGCTTCGAATTCGCTCAATCTTCATTTGAACCCCTGAAAACTAGAAGAACAATAAAAATATCCATTAAAACACACAAAACTCAAGGATTAAACAAAGAATAAGTTTATAAAGTATTAAATGGATGAGTGTAAAACTCACTCATCAATATACTTTACAACAAAGAATTAAATATTAATATTTAAAATTATTCAAAATATTAATAATTAAAAAAATGTGATAGATGTGTGCGATAGAAGCCAACCCCAATTCTAAACCTAAAGAAACATGTCTTGTTGCTTTTAAGTTTGTAATCCAAATTTAGGGAATTGTAATGCGTTAATTACATCTAAACTGTTAATACATTATAAAATGCAGAAGTTAATTATGTCTGGAGAAGATCGTAGTTGGATGGATAATCGTAGTAATCCCGGTAGATGGGGTGTCAGACCTCAATTCTTAGAGGTTTAGAACATTTCGTGGAGTTTGCTAGAGCGCATCCCAGTGCATGTGTGGTGATAAGATTAGGTGTCCTTGTAAAAAGTGTAAGAATAGAAAATATCTGAGTGTTGGATGGGTAAAGAAACATGTTTTAGAGGCAGGGTTTGTTGATGGTTACAAGGTATGGGTAGAGCACGGGGAGCGTTATGTGGTTGAAACAAGTGTTCGCAATCATCCTACTGTATCAAGTGGTCCGCCAAGGGAACCTGAACATTTGATTGATGAAGAGGAGCCGTCTGTCAGTTTGGATGATATGGTTCGAAATGCGGCTGGCCCAGAGTTTGATTGGAACCCTAATCCAACAGAGGCACCAAATCTCGTTGCAAAGAAGTTTATGGATTTAATGGACTCTGCAAATGAGAAAATTCATCCTGGTGCAAAGGCTACAGTGTTAGAGCAAGTGACTGAGCATCTAACTATCAAGGCTGATACAAATATGAGCCAGCATACTTACGATCGTATAATGTCATGGGGACAACGGATGTTACCCGAAGAAAATAATATGGTTCACAATTTTTATGAAACGAAAAAGTTGGTGGGGCAGATCGGTCTTGGGTATGTTAAAATTGATGCTTGCAAGAATCAGTGCATGCTTTTTTATAAAGAAAATGAGGGCCTCTATTCATGTTCAATATGTGGACTTAGTAGGTATAAGCCACAACGCCGTGGTAGTGCCAAGCACAAGAAAAACGTGCATCGGGCACAGTTGCGTTATATGCCGCTAATTCATAGGTTGCAACGAATTTACGCATTGAAAGAAAGCTCAGAAGCTAAGCGTTGGCACAAAGAGTGTCTTCGTGAAGAGGGTGTGATGACTCATCCTTCTCCGGTGAAGCATGGAAACATTTTGATGCCACTTACCCTAATTTTGCTGCGGATCCTAGAAATATAAGGTCGGAGATATGTACAGATGGGTTTTCTCCATTTGGACCAGGGGCAAAATCTTATTCATGTTGGCTCGTTATAGTCACAAAGTGTATAATCTTCCCCCGTGGTTATGTATGACTGATCCTTATATGTATTTGAGTTTGTTCATTCCCGGGCCTTCGAATCCAGGCAAAAACATTGATGTGTATCTTCGACCTCTGATGGATGAACTCAAACAGCTATGGAATGATGGTGTCCAGACATGGGATGCTTTCAAGTTGCAAAATTTTAACATGAGGGCTGCAGTGATGTGGACAATTAATGACTTTCCTGCTTATGGTATGATGTCGGGATGGAGCACACATGGGAGATTGGCCTGTCCGTATTGTATGGAAAATACAGATGCATTCACACTTCAAAGATTACAAGAAGCAGTGTTGGTTTGATTGCCACAGACGGTTTCTTCCTAGTGACCATCCATTTCGTAAACAGAGGAATGCTTTCACCAAAAATAGAGTTGAGAATCGGGGCCCCCCTCCTCGTCTGAGTGGCGAGGATATTTTTGAGCCGGTGTCTGAGGTGTCTGATGTCGGGTGGGGAAAGATGTTTTCAAAGGATAGACCAGACGGATTTGGTAAAGACCATAACTGGATTAAAAAGAGTATATTTTGGGAGTTATCTTATTGGAAGACGAACTTGATAAGACATATCCTTGATGTCATGCATATTGAAAAAAATGTGTTTGACAATATTTTCAATACAGTGATGGGTTTTAAGGCCTCAACGAAGGACACAGACAAGGGTCGGCTAGACCTTGAAGCGATTTGCAATCGTAAAGATCTCAACATTACTAAAGTTAATGGAAAAGATTTCAAACCAACCGCTCCCTTTGTTCTGTCAGGAGAGGATAAGCAACGTGTTCTGCAGTGGTTGAAAGATTTGAAACTTCCTGATGGGTATGCATCTAATATTGGCAACTGTGTGAATGTGGAAGAAGGGACGGTATATGGGTTGAAAAGTCATGATTGTCACGTATTATTGGATAGGTTGCTACCCATTGCATTTAGAGACATTCTCCCTAATGAAATATGGGTTGCCCTAACAGAATTGAGTGAATTCTTCAGAGCATTGACTTCCAGCACTCTTCGTGTTGAGGATATGAAAAGACTTGAGGAGAGCATTGTGGTGACAATATGCAAGCTTGAAAAGATATTTCCACCATCTTTCTTTGATTCAATGGAGCATTTACCAATTCACCTATCTTATGAAGCTAGAGTTGGAGGACCTGTTCAGTATAGATGGATGTATCCATTTGAACGATTTTTTGGGAGTTTGAAAAAGAAAATGAGCAATAGAGCAAAAGTTGAGGTATCTATGTCTGAATCAGTGATTGTCGATGAAATTGTGTCGTTTGTTTCAACATATTTTCACCCAGACATTGAGACAAGGTTCAATAAAGTGGGACGCAATTATGATCGGGGAGTCACTGATCCTGATGGAAAAATTTCAGTTTTTTCTTCTCCTGGTCGATTCGTTGGCAATAGAAAGTGCACGCGCATGCTAAGCAGAAAAGAATTAGAAGCGGCTAAACTCTATATTCCCCTTAACTGTGCTGAGGTCGAGGACTACTTGAAGTAAACATTCTTCATTTGTTATTAAGTAATGTTAATCCTAATAACTTTAATATGAACTAAGCAACTTTATGTTCTCCTTGAATGCAGTATGTTCGAAGAACAGGCTGGAGACATTGCGCCTGAATTGATTTCAATAAGGACAGACAACGAATTTCCCTCCTGGTTTAATAATTATGTAAATGCCAATTCATTAATTCAATGTTTTTAATAGAATTTGAAGTATGAGTTTTTTACTATATATGTGTTTTTATTTAGATTTTGAACAACCTTGGAGATGCAAAAGCTGCGAGATTACAAGCATTAGCACACGGTCTGTCCTTAAGAGTGAATATATATAAGGGATACTTTGTCAATGGCTACGTATTCCACACCGAAGAATATGGCCAAACGAAATCAACTTGGAATAGCGGGGTCAATCTCAAGGGAAATCTTGATTATTATAGCGTATTGAAAGAAGTTATTGAATTGGAGTACTTGCTTGGAAATTCTGTAGTTCTTTTCAATTGTGAGTGGCGGGACGCTGAGCGAGGCATTACAAAACATGGCACTTTTGATCTCGTTGACTTAAAGCATTCTTCTAGGCATAATGGTGATGATGTGTTCATTCTTGCATCTCAAGCACAACAGTGTATATGACCCCTACCCCGTTGACGAAGAGAGTCTAGCGGATGGTGGGCCGTATGGAAAACCAAAGCAAGAAGCACTTTTGATATACCATTGCGTGCAAAAACGTCTACTTCAAATATTGATTCATCATTAAATGATTGTTATCAGGAAGAGGAAATGCCTATACCTCCGATTATTTCCTTGAATGATAATGTCGAGGATGAAGCATTAATGGCCGAAAACACCCGTCCACTAGGGAGGAAGTCACTTTCAATGAAATCGATGATGACAATGTGGAGGATGAGGAAGGAGAAGGGTATATAATCGGTCCGATGATGAAGATGGGGAACAAGACGACGACGAGGAAACTAGTGAAGAAGAAATTGAATTTTGTAGTGATAGTGATCAAGATTGTAGTGAATGAATCGCTTTAGTTTTAATTCGTATAATGTTTTGTATATAATGTTTACATTTTATGTCACTTATCACTGTAATATTATATCTATCTCATGATTTTCAATTTTACTTGGTTACTCTTTACATGCTATGTAATATTATATCTATCTCATGATTTGGACAATAAATGATTCCTACTATTTAAATGCAAACTGCAAACATCTTACTCCATAATTTACTTGGACATGTAGTCATTAATTTGAATGCTTCCTACTATTTAAATTTTGTTCTACTTGATAATATTTTCTGTCTACATATATAATATACTAGTTTAGATATGTCGGGTCGAGGTGGCAATCGTTCAAAGAGAGGGAAGGTTGCGGGTTTTGTCCATCGTCTTGTTTCACCAAGGACGGGAGGGAGGGGATCTACTTCTGGTTCTGGACGTAGTGAACCATCCGGGCGGGTTAATTTGGACGCAATCATTAATGAGGAAGGAAAAATGGAAATATCTATCTCTCCCAGTGGCTAGTAAGTATTATTTAATTGTAAATGTCATATATATAATGTTTACATTTTATTATTGTCTTTTTATTTGTATATATATTGATATATTGTTTTTTAATTAATATCTTGATAGGTTTATACATGCATGGTGGTGGTAGCGGTAGCAGCAGCGGCAGCGCTCGTGGTTGTTAAACATGAATTTTCATTGACATGTAATTAAACAAACAAACAAACATATGTAGTTTCTCTTTCCCTTTCCCCTTTTCCCCGGCCTTTCCCCGGCCGTTTCCCCTTCCCTTTTCCCCTTTCCCCGTTTCCCCTTTCCCCTTCCCCTTTCCCTTTCCCCCTTTCCCCGGCCGTTTCCCCTTTCCCCTTTCCCCGGCCGTTTCCCCTTTCCCCATCCCCTGTCGCTTGATTTGGACAAACATATGTATTTTATTTGATGTACAAGCGAAATAGGTTGTTTGTGTGTGTTTGTAGTTTGTAATTGTATTTGTTTAAAACAGGTTGTTTGAACAGGTTTACAGCCTTTTACAGGTGGTTTAATAATAAAACAGAATTTTTTTTTTAAAATCTGACCAGATTACCGACGGAAATTTCCGTTGGTAAATTAATAAAAAAAAAATAATACTAATTTCCGGCAGAAATATCCGTCGGAAAATAATAAAAAATTAAAAAAATAAAACTCATTACCGACGGACATATCCGTCGGTTTAGGGTTTAGATTTCCGACGGACATATCCGACGGTAAATTTTATGGTTTCCGACGGTTATAACCATCGGTAATGGGTTTTATTTATTTATTTTTTTAATATTTACCGACGGATATTTCCATCGGTAACCTCCGGCTATTGCTCCGGTTAACCGGCCGGCGTAACTCATTTCCGACGGACGTTTTCCGGCGGAATTTTAGATTTTCCGGCGGACAATCCGCCGGAAATACCGCGGAATTTGTCCGTCGGTATTACCAACCAATTATTTCCGACGGACTAATTCCGTCGGTAATATCCATTTGCCGACGGATAGGTGGATTTACCGACGGAAATTTCCGTCGGTAAAAGGCCTATTTCTAGTAGTGTATGGAGGAAGCGCTTCGTGTGGAAACCAATCCTCTAAGGAATGTGGTTGTCCAAATTGTTCCGACTCACCATGGTGAGAAATCGAAAAAAATTGTTGGCCAAGACTTTAAACGGTGGCAACAAAAGATGCTCTTCTATTTGACCACCTTGAACTTGGCGAGGTTTCTTAAGGAAGATCCGCCACAGTTGGGTGAGAATGAGACGGACGTGCAAGCCATCTCTGCTCTTGATGCTTGGAAGCATTCGGAGTTTCTTTGCCGAAATTACATCCTAAATGGGTTGTCGGATATACTATACAATGTTTATAGTGTTAAGAAAACTGCAAAGAAACTATGGGATTCCTTGGAATATAAGTACAAAATCGATGACGCGGGCACAAAGAAATTCATTGTTGGCAGCTTTCTCGATTACAAAATGGTGGACTCTAAAACAGTTAAAAGTCAAGTGGAAGAATTGCAAATAATAATCCATGAAATTCATGTCGAGGAAATGGTAATTAGTGAAAGCTTTCAAGTGACGGCTATAATTGAAAAATTGCCTCCCGCTTCAAAAGATTCAAAAACTACCTTAAACATAAACGGAAGGGAATGAATGTTGAAGCGCTTGTTATTCATCTTCGAATTGAGGAAGAGAATAGAATTGCTGAAAAGAAGTTGAATAATCTTCTTGTGGCGAAAGAAAATGTGGTGGAGCATGGTGATAGCTCAATGGCCAAAGGCAAGGCCAAAGACAAGTTTGTGCCCGGAAAAGGTTCTAGTTTGAAGCCAAAGGGAGGAATCTCGAAGAAGAAGTTCGGTGGAACTTGCTACAATTGTGGTATTGTGGGCCACAAATCTTTCGAGTGTAGAAAGCCAAAGAAGCAAGCAAACATGCACTACCAGAAACAGGTGTTTTAGCGACGGAATTATCAGCGACGGACTCATTCCGTCGCTAAATAGCGGCGGAATATAAGCTTTAGCGTCGGAATTATTTTGGCGTCAAATTTAGCGACGGACTTTAATTCCGCCGCTAAATTCCGCCGCTAAAACGAATATTCCTCGAATATTCGTTTAATTACCACCACTATTTTCGCGGTTGATTTACCGACGGAATATTCCGCCGCTAAATCTTTATCAGCGACGGAATTATTCCGCCGGTGAAAATATATCATTTCTTTATTTTTTTATTTATCAGCGTCGGAAATATTCCGACGGTGAAATTAAAATATTTTTTTTTGAAATATTACACCAACGGAATATTTCCGCCGCTGAATAATTAATTTTTTTTTAATTTATCAGCGTCGGAAATATTCTGACGGTGAAATTAAATGTTTTTTTTTATTTTTTTTAATTAAACACCGACGAAATATTTCCGCCGCTGATAATTTAATATTTTTTATTTTTCAGCGACGGAAATATGCCCTCAATCTCACGGTTGCTTCACACCGTGAGATTGAGGGCAACACCGCCAGCTTTCAAGCTCATGAGGAAGATTCTGCAATCAGGATCTTGGGTAAATGGAAGGTGGAGATTGAAAAAATTGGAGGAAAACAGGCACTGTCAAGAACATGGCTGTGATGTTTGAGATCCTTAGAGAGGAGGACAGTGAAACTGGAAAAACCTATATTAAACAGAAAATCCTTTGCTCAAACAGTCGAGAACTTGTTTGCTCTGTCTTTCTTGGTCTAAGCTGAGATAGGGTTTTGATAGTTGTGGATGATAACGACTCTCATCTTGTTTATAAATGTTAATTTAATTCATCATTGTAAAATTATATATTTTACAACAAAGAATTAAATATTAATATTTAAAATTATTCACAATAGTAATAATTTAGGTCTATGCAAAAGCCGAAATTTCTTTATTTTCGATTATAATGCAAGTAGACAAAGTGATAATTGCATTTCATATAATCATGCATTTCGGGATGGGATAGGTTTATCAAACATGCACTTAAAGGACAAAGTAGGTGGTTAGGTAGGGACACCATTATCCTTTAGTTTAGTTTGAACTAGAGCTCAAGATTTGTTGATACTAAGAAGCCAACCCCAATTCTAAACCTAATTTTAAATATTAACAATTTACAATTATTCACAATATTAATAGGTAAAAAATCCCAAGAAATTTCCAATTTAAGGCAGCATGGAGCATTACAATGGAGAAATTGTTTCCCGAGAGTATCAATTTCAACAAGACGTTCTTGAACTCTCGCGCTTTCACCAAAAACAACACCGGAAACTTATTGACAGGAGGTATAGCATGACATGCACCTGGTCTCTAAAAGATTGGAAGATTGATTGGGATCTGCTCCGAGCTGCTTCGTGTTTTTGGGATTCAGAGCGACATGTGTTCACCCTATCGTACAACGATCCTGATGCCAACGATGGAGGATTTTCGAGCACCGACTCGGGTGTGGATGAGTCGAGGACCGTGGCATTTCCTCGAGACGGACGATCGATTACGGAGCAACTATCTCGAATTCTTGGGATTATCGCCAGACCGGGTATCGGGCATTGTCGTTGACGATAGATTCATAGACTTGACTCATATAGCCGTATTGAGTCGGACCAGCCCGACCGTTTGATATATCCACTTCCTTAGATATATTCATGTTGCTCATTCTGCTCGCGCACTACGTCCGCGCCTACATCGGAGTATGTCCACTACGCCGTTAGAGATCATCGTGCAAACGAGAGGTGATCGAGGAGTTGACATCCGGCATATTCAATCTGGACAGGAGCGATGGACATCATTCCACTGTTGCTAGCGGAGACATACCACGGCATTGATAGATTAGCCTGAGGATCCGAGTACATGGGTTCAGCGGCCCAGATTACTATCATTGTGGCCGTATGAGAGATTGCGCTTGATCTCGCCACCGCGGAGGGTCAGACGGCATTACCTTGGGTGACTGGACAGCGCAGGATATTGAGGGATGCTGCTACTGAGAGTTGGCATAGGAGGTTGGCCTTGGCCCGATATGAGACCGCAAACCTGTACTATTGGATTCCGGCATGGGGATTACAAACTATGAGAGATATTCAGGACGGGTCAGTGATTGTCCAACTTCCGGGACTACATGTATCATCCTTTTGCATTCCATCTCTAGTGAGCAGACAGTACGGATACCTGCAGCAGACCATTCGGACTTTGAGAGAGCAGTTGACGACTAATACCATGCCGATGATTATGACTGAGCCTCAGACTACACATTTCTTTGGCAGAGCATTTCTAGAGGGCTTTCTTCCGATACGACCACTACTCCGTCATACTAGAGGTAGCACATTTCTGACCACCGAGTATCTGATATGGTACGAGGAGCAGCAAGGTCGTGTACAGCTGTTGATAGAGGCTCGACGCCGAGAGTATTTTGGGGCAGACTATTCTTCCATCCGGACATTAAGAGACATAGAGGCCAAGAGCAACCCTAATGAAATCACTGGCGACATTACAGCAGATTATGAGAGATGGGAGCTTCGGAGAGATGCTTTGAGAAATGATCCCGAAGTGATAGCTCGCAGGGAGGCCTTGAGGCAGGAAAGAGCAGTACTGAGAGCTACCAGATTGATTGATCCACCATCTCACACGATACCTGAGCCAGGACGAGGTCAGACTGACTTTTTCAACATACCTAGACCAAAGACCTCCCGGGGACCGAGGCGGAGGAAGAGTAGAGATTCGAGTTCGGGAGCGGGAACGAGTTCCTAGACACTTTAAGAAGACCTATTAATATATTGTTAAATATGAGTTAGAAGCTTTATATTTATTTTAAGAAGATCTGTGTTGCTTTTAAGTTTGTAATTCAAATTTAGGGAATGATAATACGTTAATTACTTCTAAACTGTTAATATATTATGAAATCCAATAATTATTAACATCCCAATTTTGTTTCATCCGTCGATTAAATTGAGTGTACGTATAATATATGGATTGCAATGCAAGAGTGATGTCTGTTAACGATGATCGTAGTTGGATGTACAAGCGGAAGTTGCCGAATCATAGCGGTATCAATCCTGAGTTTTATAGAGGGTTGAAGGGGTTTATTGAATTTGCTCAATCAAATAAAACCGGTCACATGGATAAAGATGGGAAGATTAGGTGTCCATGCGCCATCGGTTGTAATGTCAAGTATCTAAGCTTGATCGAGACTCAGAAACATCTTTTGTGTAACGGGTTTGAAGTTGGGTACAAACGGTGGACCCGTCATGGTGAGCTGAGGTTGCGCACAAATGTTGCGAATAATCCCCCTGGGAATATTCATGTACCTCCCAAACCCGAACCTATTATTCAGGACAATGAAGAACCACCTTTGAATATGGAAGATATGGTTAGGGATGCAGCCGGTCCTTCCTTCGATTGGTCGAGTAGAACCAACGGCAAGAACCAACCCCGCAGCCCAAGAAATTTATTGATGCTATGGACTCAAGCAAAAGAAAAGGTCTATCCAGGTTGCGAGATCGCTGTGTTGGAGGCTGTGGCTGAGCTCCTTAACATAAAGGCTGATTGCAATATTAGCCAGTCTGCTTATAATCGTATCATGAAAGCAATTAAGCGGATGTTGCCGAAAGAGAATAAGATGGTTACAAACTTTTATGAGACAAAGAAGTTGGTTGGGCAATTGAGCTATGTTATGAAAAGATTGATGCGTGTAAGAATGATTGCATGCTATTCTACAAGGAAGATTCACAGAAGACAGAGTGTTCAATCTGCTGACAAAATAGATATAAGCCAAATCGGAGGGGGAGTTCAAAACACAAGAAAAACAGACCACATAAGCAGTTGCGTTACATGCCGTTGATTCCAAGACTGCAACGCCTCTACGCGTCTAAATCTACTGCAGAGGCAATGCGTTGGCATAAGGAAAGTTTGCGTGAAGAGGGTGTGTTGATTCATCCCAGTGATGGGGAGGCATGGAAACACTTTGATGAGACTTATCCTGACTTTGCGTCTGAAGCAAAAAATATATGGTTATGCATCTGCTCTGATGGTTTCAATCCGTTTGGTCCTGGGGCAAAATCATACTCTTGTTGGCCGGTTATAGCCACTGTCTACAATCTTCCGCCCTGGTTGTGTATGAGTGATCCCTACATGTTCTTGTCGTTATTCATCCCCGGCCCAAACAGTACTCGGGAGGAACATTGACGTCTATCTCCGACCTTTGATGGATGAATTGAAGCAGCTTTGGGAGGATGGGGTCAAAACGTGGGATGCTTTCAAGCGAGAGAATTTTAGCATGAAGGCTGCGTTGATGTGGACAGTTAATGACTTCCCTGCATATGGGATGTTATCGGGTTGGAGCACCCACGGGAAGTTGGTTTGTCCGTATTGTATGAGTGACACAAAGTCTTTCACGCTCACGCACTCTGGAAAACCATGTTGGTTTGATTGCCATAGACAATTTCTTCCGGAGGACCACCCATTCAGGACCCAGAAGAATGCATTTAAAAAGAACAAGATTGACCATGATGAGGCCCCGATTCGTTTAAGTGGTGACACGGTCTATGAGAAGGTATCTACATTGCCCGATCCTCGGTGGGGGAAAAAGTTTTCGAAGACCAAAATACAAGGGTTTGGGACTACCCATAACTGGATCAAGAGGAGTATATTTTGGGAGCTGCCATACTGGAAAACAAATCTCATTCGACATAACCTTGACGTGATGCACATTGAGAAGAATGTATTCGATAATGTTTTTAACACATTGATGGATTTCAAGAAAACAACTAAAGACAACGAAAAAGCTCGAAAGGACCTTAAGGAAATCTGTAAACGGCCGGCCTTAGACTTGGTATACGTCAATGGTAAACCAGTTAGATCGATGGCTCAATACGTGCTTACAAAGGAAAAGAAGCTCCTCCTCCTGAAATGGCTCAAGGATTTAAGGCTTCCAGATGGTTACGTGTCTAACATTGGTAACTGTGTCAATGTAGAGGAGGGGAAAGTGCAGGGTTTGAAGAGTCACGATTGCCACGTTTTGCTGGATAGGCTACTTCCGATTGCTCTCAGGGGTCTCTTGCCTGACAATATCTGGGTGGCGTTAACAGAGTTAAGTGAGTTTTTCCGAGCGTTAACATCGACCACACTGCGTGTTGATCACATGAAAAAGCTTGAGGAGAGCATCGTAGTGACTTTGTGCAAACTTGAGAAGATATTTCCTCCTTCATTCTTTGATTCTATAGAGCATTTACCGATCCACTTGGCATACGAAGCTAGAGTCGGTGGTCCAGTTCAATACAGATGGATGTATCCATTTGAGAGGTAATTGAATTTATTCTATTTCTAAATAATTTGAGCGTTAACAATATACCTTCTTTAACATTATTTATGTTTTAATCTACGAATGACTTTTAGGTATCTAGGCCAATTGAAAAGGAAGATGAGCAATAGGGCCATGGTCGAGGCCTCAATTTTAGAGGCTGATATCATAGATGAGATTGTTGCCTTTGTCGGAACATATTTTCCTCCTGATGTTGATACGAGATTGACTAGGGTTGGCCGCAATTACGATGGTGGTTTTTCGTCTAAGGGAAACATCTCTGTATTTTCATCCCCTGGTCGGTTTCTCGGCAAACGGGTTGGTACGCGTACGTTAACCGCTAAAGAGTTTGCCGCGGTCGAAACGTATGTTCTTCTTAACTGCGACGAGGTTGGGGAATATATCAAGTAAGTCATTGATGTTATGTTTACGCCTCGTCGATTAAATTATGCATGTTTAATTACCTGCATATGAAATGCCTTGTTTAACCCTATTGTAGAATGTTTGAAGATTTAGCTCAGATTTATCTCCGTAACTCATCGCAACTAGGACGAAAAGAGAATTTCCAACCGGCTAAGGAAATATGTAAATATTTCGTTTCATTCAAATTTATTCTATACACTTCTTTAAACATTCAATCTTAAAATTGTATTAAATTGGTTACAATATTGTCTTATAGATAGCTGAACATCCGGGTGATGCCAAAGCTGCGAGGTTAAGACATTTAGCATCATCTCCGTACTTGAACGTTCATTTATACAACGGTTATTTCGTGAATGGCTATGTGTTTCATACCAAAGCTTACGGGGGCTCTAAATTGACGTGAAATAGCGGTGTGAAGCTTAAAGGAAACCTTGATTATTATGGCGTCCTGAAAGAAGTAGTCGAGGTGGAGTATTTGGGTAGAAACAGTGTTGTCTTGTTCAATTGTGATTGGCGGGATGCTGTGCGAGGTGTTAAGAAGCACGCCATATTTGACCTCGTCGATGTAAAGGGCTCGTCCAGACATAATGGCGACGACGTCTTCATCTTAGCATCTCAAGCACAACAGGTATACATGACTCCCTACCCTCGTCCGCGACCCGACGGATGGTGGGCTGTCTGGATGACCAAGGATAGGAGCATGATTGACAACCTACCCTCGTCGACAACTACAGAGTCGTCATTAGAAACACCCTATCAAGAGGATGAAATGCCAGTGCCACCTAATGTTTCATCAGCTAATCATCTATTAGATGCTGTCACTCATATTACTCAAAATGTTGATGAACCCGAGGAGGATATCTTACCAGTGAATTTGCCAACTCCTCCGCCTCGTTTAGGTCATCTCGCGCACATTGATATTGATGAATCAGAGGAAGAGGAAGAGGAAGAGGAAGAGGAAGAGGAAGAGGAAGAGGAACCAGAGTTTGATTCATCAGAGTCCGAAGACGAAGATGAAGAACTTGAGTTTTGTAGTAATTCAGAGTCCAGTGATGATGATGGGGACGAAGATTAATAATAGTTTAAAGTTTAAAATTGTATTGTGAATGCTTTAGATTATTAGAACTTTAAAGTTTTATATGTATTGTGAATGCTTTAGATTATTAGAACTTTAAAGTTTTATATGTATTGTGAATGCTTTATATTATTTTTAATATCCGTCGTTTTATATATATTGTGAATGCTTTAGATTATTAGAACTTTAAAGTTTTATATGTATTGTGAATGCTTTATATTATTAATAGTTTAAAGTTTTAGATGTATTGTGAATATATTGTTTCCTATTGTTAAAGTTGTATATTTTAATATTTTTACTGTAATACAGATATGAGTTCTAGTAGAAAGGGTAAGGGTAAGAAGACTAAGCCCATCTACACATTGATTACTGGGACGCAACCATCCCGATCCGGTATAGATGATGTCGACCCTTCACGCAGTAGTACTAGCTCCACCTCTGGGGCCGGTACTCAGACTGCTGTCGATTCTGAGGGGAGGATATTTGTCCGGATATCATCACATTATGACCAGTATGTAACTCTTCATTAATTTGATATAAGTTGGTTTCTTTTTGTTTTATATATAATTCATTATTTAAGTTAAAATGTTATTGTATAAATATACTTGACAGGTTTGTAGGTGGATACCCCACCACAGGGACTAAGATCGGGCAATACTGGCGGTCTCGGAAAATGACCGAGTTTTGGCCCAACTGGAAAAAATTTCCACCGAGGCAGAAGGAGGATGCGTGGGAGGAGTTTAAGGTAATGTGTTAATGGTTTTTATTTAAAACTTAAATGTTAGTTTGTTATTAAAATGTTATAATTAATAATGATTATACTCTTTTAGTTTTGTAATGTTATCATTATATGTTGTAGGCTAAATATTATTGGGCGTCAGACATCAACGAGGCGACGGCTAGATATGTTTTCGATCAGCAGGCTCACAAGCTATTTACGGATTTTATTTGTAACATATTTATCTATCCTTAATTAGTTTAATTAACAATGATTATACTCTTTTAATTTTATAATGTCATCATTATATGTTTACGAGATATTCATATTTTTTATAGGTACCACGAAGAGAAATCATTATACTAATCGGCTCGCGGCGGGACAACAGCCCTCGACACCTACTTGGATGACCGAGGAGGTGTTTCGTCAATTTTGCGAATATTGGGGGTCGGATGCGGCGAAGGCTATATCCGAACAGGCTAAGGCCAATAGAGCAGGCTCCTCGGGGTCGGCGGCGATGCATACCATGGGGACGATCCCGGTCGCCGAGCATCACGACCGCATGGTATGTATGTTAATTTAAATGTAGTAGTGTATGGATGCTTTTAAATAGGTTTATGTACGTATGTTAGCTGGGAGCCATGTTGATGCTATGAAATCCATAGTTTTAGTGTAAATGTAGTGTATGCATGCTTTTAAATCAGTTTAAATGTTGCATTTATACAATTTCAAAGTAATAATCTCGCTTATTTTATTTATAGGAAAGGGAGTATGGTCCGAATATCAGTTTTGTGGATGTTTACGCTAGCACCCATCTTCGGAATTCTACAGCGCCCGATCAACCTCCGCAATGGGTTGACGATCGATCTGCTAATTCCTTTGTAAGTAAACTATCATTAAAAGACTTGATTTTGAATATGTAAATTTATTTATGTACCTTACATTGTGTATATGATTATAATTGTTTGTTTTATTTTGACAGGCTGCATATCAAGCCGTCGTTGTTCCCGAAGGAACGCCTCCCGGTGAGCCCATCCCCTTCGTGCCTGATGTTTGGCACTCGGTCACCTCTGAGGGACATCCAAAGAGAGGAGCCCGAGTGTTAGGGATGGGGGATTACGGGCGGCAATGCCCGTCGATGTCGACCGGCCGTCGGCGAAATGATGCCCCGCCCACGTATGATCCGAGGGTTGACACTCTGGAGGCTGCGTTGGAGGAGGAGAAACGCGAGCGGGCAAAGCTTCCGGAGGCTTTGGCGGTTCAGACGCAGATGCAGGAGGAGAATGATCGGCGTCATGTAGAGATTCAAAGACAACATGCAGAGACTCAAAGACAATTGGCGCTGTTGATGGCTCATCTCGGCCAGGACTTCCAGGGTAATTTCCAGCCTCCCCCGAGTTGATTGCGGACTTTTTTAGTCATTTTTGTATTAATTTATACTTGTTTGTAAACATTTGAGACATTTGGTAGCCGCGGGAGACCCTCCCCCCTCTCCCCCCCTCCCCCCTCTCCCCCTCTCCCCCTCCCGAATTGGTACGGTGGTACGGTGATATTTAGTTTTTATTTGGTACGCTGATATTTGATTTTTAGTTTATATAGTTTTAGTTTTATAAATTGAAATGTTATATCAGGTACAAAAAAATTTGGTTTATTGATATTTTAAATTATTTTTTTTTAATTTATTTCAGAATCAGCGACGGAAAATTCCGTCGCTTAAATTAATTTATTTCAATAAATTTTTTTTACAGCGAATTTAATTTTTGATTATAGCGGCGAAAATTCTGTCGCTGAAATAAAAATTAATTAAAATAAATTAATTTCAGCGGCGGAAATTCCGCCGCTGAAATTAATTTATTTTAATTAATTTTTATTTCAGCGACGGAATTTTCGCCGCTATAATCATTTAATTTTTATTTAATTTTTGATTTCAGCGGCGGAAATTTCCGTCGCTGTAATAAAATTTAAATTAAAATTAAATAATTTCAGCGACGGTAATTTCCGCCGCTGAAATTAATTTATTTTAATTTAATTTTTATTACAGCGACGGAAATTTCCGCCGCTGAAATTAATTTAATTAAATTAATTTTTATTACAGCGACGGAAATTTCCGCCGCTGAAATGAAAATTTAATTAAATTAAATTAATTTAGCAGCGGAAATTTCCGTCGCTGAAACCATTAATTCACCGGAGGAATTAAATTCCGTCGGTAAAATAAAAAAATACCGGCGGAAATTGACCCGTCGGAGCACTGCGACGAGCTGGTAGCGGCGGACCACCGACGGAATTTTTTCGCCGGTGATTATTTTTAGCGACGAAAATTTAATTTTAGCGGCGGAAATTTCCGTCGCTAAATGACCTTTTTCTGGTAGTGATGGTTGATGTCATCTCAAATGAAGTTTCTGATATGCATTTGGCGGCTGTAATTTTCGAGGTTTGGTGGGTTTAAACCCAAATCAGTGGTGGATTGACACCGGTGCAACTAGGCATGTGTGCTCCAACAAAGACATGTTTAGTAGTTTTGAAGCCCTTGAAAATGGTGTAATATTGTTCATGGGAAATTCGGCCACTTCCTATATAAAAGGTCAAGGGAAGGTGGTGCTCAAGATGACTTCCGTGAAAGAATTGACTCTCAACAATGTGCTTTATGTGCCCGATATCCGGAAAAATTTGGTATTCGGATCGCTTTTGATTAAGCATGGTTTTCGTATTGTGTTTGAGTCGGATGTTGTTACTTTGTCTAAGAGTAAAATGTTTGTAGGAAATGGGTATGTCAATGATGGAATGTTTAAGCTAAGTGTGATGGTTGTGAAACCAAATGTAATGGCTATTAAGCCCAAAAGCAATGAAATGAATAATTCTTCCGTTTACTTGCTTGAGTCTTCCAATGTGTGGCATGGTAGACTAGGACATGTTAATTATGATACTATACGTAGATTAATTAACATGAATTGCATACCAAAATGTAAAATAGACTACAAACATAAATGTGAAACTTGTGTAGAGGCAAAATTATCAAAAAAGTCTGTTCCATTCTATTATAAGAAATAATGAACCACTTGAGTTGGTTCACACGGACTTATGCGACTTCAATTCAACACAATCACGTGTGGGTAATAAGTACTTTATGACTTTTGTTTGTGATATCACAAAATATTGTTATGTGTATCTTCTCAAAAGTAAAGATGAGGCTATAGAGAAATTTGTTTCTATAAAAATGAAGTTGAAAATCAACTTAACTGAAAAATAAAGTTGATTAGAAGTGATCGTGGTGGTGAGTATGAATTTCCATTTGAGGATATTTGTGCTCAATGTGGAATAAAACATGTAACAACGCCACCTTATACACCTCAATCCAATGGAGTTGTCGAACGAAAAAATTGGACTTTAAAGGACATGATGAATGCCATGTTAATATGTTTGGGGTTACCTTATAACATGTGGGGAGAAGCCGTATTGTCGGCAAACTATGTGTTAAATAAAATGCCTCGAAAGAAAATAAAGAAGAGCCCCTATGAATTTTGGCATGGAAGAGTGCCATCATACCAATACATGCGAGTGTGGGGGTGTCTTGCAAAGGTTTCAATACCACCTCCCAAAAAGGTGAAAATTGGACAAAAAACTATTGATTGCATATTTATTGGGTATGCTCACAATAGTAGTGCTTATAGATTTCTTGTTCATGAATCGAAAATTCAAAATATACACAAGATGGAAATGATGAAGAGGTGGAGCAAGCTCATCTAAACGGACACATGATTCAATAGAAGAAGAAATAGAAGAAGAAACTCATCATGATGGAAATGATGAAGAAGAGGTGGAACATCGATGTAGCAAATGACGTAGGATAGAAAAATCATATTGCCCGGATTTTCTAATTTACATGTTTGAAGGTGAACCACAAAGTTATAAAGAGGATGTGAGCTCTTCGGAAGGACCTTTGTGGAAAGAGGCTATTAAAAGTGCACAAAATCTAGGGAGAAACGCGTTTCTCCATAAGTTATGGAGAAACGGGTCCCGACATGTCGCGCGACAATGAGCTAGATAGCCAGAAACCTATGAAAGTGATATCCAGAAACCTTCAAATGAATATCCAGAAACCTTCAAAATGTTTCTGGATATACATTTGAAGGTTTCTGGATATCCAGAAACCTTCAATAGCAATTTCTGGATATGCCCTAACACATTTCTGGATATGCACCTAACAGTTTTCTGGATATGCACCTAACAGTTTCTGGATATACATTTCACATCCTTCTGGCTATCAAATACAAAGCTTCTGGCTATCAAATGCAAAGCTTCTGGATATCAACTGCAAAGCTTTCTGGCTATCAAATGCAAAGCTTCTGGATATCCAGAAGCTTTTGGTCTTGGCCTTGGGTTTTTTTTTTTCTGATTATCAAATGTAAAGCTTCTGGCTATGAAAAACACGTTTCTCCATAGTTATGGAGAAACGCGTTTCTCAGCAGACGCACTCTTAAAAGTGAGATTGATTCCATTTTAAAAAATCACACTCGAGAATTAGTGGATCTTCTTCCGGAAAGTAAACCACTGGGATATAAGTCGATTTTTAAAAGGAAAATGAAGACGGATGGAACAATTGACAAGTCTAAGGGAAGACTTGTAATTAAAGGTTACAAGCAAAAGGAAGGCCTTGATTACTTTGATACATATTCTCCGGTCATGAGAATAACGTCCATTTGAATTGTACTTGCAATACCTGCATTGCGAAATCTTGAAGTACATCAAATGGATGTCAAAACCGCTTTTCTAAATGGGGACTTAGATGAGGAAATTTACATGGAACAACCCAAATTATTTTCTGGGCCGGGCTAGAAAATAAAGTGTGCAAGTTAGTAAACTTATTGTGTGGCTTGAAACAAGCACCTAAACAATGGCATCAAAAGTTTTATCAAGTCATGATGTAAAATGGATTTAAAATAAATGAATGTGACAAATATATCTATGTTAGAGACAAGGAAAATGGCTACGTCATTTTGTGTCTTTATGTAGATGACATACTTATCATAGGAAGCTGTGATAAAATGATAAAGTCCACTAAAGACATGTTGAACTCAAAATTTGACATGAAAGATATGGGGTTAGCCGACGTAAACCTTGGCATGAAAATTTTAAGAATATCAATTGGACTTGCTTTAAGCCAGTAACATTATGTGGATAAGATTCTTGATAAATTCAGCAAGGGTGACTTAGCTATTGCTAGAACCCCAATAGACATGAGTGAACATCTATCAAAGAATAGAGGTGACGCAGTTTCTCAAGTTGAATACTAGAGAATCATTGGTAGTCTAATGTACTTGATGAGTTGTACTAGATCAGACATTGCTTACACGGTTAACAATCTGCACAATCTGTAACTGGCGCCAATGATTTCAAAGGGCTGTGTAACTACCGCAAGAGTTGATTGATTGCGCCAACTGATTTCAATAACTGCATTGATTAAGAAAATTAAAAAGGGTTTTAATTTTCGGACATTTTCGATTTCCTTGGCAGCTATACAAAGGGAAGAACACAACAAAATGAAAAACACAATGATTTCAAGAATCTCTCTACCCTCCAATTTGTTGCATATTGAACAATTCTTTTCTTTGGCCTCATGCATATTGCATTCGGTGGTGATACCGTCCAGGCATAACTTCAGTTCGCCGGAGGTACTAGTGTGCAGCAACCTTCCGGTCAGTCCGTTTCATCATGGGAGGCAAACGTCCGGTAACAACTCAAGCACAACTCGGTGAGGGGCAAATTTGTCTTAAGGAGTTAAGGAGAGTGTGGTCTCACACGACTCGGGCATCTTGAACAATCAATTTATATTTTCGTTTGTATTTCTGTTTCTGTTTTATTTTATTTTCTGTAATTTTCAATTGATTTTGTAATCATTATTCCAACAGTTGACAGTGGTTCTTTCTAAGGATGAGATGGGAGTTTTGGTTGAGATCCCTGAAAACCCTACTTTTAATCTCACGGGAGAAGGCTTGGGGATTAAAGAATCATTAGAAGTTGTTGTGATTGAAGATATTATGGAGGACGAAATTGTAAAATCACAAGAGGCTGTAGTAGTCCCTTTTTTTATTGGGAATACAATATCTAATGCTCAAGGTTCGGATTGTGAGGTAGAAGAGTTGGGATCAGCTCAAAATTCAAAAAGAACACATCCTGTTATTTTGGCAAGCAATGAAAATAGGGAATTTGCTAGTTGTCTTGGAGATAGCAATGAGGATTCAGCAAAGATTGATAACCAAGTGGGTGTGGAGCCTCCTGCATGAAAGGCGTAACGATCTAGGCACTGTGATGTAGAATGAGGGTTATATGAAAATTGATCGAACGGAATTGAAAAAAGATGGGATTGAAACCCTAGATAATTGCTCAACGAAAAATATTTTCATTAATAAAAAACAAAGTCTAATTTTCGGAATTGACATATGACCCTATTTTATATGACTCCTACGACTTGGAAAACAAGTCAAAACCTACTAAAATTAACCCTAACCTATATGGTAACATAATAGGACTCAAGAATAACAAAATATCTCCTAAATCTATTCTAAAACATCAAAATATTACCTATCTAATAAGAATTCCGAAAATACAAAGAAATTAATAAAAGGTAAGTAAATAATAATTCCGTTTCTGAAGCTGCCGAAATCTGCCTTGTCTCTTTGTCTCTACCTGCATCACACTGTCTCGATTTTAAGCTCTGAAAATCAGGCTCACACAACTGAAATTCCGGATAAAGATGCTGCCGTTCAAAATAGGGGCCGAAGACTTAGGGCCCTCAGGCGAGATATCAAATCCATAAATATTCAAGCGAGCTAAAAATTTTCACAGAAACCCAAAAGCTCACACACTACCCCTTCCCCTCACTCTTATACCCAAAGATATAATACTAAATTTACTCTTATAGCTTAAGGTATAAAAGTACTTTTTTTCGCAATTTTTCACTTTTTCTAAAAAATAATAAAAAAATCTCATATTTTATTAAGCAATCCACTACTATACCCAAATGTATAAAAATAAAATTAATCTTATAACTATGTATAAGAGTTTTTTATCACAATTTTTGACAATTTATTAAGCAATTCACAATTTTTTGCATTAGTTGAATTGAACACTAAAGTTGATCTCCCAAGACCGAAGCTACTGATTCGATTCAAAACCGCCAATTACACTGGAAATTGAAAAATAAAATGTCAAATCAGAGGAATAATCTTTTAGTTGTATGCATTGCAACGACCAATATGAAGCTCGACGAGTTTCAATTCCTTGTTGACTCTATTCGATCCAATCTGACCCCCTTTTCATCAACTTCTTCGCCCAAGGTGAATTGTTCAACTGTATTAACAATCGGGTTGAAGCCGCGACGAGTCTGTACGTGGGACTGGCAGGATCACTTTAGGGTTTTTATGATATTTTGATATGTACCTTAAATAGTGTGTGGAATTTAATCTCACGGCTTTTATATAAAATTATTCCTTCAAAATAAAGTCAAAAGACAATTCACATGGGTTTGTTTCTGATGATAATGAGAGTATAGGTGAGGTCAGTCACGTGGGTATGGAAGTTGATGTAGAATGAGGCTAGAGATTAGGACCCAAAAAGAATGAAACAAGATTCGACAAAGAAAGCTTCAAGCTTTTCTTATTAATTCATCAATAATCAAAAACTGAGTTCAGCCTCTCTAAAACAAAGTATAAATACTCCCATAAAACCCTAAAAAACGAAATAGCAAAGTAAAGACCAAAATAACCCCAACTTAAAGTTTAAAACATCAGCGAAATGGAATAAGGAAATCAGTAACCCGTCAATGAGGCGCCCACCTGGGAAATCTCATGCGCCCGCCTGGGATCCAGTAGCTGCATGCTTGTTGACGCCATGGTGAAGCGCTCGCCTGGAATGGCCTGAGGTTGCCGCCTGGGTTCCAGCCTGTTGTTCAGCATCAGTCGTGCCCTTTGCTCTTCATCTTTCTGTTGATCTGCAACTGCATCATTCACCCCCTTGAAAAAGACTCGACCACGAGTCGATACCAACAAGACGCTTCAACAGAAACCCCATCTTGCACACGTGAACCCAAAGTAATCCTCCCGCCTGAAAAATAATTCTCTTTCGATGTGTACCAACTTGCTGCTTGGACCTACTATGTCACTCTGATGTGACATCAACAATAGACCAGCTGAGGAGTTAATGACTAATGGGAACAGAAGCCTTACCGGAGTGAAGTTTTTTTTCGAAAGTGTGTAGGGTACGATGTAACAGTCACTCCATCTTTCGTAAAGGTATAAGTGTTCTTGTAGCCATCATGCTTAACCCTCCGATCTAACAACCACGGAAGACCAAGCAATAAGTGACACGCAACCATTGGCACTACGTCACACCATACATCATCCGAGTAACGTTTGCCAATGGAAAATTGCACCAAATACCGCATGTTTACCTTCAATGCACTCCCCTCGCTCAACCAAGACAACTTGTACGGTTGTGGGTGTTCTTTCGTCTTTAAGCTTAATTTCTCAACCATCTCAGTAGAAACGATGTTTTAACAGCTACCACCATCAATGATTACGTTGCACACTTTCCCCATGGCAGTGCACTTAGTCCGAAAAATATTATGACGAAGCCAATCCTCATTTTCCACATCACTCACATTCAACACCCGTTGAACTACCAATGCCACTCCTTGATCTGCATACACTTCTTCAGTCTCACCACATGAATCATCTGGTGCTTCATCATAAACTGGTGGACCGTCCTCCACTAAAGCAACAACATGTCGGTTGGGACACTCGCCCCTTAGATGACCAATCATATGACATTTGAAACACCGAGTGGGCTTGTTACCTCTTGAAGCTTCCTGAACTGCACCAGATTTGTCTGCTGGTGTTACTTGAACAGTTGGTGTAACCCCCTCAACCTTGCTAGGACTTCCACTACTATGATTACCAGAAAAATTCTTGTGTTGCCAAACATTCTTTTGCTGCAACTGCTTTTCAACCTTTAAAGCGAGCCTACAAACATCATCATAAGTCTAGTATTGTTGCAGGTGGACCACATCTGAAATATAAGTACACAATCCCCCAAGAAAACGGGCTAATGTTTGCTCGTCCTCTTCTGCAACATCACACTTCATCCACAAACGATCGAACTCATTGATAAACTCCTCGATAGACATATTCCCCTGCCTCAAACTATGATAAGCAATAAAAGAATCCTGTCTATAGTGATTCAGAAGAAATTTTTCCCTAACAATTTCTTCATCTTATCCCAAGATTGAACCTTGGATTTACCCTCCCTAATCCTTTGTTTCTTAACATGTTCCCACCAAATCGAAGCATGTTTCTTCAATTTGATTGCTACCACTTTCACCTTAGTAGCATCTTTCATAGGTTTTAAATCAAAAATATGTTCAACAGTATTTAACCAATCAATGAACTCGTCAGGATGAGTCTTACCTTCGAATTCCGGAATTTCGATCTTGACACCGATATCCTTCAAAGAGTCTTCCTCATACCTATACTGATTTCCACGATTTCTGGCAAAGGGATTGACTCCCTCGTGATACTCCTCACCCTCGGAAGAATTATTCGAATCAGAACCCATAATTGATGGTGTCCCCCTACGATTTCTCTGATTCTGAACATGGAGTTGAAGTACCTGAACCTGTCTTCTCAGATCGTCTATCTCGATATCGCGTATATCATGCTCGCGATGATGATCGTCTTTCGGAGGATCCGCTGCCCGGCCCCTTCCACGACTACCTTTTCCTCCACGAACTCCACGCCCTCGTTCGGCCATCAATTCGTCCAGACAACTGATACCAAATGATGTAGAATGAGGCTAGAGATTAGGATTGAACAAGAATGAAACAAGATTCTACAAAGAAAGCTTCAAGCTTTTCTTATTAATTCATCAATAATCAAAAACTGAGTTCAACCTCTCTAAAGCAAAGTATAAATACTCGCATAAAATCCTAAAAATGAAATAGCAAAGTAAAGACCAAAATAACTCCAACTTAAAGTTCAAAACATCATCAAAACGAAATAAGGAAATCAGTAACCCGTCAATGAGGCGCCCGCCTGGGAAATCTCATGCGCCCGCCTAGGATCCAGTAGCTGCCTGCTTGTTGACGCCATGGTGAGGCGCTCGGCTGGAATGGCCTGAGGTTGCCGTCTGGGTTCCAGCCTGTTGTTCAGCATCAGTCGTGCCCTTTGCTCTTCATCTTTCTATTGATCTGTAACTGCATCAGAAGTTTCTGATGATAAGGCCGACAATCAAGCTACTGGTATGCTATTTGTGTAGAATGTGAGGAGAATGTGCCTGGTAATTTCAAGAGGTCTCTTTAGTCACTTCTCAAACACTTATCCACCGTCGAAGAGGATGATGATTTTTCTCTAGTACATCACATGGAACCTAACCTTGCTGACTCTCTCTTTGGAGGAAGCGATAGCGAGAGTAGCTATTTCAGATAGTACAACGGTCCACTCATGCTAACTTGCTCTAAAAGAAATTAGTAAAAGGTTTCAAGTTTAATGCAACTCGTAATTGAGCCCATAGCATGGACTTTTGATGCTCACATGGCAAGTTGTTAGATGTTTGTTTTTAGGCTACGGTCCTTCTTGTTGGGTTTTAGAGTATAAAACGCAATGGAAAAATCAAAATTTATAATTTCAATTGAATATCGGTATCCGGGTGTTATCGCATAAAACTTGATAAAATCAAGAACAGGGTTCAAGAATTTTACCAACTGGCGTAGGTCGACTCGCTTGAGGATTTCACTTGCAATCCCTCTACACGCATCCATTAGTAATTTTGACTCACTTGTCAAACTAAACCCCTAAACTTTCATTATATAATGTTAGGGTTACTAGATATGTTGTTTATATATATGAGTAATTTTGACTCACTTGTCATACTAAGCCCCTAAACTTCCATTATTTAAGTTTAACCTTAAACTCACAATAATGACATCATGTGTGGGCACCCCAACCCGGAATCTTAGCTTGCCTCGAGCGGGAGGGTCCCAAATTAACTTCAAACCACCTAAAATTTTAAAAACTTTGATTTCCCTTGAAAAGAAAACCAACTTCCAAACTTCCATTATAAACTAACTCAAACATCTCCACGTGGAGGAAAGTTATAATAAACTTTGAAAAGAACACAACAAGCTATTTAATTACAAAACAACCACAATTATAAAGTTTTCCAAAAGTAGTTTAATATACAAATTGTTTTCCTAAAAGAGTAATAATTATAAACAACTCCCAACAACCCACTCTAACATATACATACCCAGACAATCCCAAAAGAACCAAGTACGAACTCCTTTCCGTCCTCACTGGCATGATCCGCCTGTCTCAGTGCAATCTAAAAATGTAAAGGGAGAAGGGATGAGAATAAATCTCAATAAGCTATTATGATGCAACAAAATGCCAAATACAGTGCAACACATAACATGGTTACACATAACACATTGGTAAAGCGGTAAACAACTTACATTACCTCCTTTTACCTTTCCCGTCTTAAAATAAGTCGTATCACGTGGGAGTAAAACTCCTCTCTTTCTGTGAATGCATATTCACCAAAATCAAATGTTTTACCATACTGAGAGCAATCAATACTCTCTTCATGAACTTCTTAGGCATATTCACTGGACACCCATAGAACAAACAGAGAATAATAAATATTCCCATTCGTGAACTGCTTAGGCATATTCACCGGATCCCAAAGATAACCAGTTATCTGTAAGGCTTTTGGCTCAATACAGAAGCTATCGCCCCTTTACTGTGGCCACAGAAGGGGATAGGCCCAAGGTATAATGTGATTCGTTCACCTTATAGAACACCTCCATAATTGATCGTATCCCATTACCCTCTAAACATCAACGTATATAACCACATTCAAGCACATAATAGATACTTGAAATATAAATCAACACTTGGGATGTCAATGTAACAACATGTAAATAAATCCACACATGGGATATCAATGTAACAACACGGTATTAATACACATGATCAAACTAATACAATAGTGTAACATATATTTCATACACTATTTAAACCAACCACCATGAATAGAAAAGCAAGTAAGGCCACCATATATCATAAACAAGCCCTAGAATTTCATTACACAACATTGAGTAATCTTTATAAAGGTTCAAGATCGAATTTCCATGTTTTGAACAACTTTTGTTAAGTTCCTACCAAGCCTTTCAACCATATTCTGTACAATATTTAAACCTCTTCCTAATATCAATTTTGACAAGTTAAGACATCATTGTAAAGTTCATATGTTGTACTAGGATTAGATTCATAAAAGTGTTAAAGATATACTAGGTAGATTAGGTTTAATTTACTTGAAAACAGGTTCATGAACAACAGGGTAGGGCACGACTCGTCCCCCAGGGCATGAGTCGTTCCCCTCATTCCTTCAGTCTGATACATTCGTCCCACCAGGCACGACTAGTGACTGATGCATGGAACGACTCGTGACATAGGGCACGAGTCGTGCCCTTCACTAAAAAAATCAGCTTCAGCAACTGAAACCTCAACAACCAAATTCCAAAATGTTATAAACTAAATTCCTCTGTTTCTTAAGCTCCAAAACAGGTACCAAATCTTACCACAACTCATACCTAACCATTACCATACTCATTCCAACAGAAATACAATATACCAAAGTTATTTCAAGGTTTCCAATCTCAATCAAAATGGCCAAACAACCCATGCATGAACAGTTAACAACAACTTCAACATTTATTTCACTTTTCCACTTAACTACTACATTATAATCAAAAATCAGTTCAACCTTTACTAAAACCATTTTAACTCAAATAACATTGTTCAAAAATACCAAAATCATTTTCTTTCAACGAAATATCCAATAGAACATGGAATGAGCAAATATTTGAAAGAAATCATAATAACTTACCGGAATAATTCAAAAATAAATAATTCTTTTTTCGGATAGATACGCTCCCCTCGGCGCCACGAACAATAATACGCGAACGGATTCAAAAACGAAAAGGAATTGAATTTGCTAGAATTTATAGAAGACAAAGCTAGGTTTTGGAACATCCATGGAATTTTTAGAGAAGAATGATACTGAGAAATACAAATGAAGCTTTCTTTGTTTAATTCAAAGGATAAACATGCAATTTGCCACTAAAGCTCCTCCATGTTTTTAAACTATTACAACTAACACCCTAACTTCCAATCTTTACACAAAAGCACCTCAACCACATTTCCAACTTTTTATTTAAATTTCAAATATTATACTTTCACTACCACATTTTATATTTATTTCATTTTGAAAATAATTAATTAAAATTAATTCATTAACACCCTAAAATCACATATGTTATCAAAACATAAAATGAGCACATAACTTAACCAATTAGCATAAAGTGCATAAAATGAGATACTACAACCCCAACCCCACGTGCTCAACGTGTGCTAAAATGGTGCCTAATTTTAGGGTCGTGATATCATGGGAGAGCGAAAACACTGCCAATAGAAGAACGGCGAAAGACGAAAAGTTATAGAGATAAGTTGATATTCGAGAATGTCACCACACTATTTCTCGTGAGAGAAATGTAAGGCCCCTAACCAAATAGCTTTTCATAGCCCCAAATTCGACAAGACCGCCGGATAATTCGATTCAATTTCCTTTTATTCATTAAGAGGCCCTTCAAATTAAATAATCTTGTTATTGTTCTCAACTTAAATAATCTTCACTTTTTACCCAAATTTGGCATATATTTGGTTATTGTTATTGTTCTCAACTTAAATAATTTTTTCCACTGCAATGTTTATTTGTTTCTATACTAGAGAGTATTTTTGCAATAATATTTTATGAGTACAGTAGTTGCAAGCGTGCTACACATTTGTGTTGTATTTATTTTTTCTTCCTCCAGGTTTGTAAGTTTTTTTTTTTTTCGAAGAATGATGAGAAATCCAGTGAGTAATTAGAAATGGGGGGTGAAAGGTCCTGTTTACTTTAATCAGATTGAAAGGTTAGACAGTTAAGCTTTGACAGCTGAGGTAAAATCTTAGCTGTCAGATATTAACTGGATTTAAAGGCAAGTGTTAAATGTGAAGCAAAATAATAAGTGTTGAAATAATGTAAAGACAAGTGAATAGTGTATGTGTGTGTAGATGTGTGTGTGTGTTGTGTGATAATACCAATTGAACACAATGAATTTTAAGGTGGTTCAGAGTTAACTCCTCCTACGTCCACCCTCACTGTCAACCTTGACAAGTGAGATCAATCCACTTAAATCTAGTCCCCTTTAAGATTTAGAAAGGATTGTTTAGGCAAGTTCCTTGAACTTCCTCTTCCTAATAAGTACAGTCTATTAGGGATGATTTGCTTGTTACGAAGCAAATTACAATTCCACTTAAAGTCAGTCTTAAGTGGTTACAACTTAGTTTATACACCTGAAGTCAGTTACAAGTGTCTCAGATTGTTTTGATGTTGGTTGCAGGGTTTGCAGATGTGGAGAGGTTGATGTTGAGGTTGGAAAAGTTGTGTGTGTTGGGGCATTGTCTTCAGTCTTGAGGGTTTCCTTTATAGGCTGGAATATAGCCGTTGGAGGAGACAAAGGAATAAATGCAAATGGTTGGAATAGTGTTTGCATTTAGAGCCTTGGTGACTGGATAAAGACAGGCTGTAGAACAGCAACCATTTTATGTAATCTTCATGGAGATGAGCTGGCAACATATGTATGGAGAGATTGGGCAAGGCACATCTTTGATCATCACAGGAATGCTTCACTTTTGTTGATGTTGAAGATTATAGCTGTCAGAGGGTTGAGACCTCTGCTGTTGAGAACCTTAGCTATCAGGCTAAGTCTTTAGGGTTTGCAGGTTTTAGGAGATAGGGATTTCTGTTTCATGATTATGTAATGATCTTTTGTATATAAATACATTGATTTATGTGATTTGACTTGGTGTTTGATCATTACATCATTGCTGTCCAGATGATAGAAAGGTTGTGCATATGAGTCATAGCTGTCAAGAGTTCATGATGTATCTTGGCTGTCAGATAACATAGGATGGGATATGTTTCTTTGTCAAAACCCTTTATAACTATGTGGTTTGCATAGTTAGGTCCTAACAATTTCCCCCTTTTTGGCAAAGTAATATATCTAAATAAAAGATATAACCTGCAAGATACTCATTAATTGAATATACCAATGAAGATAAGACTGATCTTCTTGATTCAATCACAGGAGTTTAAAACAAACAAATTATCCAAAATAACAGTTGTTTTTAAAGCAGGAAATAAAGGTAGGGTTTAAAAAGACTTATCCAAAAAAAGAAAAATTTCCTAATCAGAAAATTCATCTCTTTCTCTTCTGGTTTCAAGGATCCTCTCTTTCTGCTAGCAGCACCTTTCTCATCTTGTCATCAACACCTCTGTAATACATTTCATTGTTCCATTCCCAGCTCATCTCATCATCATAGGTGAAGCTTTGATCTTGTCTTTCCTTGAGAACACCTTTGGATAGAGGTTCTTCATCATCTCTTAATCTCAGATTACCCCATTTGGGAACCTTCTTTGGTTTTGAGCTTTGACCTCTAGTTCCTGCAAATAGATTAGAAAAGTAGAGGTTTGTCTGTCGAGAGATGAGTTGTTGAGCTTGATGAAGAGGTGGATCTGTGGTGAGAACAGTAGAGATTGGAAACTGTTGCACTTGCTTCACTGGAGCATCTTCTTCATCATCACTGGACAAAACAACATTGGGAGCAGCACCAGATGCTCTCTTTCCTAGGTTGACATCTTCTTCCTCAGACTCAATAGCTTTCCCTTTAGATGCCTTCTTATCAGACTTGGATCCAGATGAGACTTCCAAAATGTGTCTCATTTTAGTTATCATTGACCTAGTGAATTTCTGCATATCTGAGATGGTCACATGGTATGGAGGCACATAGTTTGAAGGGTTAAAGTTTGGAGGAAGTTTGGCATGGAGAGATCTGGTGTTTAGGGGGATGAAAGAAGGAGGTACTGAGGAGGTAGGGGGAAACATAGCTGTCAGGCTTGGCTTTGCAATGACAGCCATGATTATGGATTTATTGAGGCAAATCCTCCAGTACATCTCTTTGGAAAGTTCAATGCAGAGAGCATAAACTAGGGATGAGGGCATATAGATGCATTCATTGATGTTGGATGACAGAAGTTGGGAGAACAAAATTTCCCAATCAATGATGGTAGCAATGTCCATGAAATTTGGTAATCTGGGGGCATTGTGAAAGAAGGAGTTTGGGAGAGCTGCTCTACATCTTTTCCATTCCTCATGGGCAAAAATAATGAGCCCACATCTATTTCTTGCATGAATCATAATAGTATTTTTGCTCAACAGCCAAGGATTGGGGATTAAACTGGGATTGGCAATCTCAGGAAAGTGGGTAATCTCCTTCAATCTTTGGTGGGCAGCCATGATGGAGGGGAAGGAGAAATCAATATCACAGTCTAAAATCCAAGGTTCACAAGCTGGGAGGGTTTCAGACTCAGGAGTAGGGTCAGGAGAATCTTATGTTTCAGGTTCAGGTTGGGTTTTAGAATCATGGGTAGGATCAGGTGTTTCTTGGGTTTGAACAGGCTCAACAGGTTTGGATTGAGGTTCAGGTACAGGCATGCTAGCTTTCTTAGCCATATCTCTGGTTTTGATTAAATCCAAGGCTTTTTGCACATCTTCCTCAGTTAACAGGGATCTCAAGTAGTGAAGAACAACAGGGAGATACTCAGGATTTCCTTCTAAAGTTAGTCCTTCAGAGGCTTTAAAGATGTTTTCAGGAATGGGAGAAGGATCTGAGGGGCTTGGAATGGGTGAGGAATGACTAGAGAAAGGCATAGATGTCAGAATGGGAGAATGAGGACTGCTGTTCCCCCTTAACTGAGGCTCATCCTTTTCAGAGCCAGGGCTATTCCCCCTTTCTTTTTCAACACTAGGCTCATTTGGACTAATGTTTGAAGGGTTGAGATTGAGAATGCCTTAGCTACATAATCATGTGGTGAACTGGATTGGTCTTTAGATGAAGAGGGTTGAGGTGTATTTGGTTTCAACTTTTTGGATGGGGAGCATCTTTGTCTGATTTCCTCTTCCTAGAGAAAGTATTGAGAGTATGAGAGGGGGTAGATATTACCTTAGATGGGGTTTCAGCAACTGAAGAAACCTTAGCTGTCAGAGTGGAGGCTTCCATAGCTGTCCCAGATGGCTGTCCAACCTTAGCTATTCTCACTTCCATCAGAGACTCAACATTAGCTCTTCTTATATTTGCATCATACTCACTGTCATGACTCTCTTCCTCTTCACCAGCATACTCATCAATAGCTTTGAAGATGAGATCTGATTGTGTTTCTTCACTGTCAGCTTGTTCCTCAGCAATCTTCTTTCCTTTGTCAGTCACATGAGTCCTTTCTTGCTCAGCTACTGGCTCACTCACTTCTTGAGGCTTCTTTCCTTTGGGAAGCTTCTTTCCTTTCCCAGTTTTCTTCATTATAGCTTGACTTATCCTTTTATTGATCTTGCTTGGGGTGGTCTGTTGATCCCTTTCTTTGATTATGACACCCTTGTCATACATTCTCTTGAATCTCTTGTCATTGACAATGTTTACCAATGACTTCTATAGCCTCATATCTTTCTTAGCCTTCTCTTTCAGTTTTTGAGAAGCTTCATCAAAGTTCTCAGAGCTGTCCCCAAGCTCTAACTTTTTCTTACCCTTGAGTTTAAATGTACTCAAGTTGAAACTTCTGGTTTGCGCAAGAGTTGTAGACTCAAGCCACTCATCCTTTAGGGGAGGATTCAACCTTGGAATTAGTTGATGAAGAATTCCACTCATGAATCTGAAATTTTTCATCTTTGGGTTTTGCTTCTTGAATTTCCAAGGGGAAGCAGATATGGCCAGTTGAAAGTTATGTAGCAATGCAACACTCCAGTTTATCTCCTTGGTCATCAAACTGAGGGCTTGCTTCCATTCATTTGGACTTATTTGGTCAAAGGATGATTGCTTTCCATCAAACCCTTTGATGACAACATCCATTAGGGTTGATTTGAACAAATCAAGGTCGTTATTTTTGATTGGTTTGTCCTGAACCAATTGATAGTTGCAGCTTGGTTTATCAAAGAATCTTTTGTAGAATGGTTCCAAGTTGTTGTCTTTTATGTTCCAAAGGTTGCTGAGACCTTCATTCTTGATTGGGATGTTGTAAACTTTGGACACAACCTTGGGAGTCACATTGATTTCAGTCCCTTCAATGTTGATTCTTATGGCTCCAATTAGCTGTCTTTCTCCTTTCATAAAAATTTCTCTGCATAACTTCTCATAGATGGGTGGTTGAGCCTCCATCATGTTGCAGAGATGATTGGATTCCAATATTTCCTTGATAAGAGCTCCAACCTGATGCTCATAGAATTCTGGTTTGATGAAATACCCATGAGCTTCAGGGTAAGACATTGTTGAGTGAAACAGAGACTTAGGGTTTACGAAAACAGGGAGAATCAAAGAGGGAGTTTAGAGGGGAGAAGGAAGGTTGATTGAGGAGGGGTTAATTTCGCAAGGTTAAATGGTAATTGATGTGGGAATTGGTGGAGTTCAACGGCTAATACGTGGGTTACTGCAACGGTTAAAAATGAGCATTTAAGAGAGTGACTGTTAATGAATAGTGTATTTTTTCCCCCACTCATTACGTGCTATAACTCCCATGAAACAAGGGAATTAAGGCCGTACAGAGAGGCAATTTTTCATAGGGAATTATCAGTCCAATAAATGAACAAATGTTAGTGGCAAGTTCCCATAATCCTCAATTTTGCATGAACATAAATTCATAGCTGTCAGACTTTGATGACTAGCCAATGCTATTTTGTGTGATCATTGCAACTATGTGAATTGAAGTAAACATTTTCTATAAAAGGAAATGTATCAGATTGTAGGAATTACACAATCCAATTCAGTCAATAAGTAAATGGGAAGATTGGTTTCAATGTTCAGTCCTAGCAAAATGGCTAAGACAGCAAAGAAACTGGTTTTTCATAGTCCAAGGGTTGAGGAAACAAGAGAGGAAAGGTTTGAAAGAGAGTTTAGGTCATATCAAATTCAGACAGACATTGCTTTATAACAGGAAGTGGATCAATTGCCAATTGATGATCCACAAAAGGAAGAAGAGTTAAAAGAGAGAGAGATAAGAAATAAATTTTTGGAGGAGGAAAGATTAGCTCTATTAGAGGGTGAGAGAAAAAGATTAGAAGAGGTAGCTAGGGACAAGGGAAAGGCTAAGTTAGTTTATGAGGGAAAAGATGATCAGACAGCTAAGCTTAAGCTGTTTGATAGAAGAAAGGAGGGAGAATCAAGTAGACAGGTTGAGGTGGAAGTGGAGAGGGTTTACACACTGGGAGAGCTAGTGAAGCTTGATAACAAAGAAAGGATTAAGGTTGACACACCAATTAGTCAACCTGATTTCTTAGCTGTCAAGGAATTCACAGTTGTCCCAAGAGATTCACTTGCACTAAGTCAATCAGTTCTAGAGGGAACTGGTGAAAACTTTGCAGGGATGCAGAGTTCTCCTTCCAAAGCTTACATGAGACTGTTCTCTCAGATTCTCAAATGTTTGAGTCCATCTGCTATGAATGAGGAAGAAAGTGTGGGTCCTCAATCAGATCAAGCAGTCATTGCCCAGGAGAGTGCTAACACATCAGGGACATTCAGCTTTGTCTCTCCATTGAAGGATTATCCTCCTTATGATGCTGTGGAGGAATGGTGGCCAAGAAGGGTCTGTCCTTCTTTACAATTCCATCATCAACTATTGATCCATTTATACAGAGGCACCTTGTATGGCTAAAGAGGTATGGGGATATCAAAGAGAATGTTTATAGGGCTCCTGATGTTCTCTATAATGAGTATGGATTCATGGATGAAGATACTTATGATTTGCCAAAGAACAGTTAAGAAGAGAGTTCTTAGCTGTCAGAGTCTGTGAGAGACATAACTGTGAAAGAGGGAAGATATTTAGAAGCTTTTGGCAATGGGTGTTTTGTTTTGTTGTTTTGAATGACTTGTGTTTTTGATGGTAATGTGTTTGGCTTTGAATAAATGTGGTTTTAGTATAAGGAAAAGGTTAGCTGTCAGATCCCATAATGTTGACAGCAACCATATGTAATGTTTTTCCCTTTTAATGAATAAAGATCTTTACTTTGGCAAGTTAATCATTCCTAACATTGCTCTAAGCATCTCAAATCTCTTTTCATCCATTGCTTTTGTTAGCATATCAGAGACATTATCCTCGGTGCATACTTTGGCCAAGTTAATATTCCCCTTTTCTACATGATCTCTTATGAAGTGATGCCTAACTTCAATGTGCTTGGTTTTGGAATGTTGGACAGGGTTTTCTGTCATGGCAATGGTACTGGAATTGTCACAAAAGATGGGAATATTTGACATGTCCATTCCAAAGTCTTGAAGTTGACTTTTAAGATAGAGAATTTGAGAACAACACAAACCAGCAGTAATGTATTCAGCCTCAGCTATTGAGGTAGCTATTGAAGTTTGCTTCTTACTTGACAAGAGATTATTCTTGATCCAATGAATTGGCAACCACCACATGTGGATTTTCTATCTAGATTGCATCCAGCATAGTATGAATCAGTGAAGCCAATAAGGGAAAAGGGTGATTCAGTGGGATACCATAGACCATAGTCAGGTGTTCCTTTCAAATATCTCAAGATTCTCTTGACAGCTGAGAGATGGGATTCTTTGGGGTTGGCTTGAAATCTTGCACAAAGGCAGACACTAAACATGATGTCAGGTCTTGAAGCTGTCACATATAGGAGTGATCTAATGTAGCTTCTATAAAGTGTTGGATTCACACTTTGACCATCAGGATCAACATGGAGTTTGGTTGTGGTTGACAAAGGTGTTCTAGCAGGGGAAGCAGTTTGCATGACAAACTTTTTGATCATATCCCTTGTATATTTGGCTTGATTAATGAAGATTCCTTCCTTCATTTGATTGACTTGAAGTCCTAGGAAGAATGTGAGCTCACCAATCATGCTCATTTCAAATTGATTCATCATGATTTCACCAAATTCAGTGCACAAGTCTTCATTTGATGAACCAAAAATAATGTCATCAACATAGACTTGGATAAGTAACTGATCTTCTCCATATTTCTTGATAAACAAAGTGTTATCAATATGGCCCTTGGTAAATCCTTTACCAAGAAGGTATTTGGATAGGGTATCATACCAAGCCCTAGGTGCTTGCTTAAGTCCATACAAGGCTTTGTCCAATTTATATACATGATCTGGAAATTTTGGATGTTCAAAACCAGGGGGTTGAGATACAAAGACTTTTTCATTCAATATTCCATTTAGGAAGGCACTTTTGACATCCATTTGAAACACTTTCATCTTCTTGAATGAAGCATAGGCAAGAAATAGCCTTATTGCTTCCAGTCTTGCAACAGGTGCAAATGTTTCATCATAGTCAATTCCTTCTTCTTGTCTGTACCCTTGAGCCACTAATCTGGCTTTGTTTCTTACCACCAGGCCTTCTTCATTCATTTTATTTCTAAAAACCCATCTTGTCCCAAGTTTGGTTTTTAGGTTTGGGAACAAGCTTCCAAACTTTGTTTCTTTCAAATTGTTTCAGTTCTTCTTCCATTGCTTCAATCCAATTTGGGTCTTGAAGGGCTTCATTGATCTTCTTGGGTTCAATTTAAGAGTTGAAGGCACTCATTAAAGAGTCATAAACAGGCATGTTTGGAGGAATATCCATCTTGTGTATTGGAAGGTCAATAAAAATGTTTTTATTTGGAGGGATAGTATGGGTAATGGTTTCAGGTTGAGGAGTTGGTGGAATTGTGTTGCAACAAAGTTGGATGGGGTCTTTTTCAAGGGGATTTTGATGGCTGGATGAAGGTTGACTATTAGGTGCATCATGGCTGTCAGATGCACCTTTGCTGTTGAGAAGGGATTCTTGGCTGTCAGACAAAGTAGGTTGTTTATTAGTGTCTTTGGGCACCATATAAGGAATGGAAGGTGAATCTTCTTCAGGAATGAGACTTGTGGGGTCATGAACAGGAGACACTTCAGGTAGGTTGTCTGAATTTCCAACAGCTTCATCAAAATCACATAGCTCAGTGTGACTTTGATCATTATTTTCATCAAAGTCAACATGGATTGATTCTTCTACAACAAGTCTCCTTTTGTTGTAAACTCTGTAGGCTTTGCTGGTATTGGAGTATCCAAGGAAGATTCCTTCATCACTTTTGGAGTCAAATTTGTCAAGGTTGTTTTTCCCATTGTTGTGTATGAAGCATCTACTCCCAAAGCCATGGAAGTATGAAATGGTTGGTGTTCTCCCATTCTATAGCTTATAGGGAGTCTTGGAGAGGAACTTGTTGATGAGAGTCTTGTTCTGAACATACACAGCAGTGGTGACTGCTTCACCCCAAAAATATTTAGGGAGATTGTTCTCTTACAGCATAGTTCTTGCTGCTTCACAGATTGTTCTGTTCTTCCTTTCAGCAACTCCATTTTGCTGTGGTGTTCTAGGAGCAGAGAAGTTGTGCTCAATCCCTTTTTGATCATAATATTCTTCAACACCTGTGTTTTCAAATTCCTTACCATGATCAGATCTGATTTTGATAATAGATAAACCCTTTTGGTTTTGAATTTTATTGAACAGTTTCACTAGTTGTTCCAAGGTATCTCTTTTGGATTCAAGAAGAATGATCCAAGTAAATCTAGTGTAGTCATCAACTACTACTAGAGAGTATCTCTTTCCACCAAGAGATCTTGTTCTGATTGGTTCAAAAAGGTCCATGTGGAGCAATTGAAGGGGTTTTGAGGTATCTAATCTGGTTTTGGCAGTGAAGGAGGTTTTCTTTTGCTTTCCACATTGACAGGCTTTGCACAATTTGTCCTTTTTGAAGGGTATTTTGGGTAGGCCTTTTACTAGGTTTGATTTGGCTAGTTTGGAGATGCTTTTCAGGTTGAGGTGAGCCAATCTTTTGTGCCATAGCCATGACATATCAGATTGACTGAAGGAGAGTAGGCAATGGGCATCTGATGAATCCACAACATCCAGGTTTAGACAGTAGAGGTTGCCTTTTCTGATTCCATAGAGAATTGATTTGTTGTTGACATATTTGACAGTGCAGTGGTTTTTGGAACATACAACATGATATCCCTTATCACAAATCTGACTAAGGCTAATCACATTGTGCTTGAGACCCTCTACATAAGACACATTAGTGAAAATAATGTCTTTAGTAACAAGGTTTCCTGATCCTTTGACTTTGGCTTGAGAGTTATCACCAAAGGTTACATTTGGACCATATTTAGAGACATATTGTTGCAACCACTCCTTGATGAAGGTCATATGCCTGCTGCATCCACTGTCCAAGTACCATATTCCTTTCCTAGGTTCCTACAAAACAGAAAAATAAATTTATGGTACCCTTTATTCTTTTGGGTCCAAAGGATTAGAATTTCTTTGGTACCCTAACTTTGTTCATTGCCCTCTTTCCAAAATACTGGTTTAGGGCATTATAGTATCCCATGATTTGCAACATATAGGGTGTAGGAGCAATAGGTTGGGATTGGTTAGGAAACTGGTTGGGAGAAAAGAATTGGTTTTGGTTGTGAAACTGAGTATGGTTTTGGGAGCTGTTTGAGTGAGATGATCTAGGGGAATTATTTTGAGTGGCATGACTTCTTCCATTTGAGTATGGCCAGTTGGGTCTTTGTTGTTTGGTGTATGAATGGTGGTTGTAGAATCTTTGCTGTCTGGGAGATCTCTGCTGTCCATCATGTCTTGGCTGTCTAGGAGATCTCTGTTGTCCACCATGTCTTGACTGTCTAGGAGATCTCTGCTGTCCAGTGATCTTGTGTTGGTTTTTCTTCACTTGCTCCTTAATTTCTTTCTTTTTCCAAATATAATTGCCTCTATTGCCTTTGTTTTCTTGTTTTTCTTTACCTTTGGATTGACTTGGGCTAGCAATATGAGTATCATCAGTGCAAGAGGGGCTAGCTTGAATTGTTTCATCATTGTGACTGGAGCTAGCTTCATCCATTTTTCCATTTTTCTTGACATCTTCCTTGGTTTGAGTAGGATAGACATTTTCTTGGGCTTTGACATAGTTCATGCTTTCAAGAACCATCTTGTCAATAGCCCTTTCATCAGTGAGAGGGTATAGGTTTTCATAGTAGGATTATTGGCTCCAATCCCTGATTTGTCACCTGGGTGTCTTTGGTTGTAGCTAAAGAGGGTCAAGGCTTTTCCAGAATTGTTCCAAGACTCAAACTTCTTTCTAAGGGATTCATTTTCCTTTTCAAGGTTGATTTTTATTTGGTTGGTTTCTAGAAGTTTGGAATTCATAGCTGTCAGCTCTTCATTAGCTTTTTCAAGCATAAGGTTTTGAACTTTCAGTCCTTGGTTGGCTCTTTCAAGGTTATCAATGGTTTTACTTTGGGATAGATTATCAGTGAGCAATGAAGCAAAGCTAGTTTGGTGTCTTTTTATTTGAATTAAAAGAGTACTAACTAATTGTTTAAATTCTTTATTATTTAATGAGTTGAACTGAGGTACCTACTTTAGTTCTTCAGCAACAGCTAAGGCTTCTAGGTCTTCTTCATTGTCTGAATCTTCATCATCTCCAGCCATTAGGCATATCATGGCTTCTTCTCCTTCACTTTCAGAATCACTGAAATCAAATTCCTCATCACTGAACAAAGATGAGTCAGCAATCAGAACTAGCTCTTTGTTCTTCTCATTCTTCTTCTTTGTGCAGTTGTAACAGCTACATCTTGAACTGTGGATAATCTCCTTGGAGTATGAGAACTTCTTAGCTGTCTGATTGTCCTTGGGTTTCCTTGGTTCAGGGCACTCAGATGAGTAGTGACCAAGCTTCTTACAGTTGAAGCATTCAACTTTCTTCTTATGGCTTTCTTATTCAGAGGTGGATGGGCTATAGCTTTTCTCAAATGACTTTTTATGTGCTCTCAGGGTATTTCTGACAGCCATGGATATAAGACTTGGAAGGTCTCCTTGGGATAGGTTATTTGAGGGTAGGCTAACTTTCTGAAGGGAATTGAGAACCATGGAATCAATGTCTTGTTGGGTGATGGGTTTATGAGTAGTTTCTTGGGCAGCTAAGGCAAGAGTTTGAGAGATGGAGGGAACTGGTTGAAGTTTTATCATTCCTTCTAGTTCATAAGCTTCAAGCTTTCCAAAGTATTGTTCAACAGTCATGGTGCTCCATTCTGCACCTTCTCTTATTGCTAGGGCTACCTTCTCATATTCTTGAGGAAGGTTGGAATATATTTTGAGACATAAATCTTGATTCTCAAAAGTTTTTCCATGATCAAGAATGGATCCTCGACCGCATCTTCAAATCTTGGTTTTGCAAAGACTCACTTTTTCACTGTGGTAGAACTTGAAGTTGTCAAGTTGTCTAAGAAGGTTGTATAGGTTTTGTGTTCTAACACTGGTGTGTTTCTGGAATTTGGTATGGATAAGTTCCCATGCAGCCTTTGCTGTTGGCTCTTTGGCAATTTCTTGTGCTAGGGAGTCATTTACACTCTTTTGGAGTATATTTTTGACTTTAAGATTAGCACTGACTAGTTGCCTTTCTGAGTCTGTCCAGAATTATGGGGATTTTACTTTGCTGGGCCCACCATTTGTATCTACAGAGACAGGGTATGTGACTTCATTTTCAAGGGCATGCCAGTTCCAGATGCTGTTTGCATCAAGGTAAGCTTTAATTTTTGAAGCATATATTTCAAAGGATCCACAGTCATCAATGTGGGGAATGTCTTTCTCATTATTTCTCCTTGGTTGAGGCATGGTGGGTTGGTAATTGATCCTTCACAAGTTGTTAGACTTTTGAGTGTGAAGACAAGCTCTGATACCAATTGAAAGGTCCTGTTTACTTTAATTAGATTGAAAGGTTAGACAGTTAAGCTTTGACAGCTGAGGTGAAATCTTAGCTGTCAGATATTAACTGGATTTAAAGGCAAGTGTTAAATGTGCAGCGGAATAATAAGTGTTAAAATAATGTAAAAACAAGTGAATAGTGTATGTGTGTGTGTGTTGTGTGATAATACCAATTGAACACAAGGAATTTTAAGGTGGTTCAGAGTTCACTCCTCCTACGTCCACCCTCACTGTCAACCTTGACAAGTGAGATCAATCCACTTAAATCTAGTTCCCTTTAAGATATACAAAGGATTGTTTAGGCAAGTTCCTTGAACTTCCTCTTCCTAATAAGTACAGTCTATTAGGGATGATTTGCTTGTTACGAAGCAAATTACAATTCCACTTAAAGTCAGTCTTAAGTGGTTACAACTTAGTTTATACACCTGAAGTCAGTTACAAGTGTCTCAGATTGTTTTGATGTTCGTTGCAGGGTTTGCAGATGTGGAGAGGTTGAAGTTGAGGTTAGAAAAGTTGTGTGTGTTGGGGCATTGTCTTCAGTCTTGAGGGTTTCCTTTTATAGGCTGGATTATAGCCGTTGGAGGAGACAAAGAAATAAATGCAAATGGTTGGAATAGTGTTTGCATTTAGAGCCTTGGTGACTGGATAAAGACAGGCTGTAGAACTGCAACCATTTTATGTAATCTTCATGGAGATGAGCTGGCAACATCTGTATGGAGAGATTGGGCAAGGCACATCTTTGATCATCACAGGAATGCTTCACTTTTGTTGATGTTGAAGATCATAGCTGTCAGAGGGTTGAGACCTCTGCTGTTGAGAACCTTAGCTGTCAGGCTAAGTCTTTAGGGTTTGCAGGTTTTAGGAGATAGGGATTTGTGTTTCATGATTATGTAATGATCTTTTGTATATAAATACATTGATTTATGTGATTTGACTTGGTGTTTGATCATTACATCATTGCTGTCCAGATGATAGAAAGGTTGTGCAGATGAGTCATAACTGTCCAGAGTTCATGATGTATCTTGGCTGTCAGATAACATAGGATGGGATATGTTTCTTTGTCAAAACCCTTTATAACTATGTGGTTTGCATAGTTAGGTCCTAACAGGGGGCTTATGGTAATTACTAATATATAACAGTTATTAAATTGTAAATATTATGTTTATTAAAACATAATTATTTTAATTTTCTTAATTATTGTAGGAATCCTTAAAAAATTATTATAGGAGTAATTTCTATGTTTATTCTATGTTATTACTACAAAATAATTAACTGTAAAAATAGGGAGTTTATTGTAATTTGCAAGCTAAACAAAAACAGGAGAATGCCCTAACACTAAACGGCACTCCGATCCATATAAATACTCCTTACCACATTCCTAAAATCTCAATCTGACATTTCCCTCAAATCTTGTGGCGGCACTGACAAAATCTCTCTCTCTCTCTCTCTCTCTCTCTCTCTCTCTCTCACTCTCTTACACACACAAAATTTACCTTTGATTTGTAAGATTTGAAGGAAGATTTGGCTTCCTTCAAGGCAAAAATTCTAAGGGATCTAGAAGAAGACCCTTTAATTGTAAGATTTCCTTCCTTGTATCAACATTTATTTATCTCAGAACTGATATTTTATTGGGTTGACAAGTTTACTTTTTGATCTACTTATTAGGTTGCTGATGAAATGAAAATGCCTCTCGGTGGCGTCAAACTCCATAGGGAATTGCTTAATTTGCCGCCTGCTAAGGTAATTAATTCTAGTTTTTTTACGTTCTTTCACTTGCTGAAATGATCTACGGACTGCATCTGTTCTTTTACACAACTACGCTCAATTCGATTTTAAAATTGAATAAGATGGATATTTCGACCTGCCAGTATTTATTTAAGCTTTTTTGGCATTCATTTCTCTATTAAATTGAATGATGTTTAGCTATATCTACCTTTGTTCTTGTATCTTTTGAGGTTAGGCTCCCCTCGGTCCCGTCCTTGTTTCCTTCAAAAATAAAAATAAAATAAACTAACTAATTTTTAGTTGTATTTGTTTGGGGTCACCTGCACAATTAAAATTTACATTGCTTATTAAAAAATGATTCTTAGCTAAATTTGATTTATTAGTTGATTCGGAACTTTTACATAACCAACATAAAGCTGTTGGAATAGATATAAATTTATTTGACTCAAGTTTCTGTGATATCTGATTTATTTTTTTACTGTGTTATTCTCTCGCCTTCCCTTGTAATTTCAAAGTTCTAATGTTCTACCATCGACATTATTATTTTACCTATTTTAAATCAATCTGTTTTTTTATTAATTATATGGAATACCCATAGTATATTTGAAAATGGGTTCAAAAGATGTTAGCATTATAATATCATTGAATTTATTTTTCTTTCTTATATTTACATTCAGTACGCTATATGCCTGCAATTTTGTGTATGACACTAAATTACTGAGAAAGCTTAAGTTAGCAATGCAACTTCTTTATAATAAATGTAAATGGAAAACTAGCCTTTACCTGCATACTCTTTGTGTATTTATTTGAGTATCTAATTTAGGCTTTCATGTTTGGGTTTAATATTTACCAAAAAAGTGATTTGTAGTGCTATATTTACTATGAATTGCTATGAATTGACTGCAGTTTTGATTTTCTCTGATTGTTTCACCTTTTCTTTTTTTTCCAGACTCTTGTTAATTTCATGTCCAATGCAATTGATATTCTCATGCACGAGGCACGATCGTTGTTCAAGGCATTTCATTCTACTAAGGTTAGTTTACACGGCCTTAATTATTTTTCCCTTACCTTTTAATTAGGTACAAAAAACCCTGTTTAATATATCTATATGTATATATGTACACAGACACACCTCAATTCTTGACACTTTGTTAGAATTCATTAGCAAAATTTTCACTATACTAGTTTTCTTTCTTATTTATCTTCAAAATTTTCACTATACTAGTTTACACGGCCTTAATTATTTTTCCCATATTGGTAATCTCATTAGACTATTCAAACATTTTTACATCCTATTTTCATTTACATTACAACGCTTGATGAGGTTTAAGTAACACACTATTGCTTCGATCTCATCTTCCCCTCCCTCTCCTCTTCTTTCTAGCATGGTCGACAATTTTGGAAGTTCAATGATTTTAACCTATCAATTTTATCGGACAATATTTTTGGTTCAAACAAAAAGGTAAGAGTAAATATTCTATATGGTGTCACTGTAAAAGCCTTTTTGATACAGTATGAGCAGCAATTGATGTTGTTTCCTTTTGCTAATTTCCTTGTTTCCTTATTTTGTTTGATGTATTTTCGGACTGTTATTTCACTAGTATTTTGATTGATTTTAATTAGGTTTATTTTGGGTAGGGTTCTAGAATAATCTTAGAGTAGTATTTAAACAATGGTAGGGTTTTATTTGAAGGAGACTTTGATATTTGATTTATGAAATATAGTTTTGCTGTGAGCAACTATTATTGAGGGTTTAAATCCCGTCTTGTTTTCTTAAATTCCGTTCAGTCATTCCTCTCATTATCATATAGCCTCTCTTCTGTATCAATTGGTATCAGCTTCCTGGTTGAATTGATGGCTGAACGAAGGCGTGGTCATGGTGTTCATGGTGTTCGTAGTAGGGTTCGTGAAGCGAATCCCCAGGAATACGATCCCCATCACGAACATGACCTGTATGAAATCAAGAAGGACGAATTGCGAAGAAAGATTCAAGATCTCAAACTTCGTTTGTTGCGTTCCAAGATTCGAGAACTCCAAAGATACTTTGATCGGGTGGAGGTTCGACGAATCCAACGACAACTAGCGCAGTTGGAGGACTCGGATTCAGACGTATCGTCTGATGAAGAGGGTGTAGCGGTGACCAATCCCTCCGCTAGGGATCACGAACTTGGTGACAGGACGTGGACATATCCTTCTAGGGTTATCGGCGACATGAAGACCGAGATTCCGGAGTTAGAAGGTGAGTCACAGCCTGAAAAGTTTGTTGATTGGTCTATACCACCGGTGTTTGATAAGTGCGATTGCGAGATTTGTCATGTTGTGACATCACACGCAATTGACAAGGCGGAACACTGCCAGGCTCACGCAACCTCGGGAGGGACAGGAGAAAGGCGGAAGCGGCAACAACGGAGCCGAGGCGAGTCCTTCGGGAGTGAGGCGGCCGCCTCGGGTTACCCGGGCGGGCGCTCAGTGACGACGGGGTCAAGACAACCTTCAAGAAGGCACGCCTAGAAGGAATACCCAAGGCGATCTGCGACTGTGGGGAAGTCCGAGCCGTGGACTGTATATCGCATCGCTGACTTATTCATGAGACCAATATTCAACGATTACAAGGATCCATTTAATATTGAATTTTCAAGTATTTCGGATTCTTGGTTTTTCATAAAATTGATGAGTGAGAGCTTTCTCTTAAATGGATGGACTGATTGGATGGATGTTGGGATGAAAGGTATGAAGTATACAGTTCGTCGTCGATTCAAAGTTAAAGTTCGAGCAGTCTTTCCCGGTACGACACTCAAAATTCGAGGTCGAATTTTTTCTAAGGAGGGGAGGATGATACAGTATGAGCAGCAATTGATGTTGTTTCCTTTTGCTAATTTCCTTGTTTCCTTATTTTGTTTGATGTATTTTCGGACTGTTATTTCACTAGTATTTTGATTGATTTTAATTAGGTTTATTTTGGGTAGGGTTCTAGAATAATCTTAGAGTAGTATTTAAACAATGGTAGGGTTTTATTTGAAGGAGACTTTGATATTTGATTTATGAAATATAGTTTTGCTGTGAGCAACTATTATTGAGGGTTTAAATCCCGTCTTGTTTTCTTAAATTCCGTTCAGTCATTCCTCTCATTATCATATAACCTCTCTTCTGTATCACTTTTTTGTAGAGTCCAATCTCCTTTTGCCACCTCAGCAAAAAAGCCATAACCACACACTATTTTTCTTGGCTGCAATGCCATTATGTTCATAGCAACTTCCGGAGACTTTGTAAAGTAGATGAAGAAAGCTTTGGACCAGCAACAGTAGAAGTAGTTATGAACTTGAGGCTAAAATATTTGAGATTTGGCTTACAAGCTTTAGGGGGTCTTAATCTAGGAGTTGTGGGAGCTAAACCTTCAATAGTATCGGTTTTGTCCCTAGGAGGTGCTGGAAAATCCTTCGTAGAAACAAAATTAGGTTTTGAAGCCAAGCAAACTTGAATGGAATATGTATTTGTTTCTAAACTCAAATCAGGAGGAGCCGTCGCATCATCAATATCATTTGGCTTTAAAGGTGAAAGAACTGAAATGATTTCCATACAAGAGTCATTGTTACCAGCCTTGTTTGATTATATCTCCATTTCTTTATTGAAAATTGCTGCATCCTCCACCTGGTTAACTGTTCTAACTTTTAGTCTCCATAATAGGTTTTGAGGTCTTGATCAATGCGTCATTATCAGGACAAGAATCTTCCTGTTGCACTTCCATAACTTTGCTATATCTCCTACCCTTGCAATAACCCCAACAATTGGATCAATAACTTTGGTGGTAATAGGCCCAACTTTAGAACCATTATCAACCTTAACCGATTGCTTCTTTTTAACAAACCTGCAATTGTTGAGATCATGTCCCACTCTGTAACAATGTTTCGCAATATTGAGGAAGGTTCTCATATTCTTGTGATTTACAGTGTGAGGCAAGAGAATTAGTGGCGAAACCAAGAGGAAAAAGAACAAGACAGCGGACATCAAAGACAGTTGATCTGTCAGATAAAGATTTCAAGCTGTCATAAATATTTGACGTCTATGAAAGTTCCGAGCTGGATGAGGTAACTCAGTCACTGATCTTTCCTTATTTTAATTTGTATGAATAATTTGCGAGCCAAATGATATTTTTGAAGTCAAGAAACAAAATTCCGAACCATATAAGTTTAGATTTTTATATAAATTCATATATGTGCTGTCACAATTTCTCAATAATTTGGGTGCCAAATGATATCTTTACACACAAAGATAAATTATTTTTTTTTCTGAATTTAATTTTCTCTTTTATTTCCAGCATATATAATCACTTGTTATTATTATTAGAAATGTATGTTTGGGCTGCAGTTTTTAGCGTTGTTTGTAGCTGATCAATATAAATTTCACGACCTATTTGAACGACGTACGGGCTATTAGCCAAGATTCATGTATTCATGTATTATAGGTTCATGTATAGAATAGCATTAGTTTGGTGGCCGTACACATTCTATGTACTAGTGTATCTGTGTATTAGAGTCTGTGTATATATATGTGTTCTTTCTATGGAATGAAATAACAAGGAAAAATTCTCCAAAGCCATTTCTCTCTTCCGCTCTAAATTCTTACATGGTATCAGAGCCACCGATCCATGGTGACCTGATTACTTTCGCTTCCGCTATTATTCTTCTGTAGTTTATGCAACTCTGTTAGTGTTGCTTCTATTCGACAGATTTTGGCATCCACAGTTTGAATATTTTTGTCTATCTCCCTCACTTGGCTCTTTCTTTAATGCTTCAGTTGTTTCTTCCTCTGTAGCAATATTTTCTCGCAGCTTCTTCTCTTTTAAGTCCTTCTCCAGATCAATTAATCTCGACTTTGCGCAGTTTCTGAGGTTTGAAACATCTCCCTTGCTGTTTTTATCCTGTAGAATTGCAATTCTTCTTTAAACTCTCTAATTAATTTTCTTTTCCTATGGATGACTTTTGGTACGATCCCGTTCCAAGTTTTACATCGTTACCAACATCCTATGATATTTGTCAATTGTGCAGCGTTTTTGGTCATACCGCAATCGAGTGTTTGCGTCCTTTTGAACCAAGTAATACCGCTCATACTAATTCTTCTTTTTCACTGTCGGATTGGCTTTATCCGGAGCATAATGAAACTAAAGAGGTCATAGATTCTTCTTCATCTTCTAATACAGATGATCAAGTGATCGACACAGATGTTTCATCTCCTTCCCCTATATTTTCAAATTCAAATTGGTATATTGATCATCTCTTTGATCAACTATACTGTCTTCAAAAACTCCCGTCTCAATCTTTGAAAAGTTATTTTCTTGAAGCTAGATCTCTAGCCTCCGCATTATCCATGGCCGATGCACCTATTTCTGAAATTGATCTAATGAAATTTATTATTGATGGACTTGATCCATTATATAATAAATTTGTTAGATATAATTATTTTCGAAAACCACAAATCTCGTTAGATTTTCTTTTTGATTTTCTTATTGATGAGGAAAAACAGTGTATAAAACCATCCTTGGCTTTTCCTAGCATAACAGCCAAATCACAGCCCATTCTACCCTCTGCTGTCAGTGTTCTTCATTCGGACTGCCCAACACCAGCTCCAATTCCATCGCCATCAGAAGAAGAAAAAGGGGTTTCATCTCCACTAGCATCAATTTCTTCCCCAACACCACCTCCAATTCCATCGCCATCAGAAGAAGAAGAATGGGTTTCATCTCCGATACCTGCTCCAGCATTTGGTACATCCACTACCCCAGCATTTGGTGCTTCAAGCTCGTCTGCCTTTGCTGCTTCAAATGCCTTTGGTGCTTCAAGTACTCCTTCTTTCAGTTTTGGGTCCAGTCCTGCATTTGGCCAATCAGCTTCTGCATTTGGTAGCAGTCCATTTGGCGGCCAAGCTACTACACTGACATTTGGGAGTTTTGGCTTTGGGCAGTCTACTTTTGGAGGTCAACGTGGGGGGAGTAGAGTGACCCCTTACACTCCAACAGCGGAAACAGAAAGTGGGAGTGGTGCACAGCCTGCAGGAAAGCTGGAGTCTATATCAGCAATGCCTGTTTACAAAGACAAAAGTCATGAGGAACTTAGATGGGAGGACTATCAGTTGGGAGATAAAGGAGGGCCAAATCCTGCTTCTCAGTCTACTGGTGGAATTGGCTTTAGTGCCACCAACCCGCAGCAGCCAAACCCCTTCGCTGCTTCTTCAGGATTTAGCCAACCAGCTACAAATCCTTTCTCGGCCACCACATCTTCGAACCCATTTGCTCCAAAAACTCAAGATTTTACCAATACAGGCTTTGGGTCCTCAAGCCCTGCATTTGGTTCTTCACCCTTTGGGACTTCATCTACGTCCAATCCTTTTGGATCGTCATCCACATCTATATTTGGCTCTTCTCCAGCGCAGGGAACTACTACAACATTTAATTCTGGCTTAAATTTTGATGGTTTTGCTCAAGTACAAAATGATGAAGATGGGTACTATGCACTATATCCGCCGAAACAGTGGGATTACAAGCTTTGGCATGATCACCTCTACATGAAGCTTCTATTCAATGTCAATTGGTTACTTTCGTTATTTCCCCTCGGCATAACTTTTGTCTCGTCCTTACCCTGGAAATTAGGTGGACGTTCTTCTAGTTCAAGCTTCATCTCCGTGCCTCCGATTCGCTTGAGGGGGGGTATTAGCCAAGATTCATGTATTCATGTATTATAGGTTCATGTATAGAATAGCATTAGTTTGGTGGCCGTACACATTCTATGTACTAGTGTATCTGTGTATTAGAGTCTGTGTATATATATGTGTTCTTTCTATGGAATGAAATAACAAGGAAAAATTCTCCAAAGCCATTTCTCTCTTCCGCTCTAAATTCTTACACGGGCTGGCAAATCGAGACTAGGGAGCACAAAAATGGCAGGTACTCCTGTTGGGGGAGCCCATAGAAAGAAATCCAAGTGATTATGCGAGTGTAAATCAAGCATGACTCAGGTTTGCACATAAGTCACTCGGGAAACGAAAGAGAATGAAAATAATTTTATTTTATTTTCTCATATTTACATTGAGTCGATTTATAAGTTCAAGCATGACTCAGGTCTGCACATAAGTCACTCGTTAATCGAAAGGGAACTAGTGGCGAAACCAACAGAAAAACGAACTAGACAGCGGACATCAAAGACAATTGATATGGCAGAAAAAAAAAATCTACTCTGTCCGAAATCTTTGACGTCCATGAACGTTCAGTGCTGGATGAGGCAAGTGAGTCACTGGTCTTTCCTTATTTTCATTTGTATGGATAATTTGTGAATTATATATGTTTAGATTTTTATATAAATTCATATATTCGTGTTACACTTTCTCAATAGTTTGAGCGTCAAATGATATCTTTACACACGAAGAGATAATTTTTTAATGAATTTAATTTACTCTTAATTTCCAGCATAATCACTTGTAATGGATATTCTCATGCAAGAGGCACGATCGATCCCAATGAGCGCCTGCTCCAGGAGAACGTAAGGTTCCGGGATTAGAAGATCTCTTCCCGTGGATTTCGGGATATATTTTCTTATCATTTTGTATATAAAATTTCCTTGTTTATGTGTATGTATATCAAGTAGTTAGCGATATTTTAGAGATTGGTATCAATCAAGTTGTTGGTGTAATTTTAGGGATTGATAAGGATTGTAAATATTTGTAACAAGATTAGACCTAAATATTTCGGTTGTATAAAAAGTCGTCCACGACATTGGAATAAATAGAGAAAATTCTTTCACTTCTTCTTGGAACGAGGACTTTGATTCACCAAGTCAGACTTTCTTGAAATTGCTGAAATGTTTGGGGAGATATCTTATAGGGTGAGCTTGCTATTGTTATTCAGGAATATTTGTAATATTTTCCATGTCTGTACTTAGCTTTGTTATTGCAGGCCCTCAGAATAATTGATATGCTTGGTCAAGATTTTATTTTCGATAGTATATCATTTTAGTGCATGATTTCTCTATAGTAGTCTTGGATGTTTGAAAAATTGCAACTCAAATGATAGTTAGCGGGTTTGAGGTTACATGAAAGAGGGTGAGGTAAGGGGGTGAGGGGGAAGAGGAATGTGGGTGGGGTTGGGATTATGTAATTTGGTTGGTTTAATTGAAATCATACTTTCTTATAATTTTCTTTTTGGTTATAATAATAGAGTTGTATTTTGTCAATCTTATATTGGCTATATTGTGGAATGTGATTTTACTTTCTATTTTTTCTTTTTGTAACAAATACTTCAGAGACAGATTTATTTTGGAAATGTTCTGAACGGAATAAAAGTGACGGGATAGGTCCAACGAATGAAGCCCAACATTTTACACGTTACAAAGACAATACCATGGAATGGGCCAATCCAATTGCTACAATACAAAAGGCCCAACGACAAAGATCAGTCAACCTAGCTTATGGTCCGACCATCATTGGTCCCGACCTAGCTTCGTCCGACCTAAGATCATCTACTTGTACAATTTCTATCAAGCCAAGGCAGAAAGTCAGGTTGACTTTGATTACTCAAGTGACCTCGACCTACTAACACGTACGTCCGTCTACATCGTTATTTGTAACCGCCTCCTATATTCTCGGAGAAAGTTACGCACAAAACATCTCCTTGATTACTCAAGTGACCTCGACCTACTAACATGTATTCTTGTCTATTTTGAGATTACGTCGTTTAATACAGTTTCATATAAAGCTTATAACACTATATCTCATCATCACGTCGGAGAGTATTAGCCGGAGACCAACCCGACTAGTCGTTTGCTCGTGGTTTCAGGTCATATTTGCTAAGGATCAACCTATTACTGTACTAATGATGATATGGATCGTTTCCTGCGTCGTCAATTTGGTTCCATTATCGGGAAGCGATAACGATATACCACGAAACCTCGTTCGACCGTTAACATGGTATCTGACGGACACACTGCTACTTCTTCTAGGGAGCCTGTGTACGAGAATGTGGGAAACAAGGATGCAGGTGCCGGAAATTGCACTGCAAACTTGCCTCCTCCTCCACAAGGCCATCACACGAGAAGGGCCACTCGTTCAAACAGCGTGGCCGACAGTATGGTCTACAAGACGAGAGAAGATAGAAAAGGCCTATACCTAACCAAGGGGTAAGCCAGTAACCAAAGCGGGTCCAACCAGGTCGAACAGGTGCAGGCGACATTGCAGGTCCCTCAGTTTCTCACCTCAGTTGGAAAGATATTTTACTGGAGCGGGCTAGGTTGCTGCAGAGCTTGCTCGAAGTGTAAAATGAGTTACTAGAGCTACCCGAGTCTCCTAAAAAGGATGACAGAAGATCTCAAAGGGATGCTCCATCTCTCACCTCTCACAGACACGCTAATGGAGGTCCTAGACCATCTCGTTGAGAAAGATGGCATGATATGCCTCCCCTCCCACATAATCCATAGATCGAATTGGCGACCTAATGGATAGGCTCAACCAGCAAAGGGAACAGGAAGCCGACTCAGCTCAGAGTAGGCAGCTTGAAGCTGACAGGGCTTAGCGTAGGTCACCACAAAGGGGAGAAAGGTCATTTCCTCGATGGGAAAGGAGAGAAGTAACTCCCCAGGGAATGAGAGACAAAGGACCCTCTCTAGGAGGGAACCCCATCGTGAGAAGAGATAAAAGTATAACTCAGTCTCCCACCAAAGGAGCGACCTGGATGTTAGGGAGCTCCTCAACTTAAAATGAAGATTAGATGACATGGAGGCAGATAGGACAGCCACCATCGGGAAGGTCGAACGAAATAATTGTACTCTTCAACCTTTAGCCAAGGAAATGCTCGACCAAGGGCCTTCTACAGATTTCAAGCTGCCAATGTTGGCAAAGTATTCGGGCGCGATCAATGCCTTGAATCACATGCAGCATTTTGAGGTCACGATGTGTTTGTTCTCTTCTAAGGATGACGTGTTATGCAAGGCGTTAACCAACACCTTCACAGGTGCAGCACTGACTTGGTTTCGCGGCCTAACCGCCTGCTCCATCACATCATGGAGCTGAAACATGGAGGCCTACATCGACGAAATGGTCATCAAAACCAAGACTGGTCATGTAGTCAACCTAAGGGATACGTTCGCCAATTTAACAGTAAACGACATGAAGCTGATCCCGAGAAAGTGTGTTTTTAGGGTAGCAGCCGGCAAGTTTCTGGGATTCATGATATCACAAAGAGCCATTGAAGCTAATCCAGAAAAGATTAAGGTCTTGGTAGAAATGCAAGAGCCTACATGCATTAAGGTGGTCCAACGATTGAATGAAAGGGTCGCAGCTCTAGGTCGCTTCATAGCAAAATCAGCGAAGAGATCTCTCTCCTTCTTCAAAACTTTGAGAGGGACGAAAAACTTTGAATGGATGGTCGAATGTTCCTCATCGTTCCAACAGCTCAAAGAATACCTATCCTCTCCACCATTACTGAGTCGCCTAATCCAAGGAGAGAGTTTATACGTCTACCTATCAGCTGGAGATCGAATAGTGGTCACAGTTCTGGTCTGAGTGGAAAATGGCCTTCAGAAACTAATCAACTACGTAAGCAAGGCCTTGTCCGATATAGAAGGGCGACACTTCAATGCTGAAAAGGTCGCCTACGCCTTAGAGGTAGCAGCCAAAAAGCTCAGAGCTTACTTCTCTACTCACCCTATTGTCATACTAACTAATGGTCATTTGAGGAAGATATTGCACAAACCAGAAAGCTCAGGTCCACTACTCAACTGGTCTATAGAATTGACGGAGTTCGACATTGAGTACAGGCCTCAAAAAACATTGAGGCTCAACCTTTGGCAGACTTCTTGGTCGAGGTTACGTTCACCAAGGAAGATAACATGGAGAGCACCCCAAAGAAATGTCGAAATGGAAAGAACAATCGCCCCAATAGACAAGGAGCTTACCCAATGATTGCTGGAAGGTTTACTCGGATGGGTCTGCTACTAGGGAAGTTAGTGGATCAGGAATTGTGTTGATCAAGCTAGAGATTGGTAGAGCTTTTGAAGAAGCCCTAAGGTTCAAATTCCAACCCTCCAATAACCAGGCAGAGTATGAGGCCTTCATTGCGGCAGTTGAATATGTCAAGTGCTTTGGAGCGCCCAAGATTATAGCTTATTATGACTCCCAACTAATTGTGAAGCAATTCAAGGGAGAGTACGAAGTGTTTCAACCATGTTTTGATCAAGTAGTGCAAACTGGTGAAGAGGTTGGTCCAGGACTTGCTGTTTTGGGAATTACGAAGGGTATGCCGTGAAGAAAATGAGTTGCCTGACCTACTCTCCAAACTAGCAACTTAAGACGAGCGACATGGAGATCCAATCTCATACTCATAGCATCCAGCATACGAAAGAGTACAGGTTCTATGCTCGGTCTACGGCTATAAGTGTTGGATTGATAAAATGAAGGCTTACATTGAAGCAGGCGAGCAGAAAAAGCTAGAGCAATTAAGAAGAAGACCCATATATTTGTTATACATGGGGACGCACTATTTAGAAGATCATTTGTGAAACAGTTTTTGAGGTGTGTTCATCCTATGCAGGTTCCTCAACTCTTGCTCGAGGTGCATAGTGGAGTATGTGGTGGGCACCCGGCACTACAAGAAAACAGGGCAACTGAAACGAAATTTTGCAACCGAATTGAAATCAGTTTCAGAGTAAAAAGTGCTCATTGAAAATTGCGTGCACAATTAATATTGCAACTCATATTGCAACGGAAAACCATTTTGTTGCTTCATGTTTCGGGGTTGCAACGGTTTTTGAAACACATGAACTTCTGTTTCAATTTTCTGTTTCAAATTCAGTTGCAATTATTAATATAAAATTTATACATTTTGAATTTAAAAAATTGGCCGCAAAAATTTTGGAGAGAGGAAACCCGCCTAATTTTGCAAGGAATTTTGAAACAGATAAACTTCGGTTTCAAATTCTCCATTCAATTTCGGTTGCAATTAATCATAAATTATTTTTATTTTATTAAATTGTAAAAAATTAGTATAAAAGGACATGGTATATAGAGGCATATTTTTACAATTACTTTGCGACCTAACCTACCTAGACAAACCGCAAACACACACCGTTCTTTTCCCCCTTTCTCTTCTCTTCTCGCTCTCACTCTCTCTCTCTCAACTACTTCTACTTCTCTTGGTGCCGGCGTCTCCTTTCCGGCAAAATTCGTGGTGCCGGCGTCTCCTACGACGCCCAAATACATCTCCTTCCCTCTCGGCCGAATTGAACAAGGTATTGATAACCTTTTTTCCGATTCTCTCTCTAACCTTTTTTTGATTTTCTCTCTAGGTAAGGTTCCATGATTGTTGATCTCTCGCTATTGAATTTGTTGAATTTCGATTCCTAGGTATTCAATTTAGTTGAATACCTAGATATGAAACCAGAATCGGCAATTAAATCTACTTATACCGATTTGTGTTTTTTCTTCTTGGTTACAGTGGTTACAGGTACTTCCAAAAGACCCTTAATTAGCAATGTGTTCTTTTCTTCACCACGATAAGGCAAAATCGCCAGCTTGTCCTTTTTAAAAATTATTTACCTGTTGTGCTCTTTTTGTTTTTGTAATTGAATTTACTGAATTGAGAAAATGAATGATATATGTGTTTCGAAATTCAGTAATTGGTGTAGGATGTGAATAGAAAGAAAAACTATAATCGAAAGTTGTATTGTTTGGGATGGATTGGAATTTGAATTGGGAAACTTGGAGAGAGATTTAAACATACTTTGATTTGTATTTGTTAGAATACTGGTATAATTTTTCAGCTTTAGAGATATTAGACATTTGAACATGATTTTTTTGTGGTTCCTTGATATGTGGTAGGGCGTTAAACATTTGAATCTCACTACCCAGGATGCGAGTTACCTGTTATGCTTGTGTCTATGATTTTATTTTATTTTTAGTAATTTTATTATACTTTGATAATGACAGTAATAAAAACGGTGGTTGAGCTATGATATGATTGACCGTTCAACTTTCAAGATGGTAGTTATTCTATACATTCTTCTAATTTGCATAGGTTATACATGCTGTATTCATGCAGGGGTGGTAGTCGCAACAACAGAATCCTCAGGATCTATTCCAGAAGTCTGAGAATGCGGTGGGGTTGCTGGTGAAACATCACCAAATTGCAGGGGCACTGGAGAATGGCGGAACTATGGCTTGGTATGATGACTTGAATGGGTCTAGTAAGATTTTGCCCAGATGGCGAGTCTTGTGGAGTCTGAATACCTGGAGTAACATTGGGCCGTGAGGCTTGAGCTGGCCCGGATGGAGAGATTGGAACCGCAGGTTGACCATAGAAGAATGAGGGCACACAGTTTGTTGAATCTGATTGAGATGGTCATGTAGCAATGGTAGGAGAACCTGTTTGCAAACTATTTTTGTCACAAGGAAAAGACGTTTCATCAAATACCACATGTCTAGAAATATAAAGCTTTCCATTAGAAAGATCCATGCACCGGTATCCTTTACGAGAATTATCATAGCCAAGAAAAATGCAATGTGTTGATTTTGGCATTAACTTATGAGCATTGGTAGGAACAATGTAGGGAAAACAAGAGCATCCAAAGATTTTAAGAAAACGATAATCATGGGTACGTTTCCGCAATTTTTGATATGGAGAGATAAAATTGTGTAGACGCATTGGAAGACGATTGATGATATAGACGACAGTATTAAATGCCTCTAACCAAAATTTGTAAGGAACTTTGGCTTTAGACATACGATTTAAACACATTTCGACAATACGACGATGTTTACGTTCGACTACCCCATTTTGTTGTGTTGTATAAGGACATGTGATTTGATGTTTGATACCAATAGTGCGAAGAAAAGATTTGAAATCCCTAGTAGTGAATTCTCCACCCCCATCAGTTTGAACAGTTTTAACTTTGAACAGTTTTAACTGTGTGTATTGCAGAGATGCGAGGAGATAAGTGATTCTCAATTTGAGTTCTAAAGGAACTAAATAACTCGGTGACATTGGATTTATGTGTCTTAGGAAATAACCACACAAAACGAGAAAAATCATCAACAATAGAGAGATAATAAAAGAAACCAGTCATAGAAGCAATGGGGGAAGGACCCCAAACATCTAAATGTAGCATATCAAGAGGATTCAATGTATTAAATGTTTGAGTAGGAAAAGACAACTTGCTAGACTTGCCTAAAGGGCACCAGTGACAACATTCTTTATAGCAATTATTTTCTTTAGAAAATTGGCTAATAGATAATAACGACTTATGAATATTAAGGACATATAAAATATTTCGGAGATGAAAGGAACGATTATTAGCAGTAATGCAATAACTACCAATGCTAGAAATATTATGTTTTTAACCATTACCAACAGTAACTGCATTTTTACCTTTATATGGGTAAAACTCGGAGAAGGAGGACGGGTCCAAAGTAATGTGATTGTTAGCTCCGGAGTCAAGAATAGCTGGCTTCGAATGTGCCAAATAAGCATTGTAACTGTTGCATGTACGTGCCCCGTGACCCGAATTAAAACATAACTGATAGGTAATAGAGGGTAAGGGTAAGATACCACACCCATTATGTTGACCTGACCCGTCACGAGGCTGCCCATTGCCTCGGATCCTGTTTTGTCCTCAAGACCCACGGCGAGAACCCCCATCGCCATTCCACAAACCATAACAACCATTATGTCCGCTATCTGATCGATTACCTCTGCCACGGCCTCGATTCTGATGGTGATATGTCTGTCCCATAATAGCATTAGGGTTATAGATGAAGGGTAGAAGATTAGGAGAACAGTTTGGCTGGGTCATAGAAGAAGAAGAACCGTCAAGTACAGCAATAGATAACCATAAAATAGATGGCGCTTTCGACTTTGGAGTCCTTCTGCTCCTGTGCCAGCATAGCCCCAATTGCGGTGTCTGTGACAGTCAAGTACAGCAATAGTGGCTTTTGCCGATGTGGGGGACAAAGGATCGGAGGATTCACAAGGTATGCCTTGATCTTTTCAAAAGCAAACTGGCATTCTGGGTTCCATTCAGTGTACATCTATTTTATGGTTATCTTCAGTGAACTCAAGCTACAGGCCTCCAGGTTTTATTGTTAAAAAAATCCAGAGTTGAAGGAAAATTAACCCTTAAAGGAGCAGAAGATAACCATAAAAGATGTACCAACAGGAAAAACTGCACATGAAAAAAATTACTCCATCCGTCCCAAAATTAATGTCCTAAGATTTCCGAGTTTGCTTTTGAGGGGATATAGAACAGAAAACAGTAGTTTAAATGAACTGCTTGATTCAAAGCTAAAAGATGATTCTATGCCTCATATATAACCTAATATATATAAAGTGTTTATTAACAATGTAGCTGCCCCAAACAATGGGTACTGATAGCTTTGTACTACTCCCTCCATCCCTAAATGAATACGATCCATTTTTTTACTTTTCGAGAAAAAATTATATACATGTTTAATTACTTTCAAACTGTTTTAGTATCGTACAACAACAACAACAAATACTTGGTCCCAATAGGATTAATATATTTTTGCAGCATATATTCATAAATTCCCTTTTTAATGATCTTACTATATGACATTATGGTTGCAAGTGTAAAGTGTGACATAATGGTTCACGATGGGGATTTAGTAACTTCACAAAAAAATAGAAAATAAATGAGTTATCTTTGCCAATAAACCTAATTTAGTTTGACAAGAACTACTTCTTTATGGTAGTTAAGTCCAAGAACTTTATAAGATTTATTTTTATTGATGGTGTTAGGACCTAACTCTTATCAATGTCCTAGTTAGTTGATTTTGATAAAGGAATATATATATATAGAACATGGTTTATATCAAAAGAGGAAATCTGTTATATTCATCTTTCAGTTTATCTGACAGCTATGAGTATGACAGTTATGATTCTATCTTATACATTGGTTACATTCAATCAATAACATGAATCATATTTCCTCTCATAGCTATCAAGATCATCAAGTGCATCTCAGTCCTTATTAGAGAACATCTCTGATAGCTAAGCCTTAGTATGATCTGACAGCTATGACTTCATTCCTCTGATAGCCATCACTTTGTCTCAATCTCTTCTACCACAATCTCAACCAAAGTGGAAGCTCTCAGTTCAAGCCACAGCTCAAGCCAGCTCATGAAGACCTGCAAGTGGACAAGTGGGGCAAAGACCAGTCAAGGCTCATTAATGTAGCTGCAACAGTCATATTCCAACGGCTACATTGAAGGGTATAAATAGAGGAGTTCATCCTCTACACAACACACTCTTGAAAAATACTCTTTTTCACAGTCCAAAACCTTTCCCTTACACCCACACACACCTCCTGTAATCCACACACACACACACTCACCAATCCCTACCCTTTAAACCCTGTTCCAATCCAAAACCCTCACCCCAAAACATCTACTTTAACAACAAACAACCCTAGTGTGTTAATTCACAAATTCCAAAATCCTAAGACTGTACTTTAGGTGTAGAATTAGTTTGTAAACACTCAAGACTGTACTTTGAGTGTATTAGTTGTTTTGTAAAATCTTGAGACTATACTTCAAGTTGTAAAAACAATTAAGACTGTACTTTAAGTGTATCCCTAGTTGACTGTACTAATTAGGAAGAGAAAGTTCAAGGAACTTGCCTAAATCAATCATTTGTAATTTTTGTTGATTAAAGATTATAATAAAATTGATCTCACTTGTCAAGATTGACAGTGGGGGTGGATGTAGGAGGAGTGAACTCTGAACCACTTTAAATTCTTTGTGTTATTACATTTCTGCAATCACACTCACACACTTGCATTATTTCTTTGTGTTCTTTGTCCTATCATTATTTCAAGCTTCTCTTATTCTGCTGCACAATTCAACAATCATCTGACAGCTAAGCCAAACCATAGCTGTCTGATCATCTGTATATCAACAAAGGGCCTTTCAATTGGTATCAGAGCTTGTCTTCACATTCAAAAGTCTAACAACTTGTGAAGGATCCTCTTCAAACCCACCATGCTTCAACCAAGGAGAAATAATGAGAAAGACATCCCACACATTGATGACTGTGGATCTTTTGAGATCTATTCTTCAAAAATAAAAACATACCTTGATGCAAACAGTATATGGAACTGGTATGTTCTAGAGAATGAAGTGTCCTACCCAACTCAAATCTGTATTGATGGAGGACCTAGTAAGACCAAATCCCCAGAAACATGGTCTGAATCTGAGAAACAATTGATCAGTGCAAACTTAAAGGTCAAAAACATTCTTCAAAAGAGTGTAAATGACTCACTAGCACAAGAAATTGCTAAGGAACCAAATGCCAGATCAGCATGGGCTCTCATTCAAACAAAGTTCACTAAGCACACCAGTGTCAGGACACAAAACTTGTACAACTTGCTTAGGCAATTAGACAACTTCAAGTTCTATCCTGGAGAAAAGGTGAGTGCTGCTCAACCAAGGTTTGAAAACCTTGTTAGATCTATTGCTGACCATGGAAAAACCTTTGAACAACAAGATCTCTGCCTCAAGATATATTCTAATCTCCCACAAGAATATGAAAAGGTAGCTTTACCTATTAGAGAATTATCTGAATGGAGCACAATGACAGTTGAACAGTATTTTGGAAAGCTTGAAGCTTATGAACTGGAAGGTATGATAAAAATTCAACCAGTTCCTACCATTTCACAAACTTTAGCCTTAACCGCTCAAGAAACTGTCCACAAACCAATCACTCATCAAGACATTGAGACCATTGTCAACAATGCTCTTCAAAAGATAAACATCAGCTCCAAACCCGTCGCAAGAACAGATCTCTCAAGAAGACATTCCAAGTCTCATATCCATGGTCATCGAAATGCCATGAAATTTCAAAAGAAATCTTTTGACAAAAATACAATCCTTCCACATCTAACTCTCAACAAGACAGCCTACAAGAAAACAATTGATTGTTTCAACTGTGGAAATCAAGGACATTACTCATCCGATTGTCCCGAACCAAGGAAACCTAGGGACAATCGTACAGCCTAAGAAGATGACCTACTCAAAAGAGATCATTCACGAGTTCCAAGTGCAACCGCTTCAATTGCTCCAAAAATAAACATGACAAAAACAAGGAGCAAGTTATGATAGGCGACTCATCAAAATTCAAGTGATGAAGAGTATGTGTCAAGTGATGATTCGACAATGAAGGAGAAGAAGCCATGATATGCCTTATAGTCGAAGATGAGGAAGAATCGACAATGAGGAAGAAATGGAAGCACTTGCCGCAGATGAACTAAAAGAGGTACATGATTTTAACTCCTTAAATATTGATGGTTTCAAACAATTAGTTTGCACTCTTTTAATTCAAACCAAAAAACAAAAACTAGCTTTGCTTCACCGGTCAATGAGAACCTTTCCCAATCCTCAACCATTGACACCCTCACAAAAACAAATTCGAGCTTGAGAAAGCATGTCAAGGGCTAAGAGATCAATGCATCATGCTTGAAAAACAAAACATGGATCCGACAAATGAGACATCAAGTAATCATGAAAACTCACAAAGACTCAGCAATCTTGAAAAAGAAAATGATGCTCTTAAAAAGAGAATAGACTCATGGAACATGTCAAGCAAAGCATTATCCCTTTTCACCTACACCCAAAGGCGTCCCGGTGACAAAACAGGGATTGGTGCCGATGATCCTATACAAAAGGTGTACACTCCTCCCATCGGTGAAAGGGCCATTGAAAAAATGGTTCTAGAAAACCTAAGCTCGCGCCTATCAAACTCAAACTTATCCTGTTCAAACCAAGGGAAAATCTAAGGAAATCTTACCTGGTCCTAGTCACTCAAACAAAGGACCAAGTAAAATCCAAGGAAGCAAGTATATTTGGGTTCAAAAAGGGGCCAATATACAGAAAGAAATTGAGTTGCAAAAAGTTGCTAGACAGCCAAGCCCTGACAGACAGCCAAGGCCTGACTGACAGCCAAGACCTTCCAAACCACATAGAACCCCAAGGCAACAAAGATTCTATAACAAACATAGGTACACCAAACAACAAAAACCTCAATGGCAATCACTACCAGAAACAGGTCATTTAGCGACGGAATTATCAGCGACGGACAGATTCCGTCGCTAAATAGCGGCGGAATATAGGCTTTAGCGTCGGAAAATTTTTGGCGTCAAATTTAGCGACGGAATTTAATTCCGCCGCTAAATTCCGCCGCTAAAACGAATATTCCTCGAATATTCGTTTATTTCCGCCGCTAATTTGGCGGTTGATTTACCGACGGAATATTCCGCCGCTAAATCTTTATCAGCGACGGAAATTTTCCGCCGGTGAAAATATATCATTTTTTTATTTTTTTATTTATCAGCGTCGGAAATATTCCGACGGTGAAATTAAAATATTTTTTATTTTTCTTTTTGAAATATTACACCGACGGAATATTTCCGACGGTGAAATTAAATGTTTTTTTTTTTTTTATTAAACACCGACGGAATATTTCCGCCGCTGATAATTTAATATTTTTTATTTATCAGCGACGGAAAATTCCGTTGCTGATAACAAAATGTAATTTTTGTTTATTTTTAGAACTAATTAACAAAATAACAAACTAAAAAATATTAAAATATCATAAATATTTATGATATTTTTGAAAAAATAAATAAATCATAAATATTTATTAATTTTAATTTTTAATGCCATTATAAGTACCACATTCAATCAAGCCGCTTATTCATCCTTGTGAGATCCCGAAAGTTGTGGCGTCATCATGTTCTTTTATTTTGTTTTGAACGAACATTCATGTACGTTTTTGTTTCGACAAAGAATTTAAATTTTAATTTCGCCACTTATCATTTATTTAGGAAAACAATAAGAAAAACCTTTTTGATTTTAAAGAGATTTGAGGGTTCGGGGGTTAAGTTATGGAATGGGTAGGTCGAGGAGTATTCAAAATAAAACAAAAACAAGATTAGTCCAAAACAAGGAACTAACCAACTATTAGACAACACTCTGGAGATTATTGTCTCATAAGTCATAACTAAGATATCCAGAAAACAAAGACCCACATCATTACCGCCGAGCACACTGTACTCTCCGGCCCCCACCACCGTGCATGTCATCATCTACATCGTAAGCTTCAATGTTGACATCGTGAAGGGTTGTCTCCTCGCACTCATCATCAAGCTCCATATCCGTCATCCGCGATGAAGGCTTAGGAGGCGACACCCTCTAGGGCCTTGCATTGTTCGGAAGTCAAGGAATGGGAAGTCGAACCCGCATTCGGACCCGGACAGAAGGGAGAGAATTGAAATGTGGAATTACCTGAAATTAAAGATGAAATAGCACCGTGGTAAGAGCGGCTCGATATTTGTTATTTTCAAATTCAATTGCCGGAGAGAGAAAGAGAGAGAGAGAGAGAGAGAGGATGGGAGAGAGGGATTTAGAGGGGTCTGATTAAGTTGGTTTGAAAGTTTGAAAAGGATATTTAGCCCCTAACAAATATGTCATCACCCTTTCGCTTGAACTTTGGGTGCTCTTTCTGTTGTAGTACAAAGACTATGTCTCCAAAGAAGAGTGTCAGGAGCTTCATCGGCTTCTCGTGTGGGAATGTAATTTTCTGTCCATTTTGCATACCCTTCTCCACAACCACTTCCAAGACCTTCTTCTCCTGTACAATGCAAGGCCCTAGAGGGTGTGCTGCCTCCTAAGCCTTCATCGCAGATGACAGATATGGAGCTTGATGAGTGCGAGGAGACAACCCTTCACGATGTCAACATTGAAGCTTACGATGTAGATGATGACATGCACGGTGGTGGGGGCCAAAGAGTGCAGTGTGCTCAGCAGTAATGATGTGGGTCTTTGTTTTCTGGATATCTTAGTTATTACTTATGAGACAATAATCTCCAGAGTGTTGTAGGAGGAGGAGAAACGCGAGCGGGCAAAGCTTGCGGATGCTTTGGCAGTTCAGACGCAGATGCAGGAGGAGAACGATCGACGTCATGCAGAGATTCAGAGACAGCATGCAGAGACTCAAAGACAATTGGCGCTGTTGATGGCTCATCTCGGCCAGACTCCTGTGGTAATTTCCCGCCTCCCCAAAGTTGATTGCGGACATTTTTAGACATTTTTAGACATTTTTGTATTAATTTATACTTGTTTGTAAACATTTGAGACATTTGATACCCGCGGGAGCCCCTCCCCGCCTCTCCCCCCGCTCCACCGCTCTCCCCCCTCCCCCCTCTCCCCTCTCCCCCCTCCCCCCTCTCCCCCCTCCTCCTCCCCCTCTCCCCCTCTCCCCCTCCCCCTCCCGAATTGGTACGGTGGTATTTAGTTTTTATTTGGTACGCTGATATTTGAATTTTAGTTTTTATAGTTTTAGTTTTATAAATTGAAATATTATATCAGGTACAAAAAATTTTGGTTTATTGATATTTTAAATTATTTTTTTAAATTTATTTCGTAATCGGCGACGGAATTTTCCGTCATTTGAATTAATCTTGAAATTAAAATTAATTAAATAAATTAATTTCAAACACGGAATTTCCGCCGCTATAATCATTTAATTTTTATTTAATTTTTAATTTCGGCGGCGGAAATTTCCGTCGCCGTAATAAAATTTAAATTAAAATTAAATAATTTCAATGACGGTAAATTCCGCCGCCGAAATAATTTAATTTTAATTTAAATTTTATTACAATGACGGAAATTTCCGCAATAAATTAATTTAATTAAATTAATTTTTATTACAATGACGGAAATTTCCGCCGAAATGAAAATTTAATTAAATTAAATTAATATAGCAGCGGAATTTTCCGTCATTTGAAACCATTAATTCACCGGCGGAATTAATTTCCGTCGGTAAAAGAAAAAAATAGCGGCGGAAATTGACCCGTCGGAGCACTGCGACGAGCTGGTAGCGGCGGACCACCGACGGAATTTTTCCGTCGGTGATTTATTTTAGCGACGGAAATATAATTTTAGCGGCGGAAATTTCCGTCGCTAAATGACCTTTTTCTGGTAGTGAATTCTCAAATGGAAGAAGTCATGCAAGTCAAAATGACTCTCCCAGATCATCCTCTTCAAATAACTTTCAGTTTCAACCCCCAATACAACAACCCAAACCACTTCTTCAATCCATCCCAATCCACTGTCCTTACACCTTACATGATGCAAATCATGTCATATTACCATACCCTAAATCAGTTCTTCAACAAGGGACCAATGAACAAAGCTAGGGTTCCAAAGAAAAACTAATCCTTTGGACCCAAAAGAATACAAAGGGGTACCATAAAATTTACTTTCTGTTTTGCAGGTACCTAGGAAAGGACTTTGGTATTTAGATAGTGGTTGTAGTAGACATATGACCTTCAATAAAGACTGGTTGCAACAATAGTCCCCTAAAAATGGTCCAAATGTAACCTTTGGTGACAATTCCCAAGCTAAGGTCAAAGGATCAGGAAATCTTATTACAAAAGATATCATTTTTACAAATGTGTCTTATGTAGAGGGTCTCAAACACAATTTGATTAGCATTAGTCAAATCTGTGATAAGGGATATCATGTTGTTTGCACCAAGGATAAATGTACTGTTAAAGATAAAAGCAATAAAGTCATTCTGACTGGATCAAGAAAAGGAAATCTCTATTGCTTAAACTTAGAGATAGTGGAATCCTCAAATGCTCACTGCCTTCTGTCATTTAGTCAATCTGATATGTCATGGCTTTGGAACAAAAGATTGGCTCACCTTAACCATTAAACCATCTCCAAGCTTGCAAATTCAAATCTAGTCGGAGGTCTTCCAAGGATTCCATTCAAGAAGGACAAACTTTGCAAAGCATGCCAATGTGGGAAGCAAAAGAGATCTTCATTCAAGCCCAAGACCAGATTGGACACATCAAGACCTATTGAACTACTTCATATGGATCTCTTTGGACCCATAAGGACTAGATCTTTAGGAGGAAAGAGATACTCCCTTGTTGTGGTTGATGCTACACCAGATTCACTTGGATCATTCTTCTTGAATCCAAAAGTGACACCCTTAGCTGTCTGACAAAGCTGTTCAACAAAATCCAAAATCAAAAAGGGACATCCATTGTCAAAATCAGATCTGATCATGGAAAAGAATTTGAGAACACAGGAGTAGAAGAGTATTGTGATTCAAAAGGCATTGATCACAATTTTTCAGCCCCAAGAACACCCCAACAAAATGGTGTTGCTGAAAGGAAGAACAGAACAACCGTGAGGCAAGAAGAACAATGTTTGTCGTAACACAATCTCCCAAAATATTTTTGGGGTGAAGTCATCACTACCACGTATGTTCAAAATAAAACACTAATCAACAAATTCCATAAGAAGACTCCATATGAACTATGGAATGACAAAGTTCCTACCATTTCCTACTTTCACAGTTTTGGAAGTAGATGCTTCATTCACAACAATGGCAAAAACAATTTGGACAAATTTGACTCCAAATGTGATGAAGGAATCTTTCTTGGATACTCTAACACAAGCAAAGCTTATAGAGTTTACAACAAAAGAAGACTTGTTGTGGAAGAATCAATTCATGTTGACTTTGATGAAAACAATGATCAAAGTGTAACTGAATTGTGTGATTTTGATGAAGGTTTGGGAAACCTTGATAATCTCCCTGAAGCATCTCCCATTCTTGATACAAATGTTCTCCATCATGAACAAGATTCATCAAATCTTCCTTACATGGTTCCAAGAAATTCATCTGACAGCTATCCTGTGCCAGACAGCCATGACCAATCCCACTCCCATCATCAACCAATCCAGCCAACCAAGTCAAAAGAAATAACTTCCACTTCCAATCCAAATGATGAAGAAGAGAATACTCAAAAGAATAGTCATCCCTTGACTGACATCTCCCAAACTTCTTCCTTAGCTGACAGCCAACCCTTAGTTGACAGCCATCCAAATTCATCATGTAATCCATCCACTAGCCATCTTCCATCTCCATCCAATAATCCTCTTTCTCCTCCCAAAACCAATGATGAATCCACCATTACTCACATCATTCCACCCAATAAAGACCTTTACATCAGTCTTCAAATTGATAAAACCCCAGTTCCAGACAACATCCCTTTTCTCATGAGTGCATTCATATCCCAAGTGGAACCAAAGAAAATAAATGAAGCACTCCAAGATGCTGACTGGATAGAAGCCATGGAAGAAGAATTAGAGCAGTTTGAAAGGAACAAAGTGTGGCAACTTGTTCCTAAACCAAGAAACCAAACTGTCATTAGAACAAGATGGGATTTTAGAAATAAGATGAATGAAGAAGGTGTTGTTGTAAGAAACAAAGCTAGACTGGTTGCTCAATGATACAGACAAGAAGAAGGTATTGACTATGATGAGACTTTTGCACCTGTTGTAAGACTTGAAGCTATTAGGCTATTCCTTGCCTACGCTTCATTCAAGAAGATGAAAGTATTTCAAATGGATGTCAAGAGTGCATTTCTGAATGGAGTCTTAAATGAAAAGGTTTTTGTATCTCAACCCCCTGGTTTTGAGCACCCAAAGTTTCCTGATCATGTGTACAAATTGGACAAAGCATTGTAAGGGCTTAAACAAGCACCAAGAGCTTGGTATGATACTCTATCTAGATATCTCATTGGCAAAGGGTTTACCAAGGGCCATATTGATAACACTTTGTTTATCAAGAAATATGGAGATGATCAGTTGCTCATCCAAGTCTATGTTGATGACATCATTTTTGGATCATCAAATGAGGACTTGTGCACTGAATTTGGAGATATTATGAAAGACCAGTTTGAAATGAGTATGATTGGTGAGCTTACTTTCTTCTTGGGTCTTCAAGTCAAGCAAATGAAGGAAGGAATCTTCATTAACCAAGATAAATACACAAGGGATATGATCAAGAAGTTTGACATGCAAACTGCTTCCCCTGCCAAAACACCCTTGTCAACCACAACCAAACTCCATGCTGATCTAGATGGTCAAAGTGTAAATCCAACACTTTACAGAAGTTACATTGGATCTCTTCTTTAGGTAACAGCTTCAAGACCTGACATTATGTTTAGTGTCTGTCTTTGTGCTAGATTTCAAGCAAATCCCAAGGAATCTCATCTCTCTGCTGTCAAGAGAATTCTAAGATATCTCAAAGGAACCCCTGATTTTGGCTTGTGGTATCCCACTGAATCCCTATTCTCTCTAATTGGATTCACTGACTCTGACTATGCTGGATGTAATCTAGATAGAAAATCCACAAGTGGTGGATGCCAGTTTATTGGATCAAGAATCATTTCATGGTCAAGCAAAAAGCAAACCTCAGTAGCCACTTCAACATCGAGGCCGAGTATATTCTTTATGAGGCTTGTGTTGTTCTCAAATTCTCTATCTTAAAAGTCAACTTCAAGACTTTGGAATTGAATTATCCAACATTCCCATCTTCTGTGACAACTCAAGCACTATTGCCATGAGAGAAAACCCTATCCAACACTAAAAAACAAAGCATATTGAGGTAAGACATCACTTCATCAGAGACCATGTTGAAAAAGGGAATATCAACCTTGCAAAAGTTTGTACCGAGGATAATGTCTCTGATATTCTTACTAAGGCAATGGATGAAAAGAGGTTTGAGATGTTAAGAGCCATGCTTGGAATGATAAATATGCCAAAATAAAGAGTTGTTCTTCATAAATAAAAAGGAGGCTTACATAATTAAGGGCAATGCTGTCATAATGGAGCCAGACAGCTATTCCCTCAAAAACATCTCTGATAGCTATCCACTGATAGCTATCCATACAAAATTCATGAAAAACAAAAACATAAACAAAAACAGAAAACAAACCATGAAATCCCTCTCTCTTTCATCCTCAAAAACCTCCTTGAAACTAAACAATCTCCAGAACCAGCCTTCCTCTTCAAATCCTCACCTTAGCTGTCAGACATTCTTGGGGAATGTCACTGTTTCTCCAGATCCTCCTCCAGCACTCATTCCTTCACACCTTGCCTCCTATGTAGATTGCAAGGTCTGGTGATACCTTTGCAACCATATTGGGTGCCTCTCCAGGAAGGGATCAATTGAAGTGACAGAATATTGAAGTGAAGGACTTGCTCTCCTTGGCCACCATTCTTCAACTGCATCATATGGTTGAAGCAATCCCTCCATTGGTGTCACAAAGCTAAATTCTCCAGAATAAGACCCATTCCCAGCAACTACAAGTGGTTGGCTAGCTCTTGACTCTTCTCTCTCTACTGCAGGAACTCTGGCAGGGCTAAAACAACCAATAACCTGGTTGAATAGGTGTGATATTGTTGAAGAAGGAGAGACATGCACTCCAGCAAAGTTATCTCCTCTCCCCTCCAACAATCCAACCCCTGGAGATAGTGAATCCCTACTCACAGGAGTATACAACTTCTCAGGCTTAACCTTCTTCTTGACAGCTAAGCTCCTTTCCATAGCTGTCTGAGCCCTATCTTGCTTAACCAATTCCCCCAATGTATAAACCCTCTCCACCTTACATTTTCCCTTACTGGACTCACCCTGATCAACCTTGATAGTCTTTCCAAAGAGCCTTATTCCCTCTCCCTCTCTACTGTCAACTTTCTCTCTGACAGCTACCTCCTTGACACCATAGTCCTGATCTACTCTCACTCTCTTGTTCTTACTTCTGTCACTCACTCCCTCTGAACTTTCAACTACATTGAAGGACTCTCTCTCTATCTCCATTTCATCCCCCCTCAAATCATCCTCACAATTCTTCCCAAAAACCAACTTTTTTGCTGTTTGAGCCATATTTTTTGGATTAAACTTTGAGGAAAATCTACCCATTTGTGTTTGTAAAACAATCTGAATAAATTTCCTCTGAAATTGTCATTGTTTTATAGGCAAGTTTCACCTAGCTATCTCGGAAACCATCATCATTCAAACTAGACTTAACTGTCAAAGTTTTCTTTCAACAGCTAGGTTAAAGCAACTTTTATGTGATTTGATCGTGTTAATTGCTCACAATTGTCACTTCCTTAGCCATCTCTTCACCTGCAAAATTCTTGAAAAAGAGAATGTTCTTCTTGTGCTCTGTGGAAGTTAATGCCTCAACGTGGGGAAGGGCAAAAATCACTGTTCATGTGAACAGTTACTAAACTTTGAAACCCCCAATGCCCATTAAAACCCACTCTCCACTCATTATTTGCCTCTCTCTCCTTTCGTAATCACCAAAAACCCCTGTTACATTAACCCTCTGTTTAAAATTCATCTTTTTTCCTCACTAATCCTTCATCGTATTCCTTCGACCCTAATTCCTTAACCATTAATGGCAGCATCAAAATCAAACTACCCAGATGCTCACAGTTACTTCATAAAACCTAGCTTCTATGAGTCTGAAGTTGGGATACTCATCCAAGAACTTCTTGAGGTCAATGAATTGCTTAAATTCATGGGAGCAAGACCTCCAATTTATGAAGAACTGTGCAGAGAGATTTACCTGGTAGGAAAGAGGAACAAAGATAACAATTCAATAACTGCCACCATAGACAATGTGGAGATAACCATTACTCAAGAAATGGTCAGTGATGTCTATGAGATCCCAAACAAAGCTGATGCTGTGAAGAACATATGGGATAGAGGGTCAGATAGATTGAAATCTGTGTATGAGAAATTCTTTGGGGTTAAAGTTCATGACTTTAAGAGTGTACAGGACAAGGCAATGGTGAAAGACAAAGCTGACATTTTCAAATCAACTCTCATGGATGTGGTGAATAAAGCCATTGATGGCAAGCAATCTTCATTTGATCAAATGGGATCAAATGAATGGAAGCAAATGCTGAGCCTTTTTACCAAAGACACAAACTGGTGCATTGTTCTTCTTCACAACTTCCAGCTTGCAGTCTCAACCTCCACTCTAAAATTCAAGAAGCAAGGTGGAAAGATGAACAACTTCAGATTCATGAGTGGAATTCTTGATGTTCTAATTCCTAAACTCAATCCTCCTCTACACAAGAAATGGTTGAAGACTGTGAAGCTGTCAGAGACCAAGTGTTTCAATGACAGAACCTTTGCATTGAAAAAAAGAAGGGAGCTGTGATGAAACCTGGAGATGATGTAAGTACCAGTAGTTTTATTGAGACTTAAGAAAAACTGCAAGCAGAAACAAGAAAGAAGATTGAACACTGGAAGGACTTGATAGCATTGGCTACAAGTAGAAGAATAAAGAGGGGTGTACAATCCAATGTGAAGAAGACTGGATTGTTGAAAAAGACTGTGGTATCTCATGGCAATAAGGGCAAAGGCAAGCATGAACAGGTAGCTGACAGTGAAACTACCCTGTCTGACAGCCATGATAAGGATAAGGAAGAAAGAGGTGCCATTGACAGTCATGAGGTTGACACCATGGGTCAAGCTAATGTTGGTGATTATACCATAGACCCTCAAGAGCTTCAAGCAGCCATTAACTTATCCAAAACTGTGCACAAAGGGAAGCAACCTCTGACAGCTATCCCTACCAGGCAGACAGCTACCAGATCCAAGGTACAATCCTCTTTATCCATTCCTTCTAAATCCTTGCCAAAGAAAAGAAAACTTGAAAAGAAAGCTCCCAAGGCCAAGAAAACCAAAATAAATACCCCTTCCCTTTCTCCAAAATCCACTACTGTCAGTCCAAGAATGGACAAGTCATCAACACCTAGCTCAGGTCACCAGTCAGCCATAGAAGCCATCCTTAACCTCAAAGAACAATCAGAGAAGCAACCTTTAAGGGGGAACACTGATGAAAACATCCCCTCTACCCAACCTGAACAGTTAGCCAAAATCTTAAGAGCCATTGATGCTATTGAGTTGGATGGGAACCCTGATACTGAGAAGGCTGCTGTAAGCACTTTTGTTGGCAAGTGCAGCCATGGAATGAGCGGGGCATGTCATGGCCTTTTCTTGGGCAGCAACGTTGAAAGAAACGGATGCGCACGTGGGCTATGGCGTTGGGACATAGGCGTGGGCAATGGCTGCGAGGAAAATGGGAACACACGGGCTATGGCGTTCGGACATAGGCGTGGGCAGTGAGCTGCGAGGAATTTGGGCGGTGGCTGCGAGGAATTTAGGCAGTGGGCTGCGAGGGAAATTGGGCAGCGGGCTGCAAGGAAATTCGGCAGTGGGCTGCGAGGAAATTCGGCACACGCATACTATGGCGTTTGGACATAGGCGTGGGCGGCAAGCTGCAAGAAAAGTGGGCACACGCAAGCTATGACATTGGACATAGGCGTGGGCAAGTGGCTGCGATAGACTTGGGCAAAGACATGGGCTGCGCGGGATGAATGCTAACAGGCCAACGGCTGTCCTAGGCGATGTTGCTGAACTAACAAGCTGTGGGCTGGAGCGTTTGGGGCCAAAACAGGTTGGACAAGTGGCGACATATGGTGCAGCAAATGGGTGGTTGAAGCAGGGCTGTTAGGGGCGGTTTTAGGCAGTTTTAGGACATGAAACTGCCACCCTACCTAGCAGCCATGTGTCCCGGCAGTTGCAGCAGTTTTGCATGTCTTTTGCAGTCATTTAAAGGACTGTTCTAAGGGGTTTTAGATCAGATCCGACCTGGGCAATTTGAGAGAGAAAGGAAGGCATTGGTGGCCTTATTCCCTTATGTCGTAGGGCTGTCCTAAGTGGGTATAGGGCAGATTCGACCTAGGCATTGTGGTAGGGAAAGAAAGGTATTAATGGCCTTATTCTCTTGGGTCTAAGGGCTGTTCTAATGGGGATTAGAACAGGTCCGAGTGGCAGCAATTTTGGTAGGGAAAGATAGACATTGTGGTCTTATTCTCTTGTGTATAAATTGTTGTATTCCTTTGTATTATTTAGTAATAAAAGGTTGGGCGTTTGACCCGTAATCTTCGTGTGCATTTCTGATTCGTGTGTGTGTGCCTCTTGTATAATTATTGCTGCATTAGCAATGGGTGAATGGCTGCTGTTCTTGGAGGCAAGGGCAGGCCGCATAGGCGTTGTCTTGGGAAAAAAAGATAACCCTGTGTTGCTGCGAAGCGGACTTAGGGTGGAACTATCGGGCGTTTGTGCAGTCCTTGAAGGGGTCAAGGGCGTGTTGCAACCACAGTTACCGACACAGTTGCTGCCATGAACGCTGCAGTTGCATATTCGAGGGAACAAGTAGTTGGGCTGCTTGAATCGGGGCAGTGGCTGTCCCCGAATGTTCCTTATGTGGCGCTGAAAATCTGCGGTGATTATCGGGCGCATGTTAAGGAATTGATGATGAAAAGGGCTGCGGGAATTCTGCGTTGAGGGATGCAAGGATAGACCGGGCCATTGAAAAATCTGCTCCAACAAAAAGGGCTGCGATTATTCTTGGGCTTGACAAACTGTTTTGGAAAGTTCGTGCAAGGGGGAACTCAAGAATGAATTGCGGGATGGCTGGATTACTTACTTCAGAATGGGCAAAGAATGGTGGGGCCGATGCTTGATGCTTTGGGCAAGGAAGGCGGTCGGGGAAACTAATTTGCTGCATTGAAGTTGGTAGTGCTAGAATTTGTTGGGGGAATTCAGATTATGTTGCGTGGGGCAACGGTTCGATGAGGACATCGAACTCTCCTAGTGGGGGAGAGTTTGTAAGCACTTTTGTTGGCAAGTGCAGCCATGGCATGAGCGGGGCATGTCACGGTCTTTTCTTGGGCAGCAACGTTGAAAGAAACGGATGCGCACGTGGGCTATGGCGTTGGGACATAGGCGTGGGCAGTGGCTGCGAGGAAAATGGGAACACACGGGCTATGGCGTTTGGACATAGGCGTGGGCAGTGAGCTGCGAGGAATTTGGGCGGTGGCTGCGAGGAATTTAGGCAGTGGGCTGCGAGGGAAATTGGGCAGCGGGCTGCGAGGAAATTCGGCAGTGGGCTGCGAGGAAATTCGGCACACGCATGCTATGGCGTTTGGACATAGGCGTGGGCAGCAAGCTGCAAGAAAAGTGGGCACACGTGGGCTATGACATTGGACATAGGCGTGGGCAAGTGGCTGCGATAGACTTGGGCAAAGACATGGGCTGCGCGGGATGAATGCTAACAGGCCAACGGCTGTCCTAGGCGATGTTGCTGAACTAACAAGCTGTGGGCTTGAGCGTTTGGGGCCAAAACAGGTTGGACAAGTGGCGACATATGGTGCAGCAAATGGGTGGTTGAAGCAGGGCTATTAGGGGCGGTTTTAGGCAGTTTTAGGACATGAAACTGCCACCCTACCTAGCAGCCATGTGTCCCGGCAGTTGCAGCAGTTTTGCATGTCTTTTGCAGTCATTTAAAGGACTGTTCTAAGGGGATTTGGGACAGATCCGACCTAGGCATTGTGGTAGGGAAAGAAAGGTATTAATGGCCTTATTCTCTTGGGTCTAAGGGCTGTTCTAATGGGGATTAGAACAGGTCCGAGTGGCAGCAATTTTGGTAGGGAAAGATAGACATTGTGGTCTTATTCTCTTGTGTATAAATTGTTGTATTCCTTTGTATTATTTAGTAATAAAAGGTTGGGCGTTTGACCCGTAATCTTCGTGTGCATTTCTGATTCGTGTGTGTGTGTGCCTCTTGTATAATTATTGCTGCATTAGCAATGGGTGAATGGCTGCTGTTCTTGGAGGCAAGGGCAGGCCGCATAGGCGTTGTCTTGGGAAAAAAAGATAACCCTGTGACAATTGGTATCAGAGCTCCGGTTTTGGTATTGATCTTCCGCTGCGACGTTGAAAATGGAGGGCACAACATCGGAATGGATGGCACGGTTGAAGGATTTCGTGGGAGTTGCCTTGTCGGATGAGGAGGTAGCATTGGCAAATCGGGTTCGAGACTTGCGGACTGATTTGGTGGCAAATCGGGTTCGAGACTTGCGGACTGATTTGGCTAATGTGAGGGCTGCGAAGGATCCTTATGTGGCGCTGAAAATCTGCGGTGATTATCGGGCGCATGTTAAGGAATTGATGATGAATGGAGATGCGGGTCTAAGGGAATAGCAGGACTTATGAATGCAAGAGTAGCATGGCTTAAGTGGCTGATTCTAAGAGACTACATCGACTTCAAGTTACATTCGAGGGATGAATGTACAAATTGAGGGCTGCGGGAATTCTGCGTTGAGGGATGCAAGGATAGACCGGGCCATTGAAAAATCTGCTCCAACAAAAAGTTGAAGCTGCGATCATTCTTGGACTTGGTAAACTGTTATGGGGAGTTCGTGCTAGGGTACTCAAGAATGGGTTGTGGGCTTGGATGGCTGACTTACTTCGGAAAGGGCAAAGATGGGTGGGGCCGATGCTTGATGCCTTGGGGGCAAGGAAGGCGGTCGGGGAAACTAATTTGCTGCTTTGAAGACGGAAGGGCCAGATTTTGATGGAGGAATTCAGATTGTGTTGCGTGGGGCAACGGTTCGATGAGGACATCGAACTCTCCTAGTGGGGGAGAGTTTGTAAGCACTTTTGTTGGCAAGTGCAGCCATGGCATGAGCGGGGCATGTCATGGCCTTTTCTTGGGCAGCAACGTTGAAAGAAACGGATGCGCACGTGGGCTATGGCGTTGGGACATAGGCGTGGGCAATGGCTGCGAGGAAAATGGGAACACACGGGCTATGGCGTTCGGACATAGGCGTGGGCAGTGAGCTGCGAGGAATTTGGGCGGTGGCTGCGAGGAATTTAGGCAGTGGGCTGCGAGGGAAATTGGGCAGCGGGCTGCAAGGAAATTCGGCAGTGGGCTGCGAGGAAATTCGGCACACGCATGCTATGGCGTTTGGACATAGGCGTGGGCGGCAAGCTGCAAGAAAAGTGGGCACACGCAAGCTATGACATTGGACATAGGCGTGGGCAAGTGGCTACGATAGACTTGGGCAAAGACATGGGCTGCGCGGGATGAATGCTAACAGGCCAACGGCTGTCCTAGGCGATGTTGCTGAACTAACAAGCTGTGGGCTGGAGCGTTTGGGGCCAAAACAGGTTGGACAAGTGGCGACATATGGTGCAGCAAATGGGTGGTTGAAGCAGGGCTGTTAGGGGCGGTTTTAGGCAGTTTTAGGACATGAAACTGCCACCCTACCTAGCAGCCATGTGTCCCGGCAGTTGCAGCAGTTTTGCATGTCTTTTGCAGTCATTTAAAGGACTGTTCTAAGGGGTTTTAGATCAGATCCGACCTGGGCAATTTGAGAGAGAAAGGAAGGCATTGGTGGCCTTATTCCCTTATGTCGTAGGGCTATCCTAAGTGGGTATAGGGCAGATTCGACCTAGGCATTGTGGTAGGGAAAGAAAGGTATTAATGGCCTTATTCTCTTGGGTCTAAGGGCTGTTCTAATGGGGATTAGAACAGGTCCGAGTGGCAGCAATTTTGGTAGGGAAAGATAGACATTGTGGTCTTATTCTCTTGTGTATAAATTGTTGTATTCCTTTGTATTATTTAGTAATAAAAGGTTGGGCGTTTGACCCGTAATCTTCGTGTGCATTTCTGATTCGTGTGTGTGTGCCTCTTGTATAATTATTGCTGCATTAGCAATGGGTGAATGGCTGCTGTTCTTGGAGGCAAGGGCAGGCCGCATAGGCGTTGTCTTGGGAAAAAAAGATAACCCTGTGACAGCTGCTCTCATTTACCTTGATGAGGTTCTTAGTAAAGAGGAGACTGTGATAGCCATAGATGAACTCAGGTCTAGGCTTATCAAGAAAAGAAGTGGACCAGGAGAGTCATCTAGTAATCTAAAGGTGACAGCTATGGATGAAGGTATCCCAATCATCCCTTCCATTCCTGAGACTGAGCTTGTGAATAAACCTACCCCAATTGTTGAAATTGATAGGGGGAATCCTGATAAGACATCTGAGGTCATTCAAAGTCTTAAGAAAGTTGGTGTTGAAATTGATCCCAATCTTGTCTCAAAGGGAGAAACAATCCTTAATGCTTGCAAGGGACTTGTGTTTGATGGAACACCAGAAAATGAGGCAGTCCTTGTATCCATTCTTGAGCAAAAGTTGACCAAGGGAGAAGTTAGGGCAGCTTTGAACCTTCTAAAATCCCAATTTTGCTCTGATCTCCTCAAGCAAAGTCTTGATCATTCATCTGTCTCAATCCCATCTTTTTCAACCCATGCCTCTGCTCCTACCAAGCCAATCTCCCCAATCCCTGAAAATGAATCAGTTGAAGCCTCCCCTCAGAGTCCAATTCTAGCTGGACAAGGTCAAGAGATTTCTGACAGTGATCCCATCCCTAACAGTCCTGACAGCCCTCCAAGCCATTCCATTCCTCCAACTCCCAATCAAGCCTACCTCCCCAAAAAGGAACCTTGGATGCTTAACTGTGGCATTGACTTTTCAATCTCTTCCATCAAAGCAGCAAAAACAAGGTTAGCCAATGTGACCCATTTCCCAGAAATTGCAAACCCCTTTACCTATCCAAAATCATGGGAACTGTCAAGAAAAGGTTTGATTATGGTGGCAAGAAATTTTGCTGGTTTAGTTTTCTTTGCCTATGAAGACTGGAAAGTGTCAAGGACCACTACTACATTTCTGACCTAATGTAACGCATCTAATGCATCTAATGTAACGCCACGAGCTAATGTAACGCATCTAATGCAACGCCATAGCTAATGTAACGCATCTAATGCAACGCCAGAGCTAATGTAACGGCTAATGCAACGCCAGAGCTAATGTAACGCATCTAATGTAACGCCACGAGCTAATGTAACGCATCTAATGCAACGCCAGAGCTAATGTAACGAGTCTAATGCAACGACAGAGCTAATGTAACGGCACATTTTGATTAATGCAACGGCTTTGATCTCAGCGCTATAGAGTATAGGGTATAGGGTATAGGGTATACCCTATACCATATACCCTATACCCTACACTCTATACCTTATATCCTACACTTTATACCCTATACCCTATACCTGTACCTATGTGGTATACCCTATACCCTATATATGTGGTATACCCTACACCTTATACCTTATACCTTATACCCTATACCCTATACCCTATAGGGTATACCCTATACCCTACACTCTATACCCTATACCATGTACCCTATAGGGTATACCCTATGCCCTATGCCACCTATGCCACTATACCACTATACCTTATACCCTATACCCTACACTCTATACTATACCTTGTACCCTATAATGTATACCCTATACCCTATGCCCTATTCTCTATATCCTATAGGGTATACCCTATACCCTATATGGTATACCCTATAGGGTATAAGGTATAGGGCATAGGGTATAGGGTATAAGGTATAAGGTATAGGGTATAAGGTATAGGGTATACCCTATAGGGTATAGGGTATAGGGTATATGGTATAGAGTATAGGGCATAAGGTATAGGGTATACCCTATAGGGTATATGGTATACCCTATACGATATAGGGTATAGGGCATAGGGTATAGGGTATAGGGTATAAGGTATAAGGTATACCTATAGGGTATAGGGTATACCACATAGGGTATAGGGTATATGGTATAAGGTATAGGGGTATACCACATAGGGTATAGGGTATAGGGGTATACCACTATAGGGTATAAGTATAAGGTATAGGGTATACCCATAGGGTATACCTATATACCCTATATGCCCTATACCCTATACCACTATACCTTATACTATGCCCTATGCCACATATGGGGTGTACTATACCACTTATACCCTATAGGGTATACTCCTATACCTTATAGGGTATACCACTATACCTTATACCCTATACCACACTCTATACCTATACATCTATGGGGTATACCCTATACCCTATGCCCTATACCCTATAGGGTATACCCTATACCCTATAGGGTATACCCTATACCCTATACCCTACACTCTATACCCTATACCCTATGTCCTATGCCCTATACCCTATAGGGTATACCCTATACCTTATACCTTATACCCTACACTCTATACCCTACACTCTATACCCTATGCCACATGGCTTATACCTATACCACATACCCTATGCCACTATGCCCTATACCCTATGGGTATGCCTACATGGGTATACCCTATACCTTATACCCTATACCCTACACTCTATACCCTATACCCTATGCCCTATACCTTATACCCTATGGGGGAAAACCCTATACCTTATACCCTATACCCTATAGGGTATATCCTATACCATATAGGGTATACCCTATACCCTATAGGGTATACCCTATACCCTATGCCATATGCCCTATGCCCTATATCCTATAGGGTATACCCTGTACCTTATACCCTATACCATAACAGTAATTCTATGCCTATGGGGTATACCCTATACCCTATACCCTACGTGCCTATACCTTATACCCTATACTTATAGGTATACCTTATATCTTATACCCTATACCCTATAGGGTATAGGGTATAAGGTATAGGGTATACCCTATTATTTTATTACTAATTACTATTAATGTTATAATTATTTAATATTTTTATTTTTTTCAATTATTATTATGAGATAATATTATTTTATAGTTTAAATTATTATTAATTATTAATTATTTTTATTAATTAATATAATATTACTAATTACTATATTTGTTTTAATTATTTAATATTTTTATTTGTTTTCTATTATTTTTCAATTATTATTATGAGATAATATTATTTTATAATTATTTAATATTTTTATTTTTTCAATTATTATTATGAGATAATATTATTTTTATTAATTATTATTTACCATTAAATGCATCACATCCAATGGTTCAAATTTATCCCATAAAAACAAATTTATATAAAATTATTAATTATTATTAATTTTTAATGTTTAAAATTATTATTGTTCTTCTAAATTATTTGCTTCAATAATAATTTATTGGTGCAATAAATTATTATTGCTCGATTTTCACCAAATTTTGAATTTCGATCTCTTCCTCCTAAATCCCCGCGCCCCCATTTCTCCTTTCTTACACTTTTCCCGCACTCCTTCCCGAAAAATTCAATTGGGCCTTTTTTTTTTCCCCCAAATCTCCTGTTTCCCTCTTTTCGGTTTCAATTCATTCACTCGGTTCCGGTTCAACGCCGTCGCCCTCACCCTCGCTCTCGCCCTCGCTCTAGCAGTCGCTCTCGCCGTCGCTCTCCCGAAAAAAATCCATGCTTTTGCTTTAATCATACGTTTTCATTGATGGGTTTCGATTTATGTCTCTTATGATTTATGAACGCGCCCGGAATCTTGTTCGTTTGTTCTTTTCCCCCGCTTGTTTAATTTTGTGTTCTTTACTTCAACATTGAATTGGGATTGATGAAATTCGGTGTGATGCAATTTTCACTTATGATTGGATTGTTAATGATTTATTGCTGATTTTATTGTGGGTTTGTTTTGATTTCTGTGCGCATTGCGTCTATTGTTGCAATCGTGATTCATATTTGTTCTTGATTTCTGTTGATTAGATGAACATATGTCCCATACGTTGATGCAATTTTTTTTTGAATTTTTGATTTGTTGGTGTGTTGGAATTGATTATTTCAACGGTTTTCAATTCATTTCTCATTTAGTTTATGGATGTCAATCCCCCCCCCCCCCCATAACCCGCACACAACAACAACAACAACAACAAAGAGGGCAGTTGGTCTTCCCCAGGTGTTTATTTGTGTGATTCTGCTTCAACCCTGAATAAGTATTGTAGAAAATTGTTAAATGGTAATGCATTTCACTCATGTATGCCCCTTGGTTGAATGGCTAATGCATTATAGTACTCTACATTTTGTATGTGGATTGTTAATAAGATTATTAAGGCAGATTATTGACTTGATTTTGTATCAACCTGGTCATTTAAGTCTTTGTGTGATTGGTATTGGGTTCATATTGATTGGATAAATTTGTGCCCTTTATTTCCCTCAATTGCACGAATTGCTAATTTTGGTTTCTAAATTTTAGTTTTGTGGGTGAGGCTTGATTTGATTTTGCATGCTGGTTGGATACTTTTGGTGACCAATTGTTATATATCCTTTCCTTCGTTTGCAATTGTGTAATCGCGGGAAGGTGGAGAAGATGTCTAGTTATACGGGGTTGTCGTTTCGATCATTTGCTTCACACTTTGAACAATATAAGATAGATCAAATCAACATAAATCCAATTGGTTATAGTCTAGTTCTCAATGTGGTTTGCTAGATTGTCCCCTCCCGATACCGTTTTGTCCTCGGGTTATTGGGGAAATGGTCCTCGAGGTTATTGGGGACATAAAAGTATCTCCTTTTGCCTGGATTTTTCCTCATGATCAACAAACTGAGCTTCTCTGTGATGTTAGATCTATCAACTCAAGTCATAAGCTTTACGTCAAACTTCAACTAATTCAAATTTGCTTATAGGATGCACTTTGTCATTAATGAATTTGAGTTGATGGAGTTGTTAGATGTGAGTATGGCGGGAATAATACCAGCGGTAGCACACATAAGCGAGATCTCATGTCCACCATATCAAAAGTAAGTCTATTGCCTTTCTTGTCTTGTCTAACTTATTTCAATTTCATCAATTGATAAAAGTTAATTAAATAATATCTTGTATGTAAAATATATTACACATTAAAGATTCAACTCCTCTCCATGCTGACAACTAAGATACCTCTCCTCTCCATGCTCCATGTTCTCCTCTCCATGCTGACAACTACTCTCCATGATTACAGATCCAACTATGTTTGTTGTGGCTTCGCCACTGACAACATATATGCCATTGAGTGTGTCATCTCGTACAGAATAGTTCAATAGGTAATTATTAATGCTGAAATTCTATAGTTCACTTACTACAGCCAGATTGACCATATTGCAAATTTGATATTTATAGATTCATATAATTTTGAGGGAGTGTAACTTTTTTTTTGAGGGAGGCAAAGAGCCAACAGCATAAAAGACAGAAACGGAAGGTATTAGAGCACTCAACGGATGAATTACAAAGACAGTTTATAGTGGATGAGATTTTGGAGTCTGTTTGTACCCTTGCGCAGGACCAGTATGGTAATTATGTCACTCAGGTTGGTGCTTTCTGATTATGCCTACTTACAATTTAACAAATTGTACGAATTTATTATTCCGAGAATATTTAAATATTTGACATTTCACTATTTATGAGAAGAATGTAATTATAGGGAGTTTAAGTGCGAAACTTTATGGTTTATGTTTTAGCCAATCACGAGTTCATTGTCGGCATTTCCTCTCTCAAAGTTTGTTTCTAATGTGCTCATTGGTTTTGTTACTTGCGGCATGTCTTTGGAGAGGGGAAAACCTCAGGAAAGAAACCAAATTATCTGCAAGTTGGCGGGATGCATTGTACAACTGAGCCAGCATAAATTTGCATCAAACGTTATTGAAAAATGTTTGGAATATGGTGATTCTTCTACAAGATGAAGTGTTTTTCTACTTTCTGACTATATAAACTTGGAGAATACGGTGCATAGTAATAACTCGGCCTTTTTTGTGTAATTTATGACGAGTAAAGGCATTACTTCAACAAGGAAATCGGAATAGAACCCACGGAACCAACTCGTGCCAATGAAACATCTTCCCGTTCCCATGCTATTTTGCGGTATTTACAAAGTTTTATAATTCACATTTCCCACTTATAAGTAAAACAGTCCACTGTTGGTTGCTGGTTCTTTGATTTTGAAAATATTTAACCGCTTTTATTCCAAAATTACGTAGTTATTCAACCTTATTATGTTGTATCAGGTCATGGTTGAGTACGAGCTAAAGATGCTTCAAACAATGAGATGTGGAGCCTATTTTTGTAGGTACATGGTGAGCTAAATGGATATGAAGAATAATCAATGAGATGTGGAGCCTATTTTTTTTTACATCATTTTGTGGGTTGTAGTTAAACTAGAATTATTATCGAGAGATGGAACATTATAACATTATGACACGTTGTCATGTGTACATATATATATTATGTATCTTTTGGGAATGAAGTTTGTCAATACATGTTAATTATCATGTCAATTAATTTTTTATATAATATTTTTTTATTATTTAATTGTATATATATTACTATTAGTAATCAATATTAATACATAACAACAGCCGTTACATTAGGTGTGCATCTAATTTTTGGCGTTACATTAGGTATTCAACTACTTTTTAAATTGGCGTTGCATTAGGTACTCATCTACTTTTTGGCGTTGCATTAGGTGTTCATATAGTTTTAAAATTGGCGTTGCATCAGGTATTTACCTAATGCAACGCCAAAGCTCTGGCGTTACATTAGCTTACTATGTCGTTGCATTAGACCTAATGCAACGCAAGAGAATGCAACGGCCATTTGGCGTTACATTAGGCCTAATGTAACGGTTTTTGGGCCCTAATGCAACGAAAATTGGCGTTACATTAGCTCGGAAATGTAGTAGTGGACTTCATCAACCTCTCATTTTGTTCATCAAATCCCATCATTCCCAAAATTCATCACTCCCAATACACTCATTGATTGGGAAATTCTCTTTAGCCAACTTCTCTCTCCATCACTCAATTCTTGTCTCTTCATGCCAAAAGGCCTAGTTTTCACTTTGTGCATTGAACTTGCCAAATCATTCTTTCTCTCTCTGTTGAACAGAAGTGTGCCCTTATGCTTTTGATAAGCAAGATTGTCAATATCTTTCCCCCAACCCTTAATCCAGGCATTGAGCCCTATCTCTCATCCTTCATCTCTATTGATCCCATTCTCTTCAACTCTCCAAATGAAAACTCTCACTTCATGAAACTGATCTCTATTCCTGAGATCAAAGAGTTCAGAGAATCCATAGCTGTCAGCCAAAGCAGAGCTCATACTGTTATTGATCTTTCATCAGACTCTGACAGTGATGATGATGATGATCTTTCAAGCCCAGATCAAGTCTCTCCCATAATCATTCCATCTTCAACCATTTCCAATCCTCCTCAACAATCCTTTCATATGTCCCCTATTCCTCAAGCCCAGTGCATATGTCCCCTGTTTCTCAACCAGATCCATCCCTTGTGCCCAAGAAAAGCAAGAAAGCAAGGAACAAGAAAAAGTATCTGTGGGGCACAATGAGAATAAGGAATGATCAGATGCCTCTCACTAGAACCCAACTGAAAGCAAAAGAAGATAAGTTTTTCAAGTATGATGAGAGGACACTACCAGAAACTGATGTTTTAGCGATGGAATCAACATCGACGGAAGCATTCCGTCGCTATTTAGCGACGGAAATTATGCTTTAGCGACGGAATAAATTTGGCGCCAAATTTACCGACGGAATTAAATTTTGTCGCTGAATTCCGTCGCTAAAAATGAATATTCGACGAATATTCGTTTTAGCGACGGAATTTCAGCGGCGGAATTTAATTTCGTCGCTAAATAAAATATCAGCGACGGAATTATTCCGTCGCTGATAATTTATTTATTTTTTAATTTTTTTTAAGTTATCAGCGACGGAATTATTCCGTCGCTGATAATTTATTTTTTTTTAATTTTTTTTAAGTTATCGGCGACGTAATAATTCCGTCGCTGATAATTTATTTTTTTTAAAAAAAATTAGATTATCAGCGACGGAATAATTCCGTCGCTGATAATTTTAATTTTTCTTCTATATACTTTCATTTGTTTAATTTTTTTTCTATCTTTTTTTCTATAACTTTTTCTAAAAAAAACCACTAATTAACAAAGTCTAAAATATTATTTTCTAGTCAATAAAAAATTAAAAAAAAAAATTAAAAAATAAATATAGGGTAGTCCGTCCTTCTTTTGACTTTTCTTCTATATACTTTCATTTGTTTAGTTTTTTTTCTATCTTTTTTTATATAACTTTTTCTAAAAAAATCACTAATTAACAAAGGCTAAAATATTATTTTCTAGTCAATAAAAAATTTAAAAAAAATTAAAAAATAAATATAGGGTAGTCCGTCCCTCTTTTGACTTTTCTTCTATATACTTTCATTTATTTAGTTTTTTTTCTATCTTTTTTTCTATAAATTTTTCTAAAAAAAAACAACTAATTAACAAATGCTAAAATATTATTTTCTAGTCAATAAAAAATTTAAAAAAAATTAAAAAATAAATATAGGGTAGTCCGTCCCTCTTTTGACTTTTCTTCTATATACCTTCATTTGTTTAGTTTTTTTTCTATCTTTTTTTATATAACTTTTTCTAAAAAAAACCACTAATTAACAAAGGCTAAAATATTATTTTCTAGTCAGTAAAAAATTTAAAAAAATCAAAAAATAAATATAGGGTAGTCCGTCCCTCTATTGACTTTTCTTCTATATACTTTCATTTGTTTTGTTTTTTTTCTATCTTTTTTTCTATAACATTTTCTAAAAAAAAACCACTAATTAACAAATGCTAAAATATTATTTTCTAGTCAATAAAAAATTTTAAAAAAATTAAAAAGTAAATATAGGCTACCTCGTTTATTTTGGGTTTTAAGGAATGTGTCCCGATCTTGTGAAAATGGTATACGGCTACCTCGTTTATTTTTTTTATTTTTTTCTACATTCTAAATGACATTTAAAGTGTTTTTCATATTTATGACCTTCCTCAAAATCCAAATGGAAATTGAGTTACAAATATGTGCCATTATTTAGGGTTCTCAGGGTTTTATGTGTCCCGATCTTGTGAAAATGGTATACGGCTACCTCGTTTATTTTTTTTAATTTTTTTCTACATTATAAATGACATTTAAAGTGTTTTTCATCTTTATGACTTTCCTCAAAATCCAAATGGAAATTGAGTTACAAATATGTGTCATTATTTAGGGTTTTAAGGAATGTGTCCCGATCTTGTGAAAATGGTATACGGCTACATTGTTTATTTTTTTTTAATTTTTTTCTACATTCTAAATGACATTTAAAGTGTTTTTCATCTTTATGACCTTCCTCAAAATCCAAATGGAAATTGAGTTACAAATATGTGCCATTATTTAGGGTTCTTAGGGTTTTATGTGTCCCGATCTTGTGAAAATGGTATACGGCTACCACGTTTATTTTTTTTTTAATTTTTTTCTACATTATAAATGACATTTAAAGTGTTTTTCATCTCTATGACTTTCCTCAAAATCCAAATGGAAATTGAGTTACAAATATGTGCCATTATTTAGGGTTTTAAGGAATGTGTCCCGATCTTGTGAAAATGGTATACGGCTACCTTGTTTATTTTTTTTTAATTTTTTTCTACATTCTAAATGACATTTAAAGTATTTTTCATCTTTATGACCTTCCTCAAAATCCAAATGGAAATTGAGTTACAAATATGTGCCATTATTTAGGGTTCTCAGGGTTTTATGTGTCCCGATCTTGTGAAAATGGTATACGGCTACCTCGTTTATTTTTTTTTAATTTTTTTCTACATTACAAATGACATTTAAAGTGTTTTTCATCTTTATGACTTTCCTCAAAATCTAAATGGAAATTGAGTTACAAATATGTGCCATTATTTAGGGTTTTAAGGAATGTGTCCCGATCTTGTGAAAATGGTATACGGCTACCTCGTTTATTTATTTTTTAATTTTTTTCTACATTCTAAATGACATTTAAAGTGTTTTTCATCTTTATGACCTTTCTCAAAATCCAAATGAAAATTGAGTTACAAATATGTGTCATTATTTAGGGTTCTTAGGGTTTTATGTGTCCCGATCTTGTGAAAATGGTATACGGTTAACTTGTTTATTTTTTTTTAATTTTTTTCTACATTCTAAATGACATTTAAAGTGTTTTTCATCTCTATGACCTTCCTCAAAATCCAAATGGAAACTGAGTTACAAATATGTGTCATTATTTAGGGTTCTTAGGGTTTTGTGTCCCGATCTTGTGAAAATGGTATACGACTACCTCGTTTATTTTTTTTTAATTTTTTTCAACATTATAAATGACATTTAAAGTGTTTTTAATATTTATGACTTTCCTCAAAATCCAAATGGAAATTGAGTTACAAATATGTGCCATTATTTAGGGTTTTATGGAATGTGTCCCGATCTTGTGAAAATGGTATACGGCTACCTTGTTTATTTTTTTTTAATTTATTTCTACATTCTAAATGACATTTAAAGTGTTTTTCATCTTTATGACCTTCCTCAAAATCCAAATGGAAATTGAGTTACAAATATGTGCCATTATTTAGGGTTCTTAGGGTTTTATGTGTCCCGATCTTGTGAAAATGGTATACGGCTATCTCGTTTATTTTTTTTTAATTTTTTTCTACATTCTAAATGACATTTAAAGTGTTTTTCATCTATATGACCTTCCTCAAAATCCAAATGGAAACTGAGTTACAAATATGTGCCATTATTTAGGGTTCTTAGGGTTTTGTGTCCCGATCTTGTGAAAATGGTATACGGCTACCTCGTTTATTTTTTTTTAATTTTTTTTTAAATTCTAAATGACATTTAAAGTGTTTTTAATCTTTATGACTTTCCTCAAAATCCAAATGGAAATTGAGTTACAAATATGTGCCATTATTTAGGGTTTTAAGGAATGTGTCCCGATCTTGTGAAAATGGTATACGGCTACCTTGTTTATTTTTTTTTAATTTTTTTCTACATTCTAAATGATATTTAAAGTGTTTTTCATCTCTATGACCTTCCTCAAAATCCAAATGAAAATTTAGTTACAAATATGTGCCATTATTTAGGGTTCTTAGGGTTTTATGTGTCCAGATCTTGTGAAAATGGTATACGGCTACCTCGTTTATTATTTTTTTTTCTACATTCTAAATGACATTTAAAGTGTTTTTCATCTTTATGACCTTCCTCAAAATCCAAATGGAAATTGAGTTACAAATATGTGCCATTATTTAGGGTTCTTAGGGTTTTATGTGTCCCGATCTTGTGAAAATGGTATACGGCTACCTCGTTTATTTTTTTTTTATTTTTTCTACATTCTAAATGATATTTAAAGTGTTTTTCATCTCTATGACCTTCCTCAAAATCCAAATGAAAATTTAGTTACAAATATGTGCCATTATTTAGGGTTCTTAGGGTTTTATGTGTCCAGATCTTGTGAAAATGGTATACGGCTACCTCGTTTATTATTTTTTCTACATTCTAAATGACATTTAAAGTGTTTTTCATCTTTATGACCTTCCTCAAAATCCAAATGGAAATTGAGTTACAAATATGTGCCATTATTTAGGGTTCTTAGGGTTTTATGTGTCCCGATCTTGTGAAAATGGTATACGGCTACCTTGTTTATTTTTTTTTAATTTTTTTCTACATTCTAAATGATATTTAAAGTGTTTTTCATCTTTATGACCTTCCTCAAAATCCAAATGGAAATTGAGTTACAAATATGTGCCATTATTTAGGGCTTTTAGGGTTTTATGTGTCCCGAAGTGTCCCAAAAGGACGTTTGCACGAGAATTAAGAAAAGGGATGTAAGAAAGAGAAAAAGGTTAAATGTTCTGAGTATGAAAAATTAAATAGGAGTGAGAATAAGTGGGAGGAATAGTTAGGAGAGAGAATGTTGTGAGTGTAAAAGTAAAGTAGGAGACGAATGAGTGGGGTAGGAAGAGTATAAAAATAATAAAAAGTTTCCTTTTTAGGAATGAGACATTTTAAATGGGACGCCCAAAAAGGAAACTTGAGACACTTCGACCGGGACGGAGGGAGTATATCATTATTATGATATATTATTATTTATTATTTAATTATTATGATTATATAATATTATTTTATATTTTAAATTATTTTTGATATTATTATTATTATTGTCATTAAACAATAAAGATCTTAGCCATTAAATATATCACAAACAATAAAATCCAATAGTCCAAATCCAAAAGCATGACACCCTTTTTTTTAATTGGCTTACAAATTTTCACATGGATTGATCCCCTAATCAATCTGAACCATTAATCATAAACATCAAATGGTCTAAATCCATTTTGCAAAAGTATGATACCCTTTGTTTTTATTGGCTTACAAATTTTCACATGGATTGATCCCCTAATTAATCTGAACCATTAATCTTAAATATCCAATGGTCTAAATTCATCAAAACAAAACCATTTCACAAACCATTTCACATTCTTAAATTCTTTTTATCTTTCAATTTATTTACTCAAACACACACACATACACACACACACACACACACACACAGTCACACACAGTCACACTTTCTCTCTCTCACACTCTGTTTCTCTCTCTACTAATTCGGCCACCCCCACCGAGATCCAGCGACCCTTCGGTATCCGGCGACCCTTCCGGCTTCCTTCCCCACGACATCCCGCCTTCTCTCCATCTCGACTCCGCCTCCGCCTCCACCTCCATCTCCGCCTCCCCCTCCATCCTCGCCTCCATCTCCATCTCCATCTCCATCTCCGCCTCTTCCTCCACCCCGCCTCCATCTCCATCTCCGGCGCCTCTTCCTCGCCCCTCTTCTTCACCATCTTTTTCACCTCCACCTCCATCTCCTCCGCCTCCACCTCCACCTCCATCTCCGCCTCTTCCTCCACCCCGCCTCCATCTCCTCCTCTTTCTCCATCTCCATCTCCGCCTCTTACCCCAAACCTGCCGTCCCCTCGATTTCGAATTGAAAATGGGTTTTGACAGAAGAAGATGAGTTTTGAAGTTTGAGAATTGAGAATTGTAGTTGAAAGTGGGTTTTGACATTTTTTTATTTTTTTTTTCAAATTTGGATGGTGGTAGTGGTCATTTGCAAATATTTGATATTTATTTTTTTCTTTGAAAGATTTGTAATTAATTTTTAAAAGATTGTAATAGATGTATTTTGACATTATTAATTTACGTCTCTTGATTTTTGTAATTGATGTATTTTGATATTTTTCTATAGATGTATTTTTTTTTAATTTATCAGTTTTTTTAAAATATTATAATTGATGTTTTTCATTTTTATCATTTTTAAAAAAAATTCTTCAATATTGAAAAAAAAAAGGATTTAATTTTGACATTTTTGTTTTTTTTATTTATTGAATTATTAGCGACGGAATATTCCGTCGCTGAAATAAAAATTAAATTAAAATAAATTAAATCAGCGGCGGAATATTCCGTCGCTGAAATAAAAATTAAATTAAAATAAATTAAATCAGCGACGGAATATTCCGTCATTTGAAATAAAAATTAAATTAAAATAAATTAAATCAGCGACGGAAATTTCGTCGTGATTTAGTTTATTTTAATTAAATTTTTATTTCAAATACGGAAATTTCCGTCGCCGATTTAATTTATTTTAATTTAATTTTTATTTCGGCAATGAATTTCGTCATTTGAAATAAAAATTTAATTAAATTAAATTAATTCAGCGACGGAAATTTCCGTCGCTAATATAAAAAATCAGCGGCGGAATATTAATTATGTCGGTAAAACCAAAATTCTACCGGCAGAAATTGAGCCGTCGGAGCACTGCGAAGGGCTGGTAGCGGCGGACCAGCGACGGAATTTTTCCATCGCTGTTTAATTTTAGCGACGGAAATTTGGATTTAGCGACAAAAATTTCCGTTGCTAAAACCTGTTTTTCTGGTAGTGGGATGACTTGGGAATGGAATAATGAGTTCTATTACAGAGGAGTTGAACCAGAAATGAGAAGAGAACTGGAGGAAGAAAGAAATGAGCTCCTTTCAGCAAGACAAGAAAGAGAAGAATTTTATGATCAACTTGCTGATGACTGAATTGTATTTTGTTGACATTTTTTGTGGGTGAAACAATCTATTTTGTTTGGTTTTGTGTTTGAATGGCTGTAATTTGTGAACCTCTCTCATCTTGAGATCAAATCCAAGTATTTCAATCTCATTCTGATTACTTGTGCATGATATGAATCCCTGAATTATTTCTTTCATTTATATTTCTTTTATCATTAAACTGTGAAGACATGTTCTAAATAGATCTTCCTTTACCAAAAAGGGGGAAATTGTTAGGACCTAACTCTGATCAATGTCCTAGTTAGTTGGTTTTGATAAAGGAATATATATATAGAACAGGGTTTATATCAAAAGAGGAAATCTGTTATATTCATCTTTCAGTTTATCTGACAGCTATGAGTATGACAGTTATGATTCTATCTTATACATTGGTTACATTCAATCAATAACATGAATCATATTTACTCTCTTAGCTATCAAGATCATCAAGTGCATCTCAGTCCTTATTAGAGAACATCTATGATAGCTAAGCCTTTGTATGATCTGACAGCTATGACTTCATTCCTCTGATAGCCATCACTTTGTCTCAATCTCTGCTACCACAATCTCAACCAAAGTGGAACCTGGATCTTCACAGCTGTCAAGTTCACCATTGAAGACCAATGAAGATCACAGAAGACCTTCTGGAAGCTCTCGGCCCAAGCCACGACTCAAGCCACTCATGAAGACTGCAAGTGGACAAGTGGGGCAAAGACCAGTCAAGGCTCATTAATGTAGGCACAGCGGTCATATTCCAACGGCTACATTGAAGGGTATAAATAGAGGAGTTCATCCTCTACACAACACACTCTTGAAAAATACTCTTTTTCACAGTCCAAAACCTTTCCCTTACACCCACACACACCTCCTGTAATCCACACACACACTCACCAATCCCTACCCTTTAAACCCTGTTCCAATCCAAAACCCTCACCCCAAAACCTCTACTTTAACAACAAACAACCCTAGTGTGTTAATTCACAAATTCCAAAAATTCTAAGACTGTACTTTAGGTGTAGAATTAGTTTGTAAACACTCAAGACTGTACTTTGAGTGTATTAGTTGTTTTGTAAAATCTTGAGACTGTACTTCAAGTTGTAAAAACACTTAAGACTGTACTTTAAGTGTATCCCTAGTTGACTGTACTAATTAGGAAGAGGAAGTTCAAGGAACTTGCCTAAATCAATCATTTGTAATTTTTGTTGATTAAAGATTACAATAAAATTGATCTCACATGTCAAGATTGACAGTGGGGGTGGATGTAGGAGGAGTGAACTCTGAACCACTTTAAATTCTCTGTGTTATTACATTTCTGCAATCACACTCACACTCTTGCATTATTTCTTTGTGTTCTTTGTCCTATCATTATTTCAAGCTTCTCTTATTCCGCTGCACAATTCAACAATCATCTGACAGCTAAGCCAAACCATTGCTGTCTAATCATCTGTATATCAACAAAGGGCCTTTCAGATGGTAAAAGTAAAAGTCCCCTATGTACAACTACACTCTGTTGCTGATCAGCTACTTATTTGGATCTTATAGTTGGTAGCCAAATTGAACATCCATTACTCTTTTACATTAGAAACAAAAAGAAGTCAACCATGGTAGATAAACAAACTATTTCCTCCAACCACATCTTATCAAACTCCCCGTTGTCTTTCCAATATAAATACCCACATGGACATGACTTAAAGACATCAAGAAAGCATTAACAAAACTCGCTAAAATACCACCATATTCCACAGAAACTATCTTTCCTTCCTCGTCAACAAATGGCTGCTTCAAATCATATCGGCTGTTTCGTGCCTCTCTTAGCGGTGTTACTACTTTCCAGCCTACATACGAGCCTCGAAGCTCGTAACCTATTGCAAACTGCCACACCTGTACTTCCTACATTGCCTACAATACCATTGCCAACACTTCCTACCATGCCTACACTGCCTACAGCCACATTGCCACCGCTGCCTGCTGCTTCCTCATTGCCAACACTGCCTACTCTTCCTACAGCCGCAATGCCAACTTTGCCTACACTACCAACAGCCACTTTGCCACCACTGCCTGGAACCTCATTGCCTACACTGCCAACAGTCCCAACCTTACCAAAGCCCACTTTGCCAACACTTGCTCCACTCCCAGCAGTTTCTCTTCCTACCCTTCCCACAACATTACCAACCATGCCAACTACTATCCCTGCAATTCCTTTATCCTCACCACCTCCATCAAACCAGTCATCTGGGCATGCCGCAAATTACACTTCTTTTCTTTAGCGATAAGAGTTTATATATTTGGGGCTTGTTTACTCCTCTTTTCTTTTTTATTATTTTCTTTTTTGGAGTAAGATTGCTTGTATTTGATGTACAAGATATGGTGTGAATTGTTATTTTATTTACTTTTTAGTTATTCGGAAGTACTTTGTATTCATCATCTATCCCCAAGCCAAAAATATAAACAAGATATTAAACATAATGAGGATGAGCCCACCGCTCATTTGCACACTATTGATTCTACATACAAAACCTCTGACTCAATTTAAATATAGAGACATATCTCTTCATATAATGAAACCCACAATTAAGATTATCCAAAAAGAACTTGAAGAAATGTTTTAACAGCCCCCAAGCAACTTTTAGAAGAACCGATCAATTCAGTAATGAGTCATTATAGCATAGGTGTGGTACAAGTACAACCGACAACCACAAACATAAAACATACTGTTAGAACCTAACTATGTAAACCACATAGTTATACAGGGTTTTGACAAAGAAATATATCCCATCCAATGTTATCTGACAACCAAGATAACTCATGAACATTGGACAGCCATGACTCTTTTGCACAACTTATATATCAACTGGACAGCAATGATGTAATGATCAAACACCAAGTCAAATCATATAAATCAATGTATTTATTTACAAAGGATCATTACATAATCATCAATCACAACTTCTTGTCTCCTAAACCTGCAAACACTAAAGACTTAGCCTGACAGCTAAGGTTCTCAACAGCAGAGGTCTCAACCCTCCGACATCTATGATCTTCAACATCAGCAGCAGTGAAGTATTCCTGTGATGATCAAGATGTGCCTTGCCCAATCTCTCCCTACAGATGTTGCCAGCTCATCTCCATGAAGATCACATAAAATGGTTGCAGATTACAGCCTGCTATTATCCAGTCATCAAGGCTCTAAATGCAAACACTATTCCACCCATATGGATTTATTCCCTTGTCTCCTCCAACGGCTATATTCCATCCTATAAAAGGAAACCTTCAAGACTGAAGACAATGCCCTAACACACACAACCTTTACAACCTCAACTTCAACCTCTCCACACCTGCAAAACCTGCAACCAACATTCAAAACAATCTGAGACACTTGTAACTGAATTCAGGTGTATAAACTACTGTGTAACCACTTAAGACTGACTTTAAGTGGAATTGTAATTTGCTTCGTAACAAGCAAATCCCTTATTGACTGTACTAATTAGGAAGAGGAGGTTCAAGGAACTTGCCTAACCAATCCTTTATAAATCTTAAAGGGAACTAGATTTAAGTGGATTGATCTCACTTGTCAAGGTTGACAGTGAGGGTGGACGTAGGAGGAGTGAACTCTGAACCACCTTAAAATTCTTGTGTTCATTTGGTATTATCACACAACACACACACATACACACATCTACACACACTTACACTATTCACTTGTCATTACATTATTTCAACACTTTCTATTCCGTTGCACATTTAACTCTTGTCTTTAAAATCAGTTAATATCTGACAGCTAAGATTACACCTCAGCTGTCAAAGCTTAACTGCCTAATCTTTTAAACTGATTAAAGCAAACAGGACCTTTCAATTGGTATCAAAGCTTGTCTTCACCTACAAATGTCTAACAACTTGTGAAGGATCAATTTCCAACCCACCATGCCTCAACCAAGAAGAAATAATGAGAAAGGCATTCCACACATTGATGACTGTGGATCCTTTGAAATATATGCATCAAAAATTAAAACCTACCTTGATGCAAACAACATCTGGAACTGGTATGCCCTTGAAAATGAAGTCACATACCCTATCTCTGTAGATTCAAATGGTGGGCCCAAAGAAAATAAAATCCCTGCACTCGGACGTATTCGAAAGGCAACTAGTCAGTGCTAATCTTAAAGTTAAAAAACATACTCCAAAAGAGTGTAAATGACTCCCTAGCACTAGAAATTGCCAAAGAGCCAACTGCAAAGGCTGCATGGGAACTTATCCATATCAAATTCCAGAAACACACCAGTGTTAGAACACAAAACCTATACAATCTTCTTAGACAACTTGACAACTTCAAGTTCTACCCTGGTGAAAAAGTGAGTGCTGCAAAACAAGGGTTTGAAGATCTGGTCAGATCCATTGCTGATCATGGAAAAACTTTTGAGAATCAAGATCTGTGTCTCAAAATATATTCCAACCTTCCTCAAGAATATGAGAAGGTAGCCCTACCAATAAAAGAAGGTGCAGAATGGAGCACCATGACTGTTGAACAATACTTTGGAAAGCTTGAGGCTTATGAACTAGAAGGAATGATAACACTTCAACCAGTTCCCTCCATTTCTCAAACCCTTGCCTTAGCTGCCCAAGAAACCACTCACAAACCCATCACCCAACAATACATTGATTCCATGGTTCTTAATTCCCTTTAGAAAGTAAACCTACCCTCAAACAACCTATCTCAAGGAGACCTTCCAAGTCTCATATCCATGGCAGTCAGAAATACCCTGAGAGCACATAAGAAGTCATTTGAGAAAAGTTATAGCCCATCTACTTCTGAACAAGAAAGCCATAAAAAGAAAGTTGAATGCTTCAACTGTAAGAAGCTTGGTCATTACTCATCTGAGTGCCCTGAACCAAAGAAACCCAAGGACAATCAGACAGCTAAGAAGTTCTCATACTCCAAGGAGATCATTCACAGTTCAAGATGTAGCTGCTACAACTGCACAAAGAAGAAGAATGAGAAGAACAAAGAGCAAGTGCTGATTGCTGACTCATCTAAGTTCAGTGATGAGGAATTTGATTTCAGTGATTCTGAAAGTGAAGGAGAAGAAGCAATGATATGCCTAATGGCAGGAGATGATGAAGATTCAGACAATGAAGAAGACCTTGAAGCCTTAGCTGTTGCTGAAGAACTAAAGCAGGTACCTCAGTATAACTCTTTAAATAATGAAGAATTTAAACAATTAGTTAGTACTCTTTTAATTCAAATAAAAAGACACCAAACTAGCTTTGCTTCATTGCTCACTGATAATCTATCCCAAAGTAAAACCATTGATAGCCTTGAAAGAGCCAACCAAGGACTGAATGTTCAAAACCTTATGCTTGAAAAAGCTAATGAAGAGCTGACAGCTAAGAATTCCAAACTTCTGGAAGCCAACCAAAAAAACACCAACCTTGAAAAGGAAAATGAATCTCTTAGAAAGAAGTTTGAGTCCTGGAACAAGTCAGGAGAAGCCTTGACTCTTTTTAGCTACAACCAAAGACACCCAAGTGACAAATCAGGGATTGGAGCCAATAATCCTACTATGAAAACCTATACCCCTCTCACTGATGAAAGGGCTATTGACAAAATGGTTCTTGAAAGCATGAACTATGTCAAAGCCCAAGAAAATGTCTATCCCATTCAAACCAAGGAGGATTTCAAGAAAAAAGGAAAAATGGATGAAGCTAGCTCCAGTCACAATGATGAAACAATTCAAGCTAGCCCCTCTCACACTGATGAAACTCATATAGCTAGCCCAAGTCAATCCAAAGGCAAAGAAAAACAAGCAAACAAAGGCAATTACATTTGGCAAAGGAAAGGAATCAAGGAGCAAGTGAAGAAAAATCAACACAAGACCACTGGACAGCAGAGATCTCCTAGACAGCCAAGATTCCCCAGACAGCCAAGACATGATGGACAGCAGAGATCTCCCTAACAGCAAAGATTCTACAACCATCACTCATACTCCAAACAACAAAGACCCAACTGTCCATACTCTAATGGAAGAAGTCAAGCCAGTCAAAATACCTCCCCTAGATCATCTCACTCAAACAATTCCCAAAACCACACTCAGCTTCATAACCAAAACCAATTCTTTTCTCCCAACCAGTTCCTTAACCAATCCCAACCTAATGCTCCTACACCCTATATGTTGCAAATCATGGGATATTATAATGACCTAAACCAGTATTTTGGAAAGAGGGCAATGAACAAATCTAGGGTACCAAAGAAATTCTAATCCTTTGGACCCAAAAGAATAAAAGGGTACCATAAATTTATTTTTCTGTTTTGTAGGAACCTAGGAAAGGAATATGGTACTTGGACAGTGGATGCAGCTGACACATGACCTTCAAAAAGGAGTGGTTGCAACAATATGTCCCTAAAAATGGTCCAAATGTATCTTTTGATGATAACTCTCAAGCCAAAGTCAAAGGATCAGGGAACCTTGTTACTAAAGACATTATTTTTACTAATGTGTCTTATGTAGAGGGTCTCAAGCACAATTTGATTAGCCTTAGTCAACTTTGTGATAAAGGATATTATGTTGTATGTTCCAAAAACCACTTCACTGTCAAAGATGTCAACAACAAGTCAATTATCACAGGAAACAGAAAAGGCAACCTCTATTGTCTAAACCTGGAAGTTGTGGAATCATCAGATGCCAATTGCCTACTCTCCTACAGTCAATCTGATATGTCATGGCTATGGCACAAAAGATTGGCTCACCTCAACCTCAAAAGTATCTCCAAATTAGCCAATTCAAACCTAGTAAAAGGCCTACCCAAAATACCCTTCAAAAAGGACAAGCTGTGCAAGGCCTGTCAATGTGGAAAGCAAAAGAAAACCTCCTTCACTGCCAAAACCAGATCGGATACCTCTAAACCCCTTCAATTACTCCACATGGACCTTTTTGGACCAATCAGAACCAGAACTCTTGGTGGAAAGAGATACTCTCTAGTAGTAGTTGATGACTACACTAGATTTACTTGGATCATCCTTCTTGAATCCAAAAGAGATACCTTGGAACAACTAGTCAAACTGTTCTATAAAATTCAAAACCAAAAGGGTTTATCCATCATCAAAATCAGATCTGATCATGGTAAGGAGTTTGAAAACATAGGTGTTAAAGAATATTGTGATCAAAAAGGAATTGAGCATAACTTCTCTGCTCCTAGAACACCACAGTAAAATGGAGTTGCTGAAAGGAAGAACAGAACAATTTGTGAAGCAGCAAGAACTATGCTGTCAGAGAACAATCTTCCTAAGTATTTTTGGGGAGAAGCAGTCACCACTGTTGTGTATGTCCAGAACAAGACTCTCATCAACAAGTTTCACTCCAAGACTCCCTATGATCTATGGAATGGTAGAACACCAACCATTTCATACTTCCATGGCTTTGGAAGTAGATGATTTATACACAACAATGGGAAAAGCAACCTTGATAAGTTTTACTCAAAAAGTGATGAAGGAATCTTCCTTGGATATCCAATACCAGCAATGCCTACAGAGTTTACAACAAAAGGAGACTTGTTGTAAAAGAATCAATCCATGTTGACTTTGATGAAAATAATGATCAAAGTCACACTGAGCTATGTGATTTTGATGAAGCTGTTGGAAATTCAGACAATCTACCTGAAATGTCTCCTGTGCATGACCCCTCAAGCCTTATTCCTGAAGAAGATTCACCTTCCCTTCCTTATATGGTGCCCAAAGACACAAACAAACAACCTGTTGTGTCTGACAGCCAAGAATCCCCTCCCAATAGCAAAGGTGCATCTGACAGCCATGATGTACCTAACTGCTTACCTTCATCCAGCCATCAAAATCCCCTTGAAAATGACCCCATCCAACCTTGCTGCAACACAAATCCCTCAACTCCTCAACCTGAAACTATTACCCATACCATCCCTCCAAATAAAAACATCTTTATTGACCTTCCAATACATAAGATGGATATTCCCCCAAACATGCCTGTCTATGACTCTTTAATGAGTGCCTTCATTTCTCAAATTGAACCCAAGAAGATCAATGAAGCCCTTCAAGACCCAGATTGGATTGAAGCAATGGAAGAAGAACTGGAACAATTTGAAAGAAACAAAGTTTGGAAGCTTGTTCCCAAACCTAAAAACCAAACAGTCATTGGAACAAGATGGGTTTTTAGAAATAAGATGAAAGAAGAAGGCCCGGTGGTAAGGAATAAAGCCAGATTAGTGTCTCAAGGGTACAGACAAGAAGAAAGAATTGACTATGATAAAACATTTGCCCCTGTTGCAAGACTAGAAGCTATAAGGCTGTTTCTGGCCTATGCATCATTCAAGAAGATGAAGGTGTTCCAAATGGATGTCAAAAGTGCCTTCCTAAATGGAATATTGAATGAAAAAGTCTTTTTATCTCAACCCCCTGGTTTTGAGGATCCAAAATTTCTAGATCATGTATATAAGTTGGACAAAGCCTTATATGGGCTTAAGCAAGCACCTAGGGCCTGGTATGATACCCTATCCAAATACCTTCTTGGAAAAGGATTTACCAAGGGCCATATTGATAACAATTTGTTTATCAAGAAATATGGAGAAGATCAGTTACTTATCCAAGTCTATGTTGATGACATTATTTTTGGTTCATCAAATGAAGACTTGTGCACTGAATTTGGTGAAATCATGAAGAATCAATTTGAGATGAGCATGATTGGTGAGCTCACATTCTTCCTAGGTCTTCAAGTCAAGCTAATGAAGGAAGGGATCTTCATTAATCAAGCCAAATATACAAGGGACATGATCAAAAAGTTTGACATGCAAACTGCCTCCCTAGCTAGAACTCCTTTGTCAACCACAACAAAACTCCATGCTGATCCTGATGATCAAAGTGTGAATCCAACACTTTATAGAAGCTACATTGGATCACTCCTATATGTGACAGCTTCAAGACCTGATATCATGTTTAGTGTCTGCCTTTGTGCAAGGTTCCAAGCTAATCTTAAAGAATTTCATCTCTCAGCTATCAAGAGAATCTTGAGATATCTGAAAGGAACTCCTGACTATGGCCTGTGGTATCCCTCTAAATCACCATTCTCCCTAATTGGCTTCACTGATTCAGACTATGCTGGATGCAATCTAGATAGAAAATCCACAAGTGGTGGTTGCCAATTCATTGGATCAAGAATAATCTCTTGGTCAAGTAAGAAGCAAACTTCAGTAGCTACCTCAACAGCTGAGGCTGAATACATTGCTGCTGGTTTGTGTTGTTCTCAAATTCTCTATCTTAAAAGTCAACTCCAAGACTTTGGGATGGACATGTCAAATAATCCTTTTTTCTGTGACAATTCCAGTACCATTGCCATGGCAGAAAATCCTGTTCAACATTCCAAAACCAAGCATATTGAAGTTAGGCATCACTTCATCAGAGATCATGTAGAAAAGGGAAATATCAACTTGGCCAAAGTATGTACTGAAAATAATGTCTCTGACATCCTAACAAAAGCAATGGATGAAAAGAGATTTGAGATGCTAAGGGCAATGTTAGGAATGATTAACTTGCCAAAATAAAGATATTCATTAAAGGGAAAACAACACATATGGCTGTTGTCAACATTTTGGGATCTGACAGCTAACCTTTTTCTTATACTAAAAACTTCGTCTTTCAAAGCCAAACACATTCCCATCAAACACACAAGTTTTCAAAATAACAAAACAAACACATACTACCAAAAGCTTATCAATTCCTCCCTTTTCTCACAGCTATCCCTCTTACAGACTTTGACAACCAAGAATGCTTTTCTTATCTGTTCTTTGGCAAATCATAAATATCCTCATCCATGAACCCATATTCATTATAGAGAACATCAAAAGCCTTATAAACATTCTCTTTGATCTCCCCATACCTCTCTAACCACACTGGGTGCCTCTGCATGAATGGATCAATGGCTGATGATGAGAACTGTAAAGAAGGACACACCCTCCTTGGCCACCATTCCTCCAAAGCATTGTAAGGAGGATAATCTCTTAGTGGAGAGACAAAGATAAAAGTTCCTGATGTATTAGCACTCTCCTGGGCAAAGACTGCTTGATCAGATTGAGGACCCACTCCTTCTTCCTCATTCATAGCTGCTGGACTCAAACACTTGAGAAACTGTGAAAACAATCTCATATAAGCCTTTGAAAGAGAACTTTGCACTCCTGCAATGTTGTCTCCAGTTCCCTCAAGAACTGTTTGACTCAGAGTGAGAGAATCTCTGGTTACAGCTGTGAACTCCTTGACAGCTAAGAAATCAGGTTGACCAATTGGTGTGTCAATCTTAATCCTTTCTTTGCTGTCAAGCTTCACTAGCTCTCCCAATGTGTAGACCCTCTCCACTCCTACCCCAACTTGCCTACTTGATTTACCCTCCTTCCCTTTTCCAAACAGCTTAATCTTAGCTGTCTAATCATCTCTTCCCTCACAAACTAACTTAGCCTTACCCTTGTCTCTAGCTATCTTCTCTAACTTGTTTCTTTCACCCTCCAGCAAAGCTAGTCTTTCCTCCTCCCAAAACTTCTTTCTTATCTCTCTCTCTCTTAATTCTTCTTCCTTATGTGGATCATCAATTGGCAATTGATCAACTTCCTGTTCTAAAACAGTTTCTGTTTGAATTTGATATGACCAAAACTCTCTCTCAAACCTTTCCTCCCTAGTTTCCTCAACCCTTGGACTGTGAAAGACCAGTTTCTTTGCTGTCTTAGCCATTTTGCTAGGGATAAACATTGAAACTAATCTTCCCATTTACTATTTGACTGAATTGGATTGTATAAAACTCACAATCTGCACTACAAGAAAACTGACAGATACCGACGGAAATTGGTGACGGAAATAAATCTGTCACTAGTACTGACGGATTAGCGACGAAATAGCAACGACCTGGGGTGAAAAACAAAAAACGAAATTAGGACGAGATTACCGACGGATTTAGTGACGGATATGCCGACAGATTCCATTTCGTCTCTAATCCGTAACCATTTTGGCGCCAAAAATTTGCGCACTTTTTTACCGACGAATTTGTGACGGAATGGCGAAGAATATTTTTACTGACGGATTTGATTCGTTGCTAAATTATTTAAAACAAATATTAAATTTATATTTTAGGTTAGCGACGGATTAGTGACGGATTTAATTACCGACGGATTAAAATCCGTCGAAAATTAATTACATATTATTACCGACGGATTTGAGTCGTTGCTAAATTATTTAAAATAAACATTAAATTTATATTTTAGGTTAGTGATGGATTAGTGAAGGAATTAATTACCGACGGATTAAAATCCGTCGGTAAATTATTTAAAATAATTATTAAATTTATATTTTAGGTTAGCGAATGATTAGTGACGGATTAGATTACCGACGGATTAAAATCCGTTGGTAAATCAATTACATATTATTACCGACGAATTTGAGTCGTTGCTAAATTATTTAAAATAATTATTAAATTTATATTTTAGGTTAGCAACGGATCAGTGACGGATTTGATTACCGACGAATTAAAATCCGTCGGTAAATCAATTACATATTATTACTGACGGGTTTGAGTCGTTGCTAAATTATTTAAAATAATTATTAAATTTATATTTTAGGTTAGCGACGGATTAGTGACGGATTTAATTACCAACGGATTATAATCCGTCGGTAAATTAATTACATATTATTACCGACGGATTTCAGTCGTTGCTAAATTATTCAAAATAATTATTAAATTTATATTTTAGGTTAGCGACAGATTAGTGACGGATTTTTTATATAAAAAAAGTTAAGATTTTTTAAAGAAATAAAAGTATATAATAGAAGAGGGACGGACAATAACTTATAAACTTTTTTAATTTTTTATATTTTTTTGGATAAATAAAATTATTTGAGATGTTGGTTAGTAGTGGATTTTTTTACAAATAAAAAAAATATACATTTATAAATAAAAAATTAAAGAATTTTACCCGTCCCTAATTTATTTATTATACTTTCATTTGTTTATTTTTTATCTAACTTTTTTATATAACTTTTTTATAAAAACATTAATACTAAAAATTTCCAATATATTTATTTATATTCATAAAAAATAAAAAAACTATACATTTATAAATAAAAATTAAAAAATTTTACCCCTCCCTGATTTCTTTATTATACTTTCATTCGTTTATTAATTTTCTAACATTTTTATATAACTTTTTCAAAAAAAAATTTCAATACTAAAAAATGTCCAAAATATTTATTTATATTCATAAAAAATAAAAAAAAATATACATTTACAAATAAAAATTAAAAAATTTTACCCGTCTCTGATTTCTTTATTATACTTTCATTTGTTTATTTTTTTCTAACTTTTTTTATATAACTTTTTGAAAAAAACTTCAATACTAAAAAACGTCCAAAATATTTATTTATATTCATAAAAAATAAAAAAAACTATACATTTAGGGTATAGGGTATAGTATATAGTGTATATGGTATAGTATATAGTGTATAGGGTATAGGGTATAAGGTATAGGGTATAGTATATAGGGTATATTGTATAGAGTATAGGGTATAGGGTATAGGGTATATGGTATAGAGTATAGAGTATAGGGTATAGTATATAGGGTATAGGGTATAAGGTATAGGGTATAGTATATTGGGTATAGGGTATAGGGTATAGGGTATAGAGTATAGGGTATAGGGTATAGGGTATAGAGTATAGGGTATATGGTATAGGGTATATGGTATAGTATATAGGGTATAGTATATATGTTATAGAGTATAGGGTATAGGGTATAGTATATAGGGTATAGAGTATAGGGTATAGTACATAGAGTATAAAATATAGGGTATAGGGTATAAGGTGATAAAAAAATAAACATAAGAAGTGGCAATAAATCATTAGAACACATATATTCACATGGATCATTACCCCAAGCAACATCTTCACCATTAAATATATCAAATATAAATGAATTTAATGGTCCAAATTCATTCAGCAAAAACACAAATACACTCATTTGATTGGCTTTCTAATATCACAAGGATTGACTTTTAGATTAATCTCGACTATTAATTACATACATCCAATGGTCCAAAATCATTATAACTAAACCCTTCCACATTATTTTCCTCCCCCTTCCAGCGCCTCCCTCATTCTCTCCCCTTCACTTTTCCTCCTATTCCAGCCGCCTCCTTCATTCTCTCTCCTTCACTGCATCACCGTCGCCCCCTCTCCCCTTCACTGCAATCACCGTCGCTCCCTCTCCCCTTCACTGCCATCACCGTCGCCCCCTCTCCCCTTCACTGCCATCACCGCGCCCCCACTGACTCTGACGCTTCATGGACTTTCTCGACAATTACCTGATGATGAATCGAGTCTTTGTGAAGCAAATCAAAGTCTATGACCGGAATAGTGAACTGAGTTTGCGTATTAATTGATGTATCGCCTGAGTTCTGTTCTGGTGGTTGAAATTGAATGAATATAGGAGGGATATAGGTGATTCTGGCATCGACAAGGCCTTTGACACCAGTTTTTGTGTCATCAAAAGCTTTTAATTCAGTTGGGGCATTTTGCTCGCTTACGGTTGCAGTTTCTTCTTGGACTTTTGCAAAGCTCATGACTATTAGAAGAAACGAGGGACAGAGGAAAGTGCCTGTTCTGGTGATGAGTTAAAATGCAATGGATCAAGCAAATGTTGTGCAAAGTCATCCACGCAACTTCAAATGTGTGTCATTTCAACACTTCTGGTCCGTCAATTCTGTCCACTTAAGATTACACGTTCAACATTATCTTAAAACATTACCGTCGCCCCCTCTTCCCTTCACTGCCATCACCGTCGCCCCCTCTACCCTTCACTACCATCACCGTCGCCTCCCTTTACAGTAATATTTTAAGATCTAGTACAACTTATGAACAACGATCCTAAGGGAGCCAGAATTTGTGCAGCCAACACGTCGCTGATGAGTCTTTGCTGGAAATTGGTTCTCTGTCAAATTCCCTAAATGATTTGATTTCCTATCGGAAGTGGGTGTCATTTTATTGTTGATTGCTGCATGCTTCCAGTAGTTTCTGGAGGTTCATTGCTATTGCTGTTTGAACAAGTGATATAGATTTGACTCAAGTTTCTCCATTGTGTAAATTTTTGAATTTGTATAGGTTATGTGTTAATTTTCTTGATTGAATTTTGTTTAAATTTTCTCATTTGAAATTTGATTTAATTTTTTTGGTTGGAATTTGTTTCATTGGACTTTGCTCATTATACTGTTGGTGTGATGGTGATCAAAGTTGAAATGAAAGGATATGTTAGGACTAATTTGCGTATAAAAGAAGTTTAGGGGAGCAAAGTGTAACTGTGAAATTTCAAGGACTGATTTAAGATTAATTAAAGTTATGGGAGTGATTTGAGAATAAGAAAAGTTAAAAGGGACTTATTTAAATTGATTGACATTATAATTTGTTTTTGATAAAAATATTTAGGATATATATATATATATATATATATATATATATATATATATATATATATATATATATATATATATATATATATATAAAATATATTAATATATATTTTTAAATATATAAATAATTTTTTTAATATAAAATGTAAATTTAGCATCAAAAATATTCGTCGGGAAACCCCTCAATAATTTGGCACATAAAAAAACGAATAAATATTGAAATTTTTTAATAAATTTAGTGACGGAATAATTCATCAGTAATATTAAATAATAAAAATTACTATAACAGCATAAAAAATAGCGACGGGATATTCCGTCACTAATATTAATAATAAAAATAATAATTACAGAATAATAAATAATAGCAACGGAATGATCCGTCGATAATCCGTCACTAAAATGGTCCAAAATATAAACGACCATTTAAATACCGACAGAATGATCCATCGATAATCCGTCACTAAAATGGTCCAAAAAATAAAACGACCATTTAAATAACGACGGAATGATCCGTCGATAATCCGTCACGAAAATGGTCCAAAAAATAAAACGACCGTTTAAATAGCGACGAAATTTTCTGTCGCTAATGCGTCGGCATAATTGTTTAAATTGGTCGTTTATTTTACCAAATTACCGACGGATTTTAAAACGTTAGCAACGGAAATTTCCGTCGCTAAATCTGATTGAGAACCGTCATTAATCCGTCGAAAAATTTAGCGACGCACGTTTTAACATCAGATTTTTTACGTCTAAAATCCGTCACTAAATTGATTTAGTGACGGATTTTTGGCATTTAGTAACGGATTTTTCCGTCGATAACTGTCGTTTTTCTTGTAGTGCTGATACATTTCCATTTATAGACAATTTTTGCTTCAGTCAACTTAGTGGCAATAATCATTCAAAATAGGCTTGGCTGGTCATCAAGTCTGACAGCTATGATTTGATGTTCTTGCAAAATCGAGGATTATGGGAACTTGTCACTAACATTTGTTCATTTATTTCACTAATAATCCCCTCTGAAAATTCGCCTCTCTATAAGGCCTTTATTCCCTTGTTTTATGGGAGTTATCGCACGTAATGAGTGGGGGGATAAAAAGCACTATTCATGAACAGTCACTCTCTTAAATGCCCATTTTTAACCGTTACACTAACCCACGTATTAGCCGTTAAACTACACAAATTCCCTCCTCAATTACCATTCAACCTTGCGAAATTAACCCCTCTGCAAACAATCATTCTTCTCCCTTCTAATTCCTTCTTTGATTCCCTCTGTTTTTCTGAAACCCTAATTCTCTGTTCTATTCAACCATGTCTTACCCTGAAGCTCATGGGTATTTCATCAAGCCAGAGTTTTATGAGCATGAGGTTAAAGCTCTTATCAAAGAGCTTCTGGAATCCAACAATCTTTGCAACATGATGGAAGCTCAACCCCCCCATCTATTAGAAATTATGCAGAGAAATTTACATGAGAGGAGACAGACAGCTAAGTGGAGCCATCTGAATCAACATTGAGGGGACTAAGATTAATGTGTCTCCCAAGGTTGTGTCTACAGTTTACAACATTCCAATCAAGAATGGATGTCTCAGCAACCTTTGGGACAGAAAAGACAACACCTTGGAGCCATTTTACAAAAGATTTTTTGAGAAACCAAGTTGCAACTGTCAATTGGTTCAGGACAAACCAATTAAAAAGGGAACCATTGATTTGTTCAAATCAACTCTAATGGATGTTATCATCAAAGGGTTTGATGGAAAGCAATCATCCTTTGACAAAATCAGTCCAAATGAATGGAAGCAAGCCCTCAGTTTGATGACCTAAGAGGTAAACTGGAGTGTTGCCTTGCTGCACAACTTTCAACTGGCCATATCCCCTTCTCCTTGGAAATTCAAGAAGCAAAACCAAAGGATGAATAATTTCAGATTCATGAGTGGGATCCTACATCAACTAATTCCAAGGCTGAAACCTCCCCTAAAAGATGAGTGGCTTGAAACTACAACTCTTGTGCAAACCAGAAGCTTCAACTTGAGTACATTTAGGCTCATTGGAAAGAAAAAATTGGAGTTTGGGGACAGCTCTGAAAAACTTGATGAAGCAACTCAAAGACTGAAAGAGAAGGGTGAGAATGATATGAAGTTGTGGAAGTCATTGGTGCACATGGTCAATGATAAGAGATCAAAAAGAAAGCATGACAAGGGTATAGTGATCAAAGAAAGTGATCAAAAGACCACTCCTAGCAAGATCAAGAAAAGGATCAGTCAAGCTACTATGAAGAAAACTGGGAAAGGAAAGAAGCTCCCCAAAGGAAAGAAAGCACAAGAAGTGATTGAGTAAGTAGCTGAGCAAGAAAGTGCTCAAATGACTGATAAAGGAAAGCAGATTGCTGAGGAACAACAAGCTGACAGTGAAGATACCCAATCAGATCCAATTTTCAGAGACATTGATGAGTATGCTGGTGAAGAGGAAGTTGGTCATGACAGTGAGTATGAAGAAAATCTAAGAAGAGCTGTTGCTGAGTCTCTAATGGATGCAAGGCAGAGAACAGCTAAGACTGGACAGTCTTCTGGGACAGCTATGGAAGCATCTCCTCTGACAGCTAAGGTTCCTTTGGCTGCTGATATCTCAACTAAGGTAACCTCTACCCCCTCTCATACTCTCAATACTTTCTCTAGGAAGAGAAAAATAGACAAAGATGCTCCTCCATCCAAAAAGTTAAAACCCAATACACCTCAACCCTCTACATTCAAAGACTAATCCAGTTCACCTCATGATTCTGTAGCTCAAGGTATTCTCAATCTCAATCCCTTCCAACATAAGCCCAAATGAGCCTAGTATTGAAAAAGAAAGGGGAAATAGCCCTGACTATGAAAGAGATTAGTCTCAGTTAAGGGAGAACAGCAGTCCTCAATCTCCCATTCTGACAGCTATGCCTTCCCCTAGTCATTCCTCACCCATTCCAAGTCCCTTTGATCCATCTCCCATTCCTGAAAACATCATTAGAGCCTCTGAAGGACTATCTTTGGAAGGAAGACCTGATTTGCTTCCTGTGGTTATGGAATACTTAAGATCTTTGCTGAGTGAGGATGATATGCTAAAAGCCCTAGACCTGATCAAAACCAGAGATGAAGCCAAGATAGCTACCATTCCTGATAGTGAAACCCAACCTAAACATGTTGAACCTATTGAAACCCAAGAAACACCTGACCCTACCCCTGATTCTGAAACCCTTCCAGCCTGTGAACCTTGGATTTTGGATTGTGATATTGATTTCTCCTTCCCCTCCATCATGGCTGCCCACCAAAGATTGAAGGAAATTACTCACTTCCCTGAGATTGCCAATCCCAACATAATTCCCAATCCTTGGCTGTTGAGCAAAAATGCTATTATGATTCATGCAAGGAATAGAAGTGGGCTCATTATGTTTGGCCATGAGGAATGGAAAAAGTATGAAGCAGCTCTTCCCAACTCTTTCTTTCACAATGCCCCCAGATTACCAAATTTCATGGACATTGCAACCATCATTGATTGGGAAATTTTGTTCTCCCAACTTTTGTCATCCAACATCAATGAATGCATCTATATGCCCTCATCCCTTGTTTATGATCTCTACATTAAACTAACCAAAGAGATGTACTGGAGAATCTGCCTCAATAAAGCCAAAATCATGGCTGTCATTGCAAAGCCAAACCTGACAGCTATGTTTCCCCCTACCTCAGTACCTCCTTCCTTCATCCCCCTAAACACTAGATCTCTCCAAGCCAATCTTCCCCCAACCTTCAAACCATCAACATATGTGCCTCCATACCATGGGAACATCACAGATATGCAGAAATTCACAAGGTCAATGATAACCAAAATGAGACACATTTTGGAAATCTCAGCTGGATCCAAATCTGATAGGAAGGCATCTAAAGGAAAAGCTGTTGAGTCTGATGAGGAAGCTGTCAACCTAGGAAAAAGAGCTTCTAGTGCTGCTCCCAATGTGATTGTGTCAAGTGATGATGAAGATGATGCTCTAGTGAAGCAAAAGCATCAGTTTCCACCCTCTACTGTTCTCAATGTCACCACAGATCCACCTCTACATCCAGCTCAACAACCCATCTCTCTACAGTCAAACCCCTTCTTTTCTAACTTATTTGCAGGAACCAGAGGTCAAAGCTCAAGACCAAAGAATGCTCCCAAATGGGGTAATCTGAGATTAATAGATGATGAAGAACCTCTATCCAAAGCTGTTCTCAAGGAAAGGCAAGACCAAACCTTCACCTATGATGATGAGATGAGCTGTGAATGGAACAATGAAATGTATTTCAGAGGTGTTGATGAGAAGATGAGAAAGGTGCAGCTAGCTGAAAGAGAAGAACTCCTTGCAGCCAGAAGAGAAAGAGATGAATTTTCTAATTAGAAAATTTTTGTCTTTTTGTGGATAAGTCTTTTAAACCCTATCTTTTATTTCCTGCTTTAAACAATTGTTATTTTGGATAATTTGATTGTTTTAAAGCTCTTATCGTTTAATCAAGAAGATTGATTTTATCTTCATTGGTATATTCAATTCATGAGTATCTTGCAGGTTATATCTTTTATTAGATATATTACTTTGCCAAAAAGGGGGAAATTGGTAGAACCTAACTATGTAAACCACATAGTTATACAGGGTTTTGACAAAGAAACATATCCCATCCAATGTTATCTGACAGCCAAGTTAACTCATGAACATTGGACAGCCATGACTCTTCTGCACAACTTATATATCAACTGGACAGCAATGATGTAATGATCAAACACCAAGACAAATCATATAAATCAATGTATTTATTTACAAAGGATCATTACATAATCATCAATCACAACTCCTTGTCTCCTAAACCTGCAAACACTAAAGACTTAGCCTGACAGCTAAGGTTCTCAACAGCAGAGGTCTCAACCCTCTGACAGCTATGATCTTCAACATCAGCAGCAGTGAAGTATTCCTGTGATAATCACGATATGCCTTGCCCAATCTCTCCCTACAGATGTTGCCAGCTCATCTCCATGAAGATCACATAAAATGGTTGCAGATTACATCCTGTTATTATCCAGTCATCAAGGCTCTAAATGCAAAAACTATTCCACCCATATGCATTTATTCCCTTGTCTCCTCCAACAGCTATATTCCAGCCTATAAATGGAAACCTTCAAGACTGAAGACAATGCCCTAACACACAGAACCTTTACAACCTCAACTTCAACCTCTCCACACCTGCAAAACCTGCAACCAACATTCAAAACAATATGAGACACTTGTATCTGAATTCAGATGTATAAACTATTGTGTAACCACTTAAGACTGACTTAAAGTTGAATTGTAATTTGCTTCGTAATAAGCAAATCCCTAATTGACTGTACTAATTAGGAAGAGGAGGTTTAAGGAACTTGCCTAACCAATCATTTGTAAATCTTAAAGGGAACTAGATTTAAGTGGATTGATCTCACTTGTCAAGGTTGACAGTGAGGGTGGACGTAGGAGGAGTGAACTCTGAACCACCTTAAAATTTTTGTGTTCATTTGGTATTATCACACAACACACACACTCATCTACACACACTTACACTATTCACTCGTCTTTACATTATTTCAACATTTTCTATTCCGCTGCACATTTAACTTTTGTCTTTAAAATCAGTTAATATCTGACAGCTAAGATTACACCTCAGCTGTCAAAGCTTAACTGCCTAACCTTTTAAACTGATTAAAGCAAACAGGACCTTTCACATACGTTGAACTCCTATAACAAGAACTACAAGTAAAGGCTAACTCCAACAAAAAAAAACCACGATAACAAGAAAACCATTATTGGTAAAAATGCTAATTCTAACAATCAAATTAATGTACAGGTTTATATTACAATCTCAAAAAAGAAAAAGAGAAAATTTTGTTATAATGAAAAGAGAATGTTAAGAAACATGACATAAACACGATTAAACTATGATTTGCATTTGCACAAACATGTATACACAGGAATTGGGACAACAATCACCTTTCTCAATTTCGATTTTGTTTTCCTAACCTAATATGTGTACCTAGTTACTATAGGTACAAGTGAGTGTCCGTCGATGCATATGTTTGGCATGCCTTTACGTTGATATCTACAGAAATCAAGGATCTTCACCTTTCCATGCTTCAATTCTGCTCAACGCTTATAAAACACAAGGTCTCTGCACAATTGATTTCAAAGCTTCCTCCAAACTTTCAACTCGAACGAAATTAACTTTGAAGGTTACCATAATTCTCAGAGCTTGATTGTAACCCCTACTCAGAGATCTGGACTGAAGAACCGGATACTATCGAGATAAACACGGGACATGAAACATTGGTTGTTTCTGCTGCAACTGTAGAGCAATTAGGTGTTTTGGCCACTCAGAATGATTATGTTGTCTCGTCTTCGTTTCCGTTTAATGCAACTGATTCAGAGCGAGAAGCAAAAAATTAATTTGATTAAAAAAAGTTTGGCAATCTCAAGCTTCATCAACTCCTACCTTGCATCCCCCTAAAGCTCGTCGTCCCAACCAAAAGTATTTTAATACTTCTTATCACACATTACAAAAAAAAAAAAATTCTTTCATTGTATTACCGTAATCGTATATTCGTAAATTAGACAATCATAAATAAACGTCAAATTTAATATCTAAAATATTTAATGAACGAAAATAAAGTAATGACAACAATAAATAAAATGCTACGTACTCCCTCCGTCCCTCTAAAAAGGCACTAATTTCAATTTTGAGTGTCATATTAAAAAATGCACACTCGCAAAATAGAAATTTTCTAGTACTTCTTTATTCATGGGACCCACTTTTCATACTCACAATAACTATCAACTAACTATTCTCTACCACACTTTCTCCCTCATACCTTACTTTTCATACTTACTGAAAGTTTCGTGTAGCTAGGAAACCATATCAACGCAACAGAACACGGATGTGAGTACAGATGTGAGATACAACTGTCCACACATCCAACAATAAGCAGCAGAATAAAAATTAAATAACACAAAGTTATAAACGTTTACTGGTTCGAAACCCAGCAAACAAGGCTTACGTCCAAAAAGCTTTTCACTATTAAAACTGTGTTACTTACAAAAACACAAATAAGTGAAAACGAAAATATTAAAATAATAAACAAGTGCTAATCACCTTCTACGATGAGAAGAGTCTCCCTTTCCCAAGTAGATCATATTCTAATCAGAAGTAAAACAAAGAACTTGATGAAAAATTAGATGTGAGTTCGGATGTAAGACACAACCTTTACTCACAACCTAAAAGACAATATTGAATCTGTGAAGAACAAAAGAAATTGTCTTCCCAATAATTCTTTAAAGTCGTGTCTTCTCAATGTGTTGAAGTCTTGTATTTATAGGCACTTCGAGAAGATCTTCACGTCAATCAAACACTTCTTTAAATGAAATTCCAATTCCTGAAAGGAAACATAAAGCACACTTACAAAGAAAGATATTTTGTTAGTAGGTTAGTCCTAGTTTAAATATATGTATATAAATAAAAGATATTTACATATTAACAATGTCCTTTTCATAGTAGGACAATATAAATGTTTTCCAAGAAAGTCATAAAATCAACTCACCAAATATACCAATTTGATTCGAAATAGGGAAGTAAAATACTCCCTAAATTCTTACTCTTTCAATCTCCCCCTATTTTGGACTTTCTGGTCAAAACTAAAGATTTATGATTTGATTACTATGACCAACATTATCTTATTTGAAAACTCCCCCTGAATGGATATGTGCACAGATATGGCAACACATCCACACAAAAACTGCATAGAATATGTAAGTACTAAAAATTGCAGTTCAATAAATATAAACTAAAGTAACCATTCAGCAATTGTATTTAGGTATTACAGACCAAGTCTTAAACTTACCAATATTAAAATCAAAACATAACAAATATTAAAAGCAAAATAGAGATTGTTTATGAAACTATCACAGTTTAAACAAAAATTAAAACTAACTTATACTCCCCTGAGTTTACAGTTCCCAGCTTCTCCATGAGGAGAAATCAGCAGCAGCATACACATGAGCAGGATTAGGATTACCATCAGCAGCAGCTTCTCCTTCTTCTCCCCCTTTTTGACTAGAAAGGTTAGTCTGCCATCTTAGGAGTCTTACCTTTAGGGCTTTGAGATTATTGGCATGTGATTGGGAGGCAATCATTCATTAAGAGCATTGGAGAGAGCATTAGCTACAGCAATCTCAGCATCAAGGTCTTTCATTTGATCCTCAAAATGGTCCACAGATGTGTGGCTGGATGTGCCCACATCCTGCAATGTAATTTCAGGAATAACACCTAAAGGGAGATCAACAAATCTTTACTTTGGGTCCAACAGGGTTTTGGTTTCTTTAAATAGATCAAACTTGCTCATTCTAGCTTCACCCTTTTCAGATTTCACTCCCTGGGCAATCATAATTTGAGAGATGAGAGAGAAGGGTAAGGAAGGGACCATTTCTTGGATGCGGATTCACAATATCCACAGATCTTCCTAAAGATGAAGTCCCCAAAATTGATTTTCTTGTTGGCACCCAACCTATACAACAAATCAGCTTGCACTATAGTCACTGAGATTTTATTGTTTGAGGGACAAAGGTTAGCAGTTAAAATAGAGTGGAGAAAATAGTACAAAGAGGTAAGTGAGCCACTCCCTAAATCCTTAGGTTTAATGGGCCAAGCTGTTAGCTTCCCATGGGTTAGGGTGGACACTAGCTCTTCCTCAGAAATATCACACACTTGATCATATCCCTCTTCTAATCCTATGAAATCATTGATGACAGAAGGAGATAAATGAATGAATTTCCCTCTGACATACATAGTGTAGAACATAGAAGAAGAAGGTTTGTTCAGCCCTTTGGTCAGATTTGCATAAAACTCATGCCCATGTTTAGGGAAGAATGGAATAGGATGATCAACATTTAAAAACAATCCCCTCTCTTCAAAAAATTTATCTATCCCTAACCTGGAGAAACTTTCCCTATCTCTTTTCATCTCATTAATGAAAACCTTATTCACTATTTTCCCATGCCTTTCAGATGCATCAAGAGATGAAAATTTGGAGCAAAAAGGGGTTAAAGCAGTAGAGGAGAGAGTTTTAGGAATACCCTATTTAGCAGTCAGCCTGGAGGATGTGCGTTTGGATGTGACCACATCTGAAGGCACATCTTTTGGGGGAGAGGGTTCCCTTTCTGATTCAGTTTCAGAATCCTCTTCAACTTGATCATCAATGGTTTAGTCTTCTTTCTCTTGTTCAATTTCATCACGACCCAATTTAAAATTTTCATCTGCAGCAGTATCATCACTGTTTTCAGATTCATCTTCCTCCACAACAGGTTCAAGCTCAACAACTTTCTTCTTTCCTTTCAATTCCATGAGAATATGGGCCAAAGGTTCCTCATCTTTGTCAGACTGGGTGTTGACCTTGATTGATCCCTAGGTTTCCTGGTTCGTGTTAGCTGTGGCACCTCTTCAATAATGGTGGACACAACAGAGGAGGAAGAGCCTGTGATGATGATATCGTCCACGTAAAAAAGAATAACAGTAGTAGCTTCAGGAGAGTGACAAATAAATAGAGATAAATCTGATCGGCAATTGAAGAACCTAAACCAAAAGAGGAATTAATGAAGACATCGAAACCAAGCTCGAGGTGAATGTTTTAAGCCATACAGTGCCTTATGGAGCTTGCACACATGCGTCGATGCAGTAGGTGAACAAAACCCATAGGTTGCTTCATGTACACCTCTTCATTTAAAAAACCATTGAGAAACGCATTACGCACATCGAGTTGCTTAATGTCCCAACCCTTAGAGTAAGCAACTGAGAGAACTGTGCGAATGGTAGATGGTTTAACCACGGGGTTAAATGTCTCATCATAATCTAGACCGGCTTATTGCGTAAATCCTTGAGCAACTAAGGGATCCTTATGTCTGTGACCCATTTGCTTTCCTCTCGACTTTAAAAATCCACCTACACCCAAAGACATTCATGTTGGGTTGACACGTAATAAGGGACCAAGTCTTGTTTTTGTGTAAAGCCATAATCTCCTCGTTCATGGCCGTTTGCCAATGAGGATATTGAGATGCTTGTTTGAATGTTTGTTGCTCATGAAACGAATCATCATTTTTTGCAAGAAGGCTATACTCAATAGAAATCGGAGAGGTAGCATCATATAAGTCGGCCATACCTCGATGCTGGAGAGGAGGATTGAAGGATGCGGATGTAGGTAACTGTGAGGAAGAATATGTATGAGGAGAAACTGCAGGGGTGGTAGATGCAACAACAGAATCCGTAGGATCTATTCAAGAAGTCTGAGAATGCGGTGGGGTTGCAGGTGAAACATCACCAAATTGCAGGGGCACTGGAGAATGGCGGAACTGTGTCCTGGTATGATATTCTTGAATGGGTCTAGTAAGATTTTGCCCAGATGGTGAGTCACGTGGAGTCTGAATACCTGGAGTAACAATTGGCCGTGAGGCTTGAGCTGGCACGAATGGAGAGACTGGAACCACAGGTTGACCATAGAAGAATGAGGGCACATAGTTTGTTGAATCTGATTGAGATGGTCCAGTAGCAATGGTAGGAGAACCTGTTTGCAAACTATATTTGTCCCAAGGAAAAGACGTTTCATCAAATACCACATGTCTAGAAATATAAAGCTTGCCATTAGAAAGATCCATGCACCAGTATCCGTTACGAGAATTATCATAGCCAAGAAAAATGCAATGTGTTGATTTTGGCATTAACTTATGGGAATTGGTAGGAACAATGTAGGGAAAACAAGAGCATCCGAAGATTTTAAGAAAACGATAATCAGGGGTACATTTCCACAATTTTTGATATGGAGAGATAAAATTGTGTAGACGCATTGGAGGACGATTGATGAGATAGACGGCAGTATTAAATGCCTCTAACCAAAATTTGTAAGAAACTTTGGCTTTAGAAATAAGACTTAACCAATTTCGACAATATGACGAAGTTTACGTTCGACTACCCCATTTTGTTGTGGTGTGTAAGGACAAGTGATTTGATGTTTGATTCCAACCGTGCGAAGAAAAGATTTGAAATCCCTACTAATGAATTCTCCACCCCCATCGGTTTGAACAGTTTTAACTGTGTGTATTGCAGAGATGCGACGAGATAAGTGATTCTCAATTTGAGTTTTAAAGGAACTAAATAACTCGGTGACATTGGATTTATGTCTTAGGAAATAACCACACAAAACGAGAAAAATCATCAACAATAGAGAGATAATAACGGAAACCAGTCATAGAAGCAACGGGGGAAGGACTCCAAACATCTAAATGTAGCATATCAAGAGGATTCAATGCATTAAATGTTCGAGTAGAAAAAGACAACTTGCTAGACTTGCCTAAAGGGCAACTGTGACAACATTCTTTATTGCTAATCTTATTATTCAAAGGTAGACTAAATTTTTGAGTTAAAATTCTAAGGACAGGGACAGATGGGTGACCCAAATGGTCATGCCAGGTTGCTGAACTCGATCTTTCTCCAAGAAGAGCAACAGGGTTACTTGAAGTCTCGGAATTGAAAGAAAACTTTTAAGGACCGCCTGAGTTAATGCCAGAAAGAAGAATCCTTCGTCTGATTATCCTTGACATGAAAACCCGAAGAGTCAAGTTCAAAATAGCAATTATTATCTTTAGAAAATTGGCGAATAGATAATAACTGTTGGAACAATACTATCCATCAAACCATGAACCGACTCACAACTAGATTAAGAATGAGAGGAAGATGAAGACGGAAGCGTGTACCTGAAGAATCCATGATTGTGTTCTTGATCTTGTTCTTGAATAAATGAGAAAGTAGGAAGATAGTACTTCTAAATGATAGTGCCCACACTTGTTCTTCTTAGATGAATGAAGAATGATTTTATGACTCAATTGTAATGTAGTTAAGTGTCTCAAATGTGCTGATGGATAGCCTATATATTGATTGAGAAGGGGCACTTCATTTAGGGACTACACCCTTTCGTAAAGAAGGCGGTGAGAAGTTACCATTATGCCCATCATTTAATGGTACTTTCACCGAATGGTATTCTACATATTTTGTCTATACTTTAACATTATTAAATGACTATAACATATGGAATTAAATAACACATATTATTAATCCATGTTCTAACAATCTCCCACTTAATATTAATATGTATCTTTTACTAAATAAATTCCTTAATCATTTATAACATGAATGACAACCCTTATGTGCATGTTTATTGTCATCCAACACAATCCCGTCCATTATTCTTATAAGTATAGGGACTAAAGGGGCAGTCGTTGTAATTGATTCGCAACTAAACCCACATTAATCACATATATATATCCAACTAAATGACATAGATTAAGTATAGATATGTAGCATGGAATATTAATGTATATATATGAAGAACGCATATATATATTCTCCAACTAGTCCTACTTAACCAAATGAGATCAATATAAATAAAAACAACACAAAGAAATAGAAAACAACACAAACTCCCACTGATTTAAGCATTGTCAAAAATTGTTTCACCCATATGAGCAGTATGCTCGTGAAACATCAAAAGAGATTACGCTTTATAAAAATGGATCCAATAACATGGAGTTTGATCCTATAAGTTGTATATCTATTTGTTCATTTTATACTTATTTCTCTTCAACAAGAGACATAACCATATGATATCTTTCGACATCTTTGCATCCAGTAAAACAGAATCAGAATACTTAATGATCTCAAAATGATCCGATTTTATATACATAAGCATGTAGATTAATGTTTTATAGGTACTTCATCATTCTTTTGGATGCGACTTAATGTTCTTCTTTTCCTAATTGCTTTGGTATTTACCAAGCATCCCAATAATAAATGCAAGGTTTGTACGAGTACAGACTTGCGCATACATTAAGCTTCCTACTACCGGTGCATAAGGGATATTTTCCATATACTTGGATTCAAAATTAATTTTAGGACATTGCTTTAGACTGAATTTATCTCCTTTAGAGACAGGGGTGTCATGTGGTTTTACAATTTTTCATGCTAAACCTTTGTAATACCTTCTCTATATAGCCCTTTTGTGATAATCCTAAAATACCTTGTGAATGATCATGATGAATTTGGATTCCTAATACAAAAGAAGCCTTACCAAGATCTTTCATCTCAAATTTGTTTGAGAAATTTCTTAGTTTATTTTAGAAGGTCCTTATCATTACTAGCAAGAAAAATATCATCCAAATATCATCCACATATAAGACCAAAATTATAAATCTACTCCCACTGAACTTATGGTACACACAATCTTCACCAAGATTCATTTTAAAGCCAAATGAAAGAATAAATTGGTTAAATTTTAAGTACCATTGACGAGATGCTTGCTTAAGCCCATAAATGGATTTCTTATGTTTACAAACTAGTTGACTAGTTTGATCCGAATTAGTCACCATTTCCGGTTTCTTCATATAGATAGTTTCCTCAATGTCGCCATTGAGAAAAGCTGTCTTAACATCCATTTGATGAAAGCTCAAGATCATAATGTGCCACTAATGTCATAATGATCATAAAAGAGGTTTTAGAAGATACCGGAAAAAAATGTTTCTTTATAATCAATGTCTTCCTTTTAAGTAAATCCATTAGCAACAAGACGTGCCTTATATCTTTCCATATTACCTTGATAATCCCTTTTGGTTTTAAATATCAATTTATAACCAATAGGTTTTACACCTTTAGGTAATGGGACAAGATCCCAAATGTCATTGTCTTTCATTGATTTTAACTCCTCATTAATGACATTGATCCACTTATGAGAATTAGGACTATTAATGACTTCATGGAAGCTGATTAGATCATCTCCCACTAAACCTAAGGTGTCCTCATTCTCCGCAAGATACATATCGAAATAACACTTCTTCTTTCTCTAGTAGATCTCCTTAAGGGCACCGGTTCATCCTCATTTTGAGGTTGTTGAATTTCATTATGTCCAACATTTTCATATTGTTCGTTATTTATGGGAGTCTCTATATTATTTTGAATTGTATGTTCTTTGTTGAATTTCAGGTACAATTACTTGATTTCCAACAGGAACTAAAGTTTGAGGAATAAAGAGTGGTTCCTCTAACTCTTCAAATTCAAAATCATTACTATTTCTCCCACTAAATTCAACATCCTCGAGGAACCTAACATTGCCAGTCTCGAAAATTGTTCTAGTTTTTGGGTCATAAAATTTATATCCCCTAGATCTCTCAGCATGCCCTACAAAATAGCTACTAACAGTATTAAGGTCCAGTTTGCCCTCATTAGGCCTATAAGGTCTAGCTTCTGCTGGACACCCCCATACATGAAGATTATTTAAGGACGGTTTTTTTTTATTTGTCCATAACTCATAAGGGGTTTTGTCGGTAGCTTTTGAAGGTGCTCTATTGAGAATATAAGCTGCGATTTTTAATGCTTCGCCCATAATAAGTGAGGTAAAGAAGTACAGGAAAACATACTTCTTACCATATCTTTAAGGATTCTATTATGTCTCTCCACTATACTATGCTAGGTTTGCCCGGCATGGTGTAGTGAGGGATAATCCTACACTTTTCAAAATAGCGAGTATAAAGGACCCGGACGTTATTCACCCAATATGTTATACCGTCCGTAGTTTTCACTACCATGATCGGATTTAACGTTCTTAATACTATTTCTTATGCCTTAAAAGACTTGAAAACGTCCAATGATTGAAACTTTACATGAAGAAAATAATGTATCCATAACGAGAGTAATCATCCATGAACGTAATGAAATATTGTTGACCATTCCATGAAGGGTTAATGAATGGTCCACAAATGTCCATATGAATTAGTTCCAACACGTTTGATACTCTCAAAATTCTATTTCCTTTAATGTTTGTAAATTTATTTATTTTTAAAACACTTAATGCAAAAGTTTTATCCGGAGTATCAAGTTATTTTAGGATTCCCTCCGACATAAGCTTTATTAATTCTCCCTTTGCAGATATGACCCAAACGCCTATGCCATAGAACACAAGAATTTTCACTTGATAACTTTTGCTTAGTGCCTTTAGTTTTGGTTTCATTATTATGGGACTCATTCATTTTTCTTGACTGTGTCAAGTAAATCAAGATTATCGATATATGACAAAGTACTAGTACCGATAAGTTTGGAATTTAAAATAAAGATCACATTTATTATTACCAAAAGAACAAGGTAACCTTCCTTGTCCAAAATTGTGATAGATATTAAATTCCATCTAAAAGATGGTACAATGAATGTATTATTTAATACAAAATAATAGCCAGTACTTAACATTAATATAAAATCCCTATGCCTATAACTTCAACCGGATTTACAGCTTCCATATAGATGTATTTCTCATCTTCACTGGGGATTCGGTAATTCAGGCAACCCTGCATACATGAACTAATGTGAGTTGTTGCACCAAATACAACCACTATGTATATTAAGGAATTGAAACCAAATTTGCCTTAGTACAAACAAGACCAAATGACATACCATTCTGAATTCGCCATTTGCGATACTTATGGTAGTCGTTCTTCATGCGAGTAAGGTCTTTGCAAAAGAAGTATTTCTTGACTTTATGACCCTTAAATGATCCCTTATGCTTCTTACTTGCAACCGCAATTTCCTTCCCTCTTCTCTTAATCCCACGAGAAGAAGTAAATATTGAGTGAGTACTTTCTAATTTAAGATATTTCATCCTATCTTCCTCTAATGTCATATGTGAAAGTAATCCATTAATATTCCACTTGTACTTTCGACATTTATAGGTCACCTCAAAAGGACCAAATTGAGGAGGAAGATAGATCAAAACTAAGTGCACGAGCAAATCTTCCGAAATCTCTAACTTAAGTGCCTTTAGTTTGATCGAAAGATGAAATAATTCAATAATGTACTCCCGAAAATTTTCATCACCCTTGTACCGTATGGAAACAAGTTTCCACAAGAATTCAAAGAAAAATTTAGCATTTTTGATTTCAGAGACATTGTCCAAAAATGTCTTCGAAACTGCATTTTCCATGATCATTAGACTCACGCGGTTGGACCGTTCCCATTGCTCAATATTTTTCCGTTCTATAATGGTATTTCCTTTAGTGAGAGCCGCGGGACTTGATTCCCCTAATGCATGATCGATGTCCATATTGCCTAAGATCATCGTTATATTATTTTATCAAGTTTTAAGTTTAGTCCCAGTAAGCAAAGGTACATTGTTAATGGAAGTAGTTACGGATGAAGCATTAATCAAATTTGAAGGAGAAGAAGAAGAATGAAACAAAACATATATAAGAATCCACACAATGATTAATTATATCAAATGAATTCCATCAAAATAAAAGATAATCAATATGACATCAAGACTAATCTTTGGATTGCGAATTGACTCAAAGTTTGATTTATCTTAGGGTAAACAAATAGCTTAAACAATACATTTTAAATACTTGCCTTCCTTTGGGCCGGTTCAAGTATAAAAAATGTCCTAAAGTTTAAGGTACTTGTTACCCGGCAATAAAGAATATAAACAATTCACTTTAAACACCCGCCTTCCTTTGGGATGGTTCAAAGTATTTAAAATGACCAAAAGTTTAATTCAATTATTACCCATGAATGCAAATATTTAGTCAACAACAAGGTCTCCTTTGGAAAACAAGCATGTTATCACATATCAACATTTACATTCATCTTTTAACAATTTTTGAATTTAATCAACAAGGTCTCCTTTGGGAAACAAGCATGTTAATTTTGTCCAAAAAATGTTAAGGATATAATTAATCGGAAACAAAAGGCCTTAAGGTAATTAATGAAATTTATTAATAAAAGATAGTAATCCTTTTGTTCTACCCGTCCATTCTATAAAGTTTAATAACTTATAAGAACCGCCGAAGCGCGAGTGGTGTCCAGATACTACAATTTACTAACAAATTATCACAAAATTCTGAGCACAAATTAATGTGTACTTTACTCAAAAAATGAATGAAAATTGATCAAAATAGCAAAAGATTGATAAATATTGAAAATCTGGCAAAAATTCAAGTGGTGCTCGGCCGAGTCAAGGAAGGTGCTCGGCCGAGCAAAACACTCCAGAGAACACCCCTTTCTGATCCCTCACGCTCGACCGAGTCCTTAGGGGTGCTCGGCCGAGTCCTTATGGGTGCTCGGCCGAGCACTATCCTTGACTCGGCCGAGCATCATGAACGTTGGATGGCGCCTTTTCAAAAATTTTTCAAACGTTGTGCTGATACAAATGGGGTGCTCGGCCGAGTCAAGGGAGGTGCTCGGAGGGCGCCGGGCCCTTTGCCAGGACATCGAGCCATAACATCCAATTTTCCAGATTTAGACTATCAATTCTTAACTTAATGGTGAATCAATATTCAACCAAAGCAAGTAGATCCGCACACTCACATCACATTTTTTAAATGTGTGGCTATGCATTTAAACAAACTCACAACGCATCCAATGATGGTGGCTATGTCCAAAATAGGATAATCTTACATTAAGAATTGAAAGCCTTTTGAGTAAAACCAAAATTTAGAATTTAGATTTTAATACAATACTCTAGAATCTGAATTAGAGTATGATAATGATTCAAGAACACATGAAAAACATGGAATCTTTTCATAATAAAACATGAAGGTTTTTCAAAATACTCAAACTTGATCTAGAATATGAGTAGGCTCTGATACCAATTGTTGGAACAATACGATCCATCAAACCATGAACTGACTCACAACTAGATTAAGAATGAGAGGAAGATGAAGACGGAAGCGTGTACCTGAAGAATCCATGATTGTGTTCTTGATCTTGTTCTTGAATAAATGAGAAAGTAGGGAGGTAATACTTCTAAATGATAGTGCCCACACTTGTTCTTCTTAGATGAATTAAGAATGATTTTATGATTGAATTGTAATGTAGTTAAGTGTCTCAAATGGGCTGATGGATAGCCTATATATAGATTGAGAAGGGGAACTTCATTTAGGGACTACACCCTTTCGTAAAGAAGGCGGTGAGAAGTTACCATTATGCCCATCATTTAATGGTACTTTCACCTAATGGTATTCTACATATTTTGCCTATACATTAACATTATTAAATGAATATAACATATGGAATTAAATAACACATATTATTAATCCATGTTCTAACAATAACAGCTTATGAATATTAGGGACATATAAAATATTTCGGAGATGAAAGGAACGATTATTAGTAGTAATGCAAGAACTACCAATGCTAGCAATATTATGTTTTGAACCATTACCAACAGTAACTGGATTTTTACCTTTATATGGGTAAAACTCGGAGAAGGAGACCGGGTCCGTCCGAAGTCATGTGATTGGTAGCTCTGGAGTCAAGAATAGCTGGCTCCGAATGTGCCAAATAAGCATTGTAACTGTTTCATGTACGTGCCCCTTGACCCGGATTAAAACATAAGTGACAGGTAATAGCAGGTAAGGGTAAGATACCACACCCATTATGTTGACCCGATCTGTCACGAAGTTGCCCATTTCCTCGGTTCCTGTTTTGTCCTCCTGACCCACGGCGAGAACCCCCATTGCCATTCCCTAAACCATAACAACCATTATGTCCTCTATCTGATTGATTACCTCCGCCACGGCCTTGATTCTTATGGTGATATGTCTGTCCCATAATGGCATTAGGATTGTAGAAGATGGGTAGAGGATTGGGAGAATAGTTTAGCTGGGTCATAGAAGAAGAAGAACCGTCAGAGTTGGGAGACGTCATTGGTTAGAATAGCAAAAGGTGGCTGGAAAGGTATGTCTAACTTTGGATCAATTTTTGATAGGCTGATACCATGTTAGAAAAGGCCGGCAGAAAAGAGAATAGATTTGGAGAAATTTTCCATCCTGTCATTTTCATTCAACGTGATTACAATATATAGTCTACCTACCTAAGTTATTTATGGATACTATAACTCTTAATATAGGCTGAATATTCTGTTACATACTCCCTCCGTCCCATAATACCTTACCAATTTTGCTATTTTGGGCGTCCCACTTTAAAGTCACACTTTCCTAAAATAGAAACTTTTTAATACTTCTTTATTCATGAGACCCACTTGTCATACTCACAAACACTATCCACTTACTATTCTCTACAACACTTTCTCTCTCCTACCCACTCACAACTCCTACGTTAATAACATTATATATATTCACTGCTTATTTTCCGTTCTCAACAGTAAACGAGTAAACTATTATGGGACGGAGGTTAGTATATAGATAACTACAATATCTATAATATCTATCAAAATCAGTGATTGATTCTAATCAATCACTGAAATATACAATCTCGTCTAATAATTCTCTCATGCATGAGGCACGGTCGTTTTTTATGGCATTTCATTCTACTAAGGTTAGTTAGCACTGCTTTATTTTTCCATTATTATTCCATAAGGTTACATACGATATGGCCTACTAAGAGAATGCTCAATATATTAGTTTATGCATAGCATCCTCAACAAGTTCTCGTAGCTCCTCTAGGACAAGCAAGTCTTTTGTTCATTATTGGCCAATTGGGAAAAATAAAAAATAAAACGAAATAGTATTTGAAAAGGAGATGAGCGCGTAATACCAAATGTAATAATCTTTTAAGACAAAAAAATTGGTTCCCTTTATCCTTTGTAATAATTGATTGTGCTTATTGCATATGTCTTTACTATATTTGTCAAAGACATTACAACTGGTTTCATTTAGACCGGAGCTGGATTTATCATGTGGATACTTGATCATTCATCGTAGACAAAGAAAGACTGAACTCTTATATCTTTACTTGTTCATCCTAGATGTATCACCTTGATCATTACATTGCATAAAGTGTTTATGGTGAAGCACCCCGTTTTTAATGTCAAACACATTAAAAGTTCTAGACATTTGGTTGTCGGATTGTGATTAAACAGTAGTATAATGTTTTGATCACTTGAAATTTTTCAAAGACAATCTTACTTTTAGTGTCTAGATATTCAATATTTTTACCTTATTCTGATTTTTTCTTGCTAAAGCCATTCATTGTCAGTACTACTGAGGAGTTCCAATTGAGGACCAAGAAAGTTCATTGGAGTCTTGGCGTGAGAGATAATTAGCTAAAAGACACAAGAATCTAACTCATCTGTAATGGTCCGTCTGAAAAAAGATTGATACTATTTCAGGAGGATCTTACTGCTAAAGGAGAAGCTTCTTCTAAGCTACAGAAGATCAATGAAACTTCTACTACTGAAGGAGAAGCTCTTTGATTGAACAGCGCAAGAATTAGTCATGAAGGTCCAATGTACTGAGGATAATATTTATCTTCTTTAAAAGGTTCTCAGATTGTAGGAAAATCTCACTCTCCAAGTCTTCCAGATCAGAAAAGAGGGCAAGTCCACTAGTCCATTACAGAAGGAAAAGTAGCCTTCTGGCCAGTATCAAGTGTGGAAGCCCCTCTAGGTTTTACGTATAAAAAATTCCAGTGTTGAAGGAAAATTAACCCTTAAAGGAGCAGAAGATAACCATAAAAGATGTACCAACAGGAAAAACTGCACATGAAAGGTGAAAGGTCCTGTTTGCTTAATCAGTTAAGAGGTTAGGCAGTTAAGCTTTGATAGCTGAGGTGAAATCTTAGCTATCAGATACTAACTGGTTTAAAAGACAAGAGTAAAATGTGCAGCGGAATAGATAGTGTTGAAATAACGTGAAGACAAGTGAATAGTATTTGTGTGTGTAGATGTGTGTGTGTGTGTTGTGTGATAATACCAAATGAACACAAGAATTTTAAGGTGGTTCAGTGTTCACTCCTCCTACGTCCACCCTCACTGTCAACCTTGACAAGTGAGATCAATCCACTTAAATCTAGTTCCCTTTAAGATTTACAAAGGATTGGTTAGTCAAGTTCCTTGAACCTCCTCTTCATAATTAGTACAGTCAATTAGGGATTTGCTTGTTACGAAGCAAATTACAATTCCCACTTAAAGTCAGTCTTAAGTGGTTTACCAAATAGTTTATACACTTGAATTACAGTTACAAGTGTCTCAAAATTGTTTGATTGTTGGTTGCAGGGTTTGCAGGTGTGGAAAGATTGAAGGTGAGGTTGTAAAGGTTGTGTGTTGAAGGGCATTCTCTTCAGTCTTGAAGGTTTCCTTTTATAGGCTTAAATATAGCCATTGGAGGAGACAAGAGAGTAAATGCAAGTGGGTGAAATAGTGTTTGCATTTAGAGCCTTGATGACTGGATAATAACAGGCTGTAATCTGCAACCATTTTATATGATCTTCATGGAGATGAGCTAGCAACATTTGTTGAGAGAGATTGGTCAAGGCACATCTTGATCATCACAGAAATACTTCACTGCTGTTGATGTTAAAGATCATAGCTGTCTGGGGGATGAGACCTCTTCTGTTGAGAAACTTAGCTGTTAGGCTTAGTTCTTTGAGTATGCAGGTTTGGGAGACAGGGAGTTGGGTAGATGATTATGTAATGATCCTCTTGAAAATAAATACATTGATTTACATGATTGGTCTTGTGTTTGATCATTACATCATTGTTGTCCAGTTGATTTATGAGATGTGCAGACGAGTCATGGCTGTCCAATGTTCATGAGTTATCTTGGCTGTCAGATAACATTGGATAAGATATGTTTATTTGTCAAAACCCAGTATAACTATGTGGTTTACATAGTTAGATCCTAACAATTTCCCCCTTTTTGGCAAAGTAAGATATCTAATAAAAGATATAACCTGCAAGATACACATGAATTGAATATACCAATGAAGATAAAACTAATCTTCTTGATTCAACCATAAGAGTTTAAAACAAACAAATTATCCAAAATAACAATTGTTTAAAGTAGGGGAAAAAAGGTAGGGTTTAAAACACTTAGCCAAAAAGACAAAAAATTTCTAATCAGAAAATTCATCTCTTTCTCTTCTTGCTGCAAGGAGTTCATCTCTTAGTAGCACCTTTCTCATCTTCTCATCAACACCTCTGAAATACATTTCATTGTTCCATTCCCAACTCATCTCATCATCATAGGTGAGGGTTTGATCTTGCCTTTCCTTAAGAACAACTTTGGGTAGAGGTTCTTCATCATCTCTTAACCTAAGATTACCCCATTTGGGAGCATTCTTTGCTCTAGAGCCTTGGCCTCTGGTTCCTGCAAATAGGTTAGAAAAGAAAGGATTTGACTGCAGAGAGATGGTTTGTTGAGCTGGATGGTGAGGAGGATCTGTGGTGACAATGAGAACGGTAGAGGTTGGATACTGATCCACTTGCTTTATTGGAGCATCTTCTTCATCATCACTGGACACAATAACATTGGGAGCAGCTCCAGATGCTCTTTTTCCCAGATTGGTAGCTTCCTCATCAGATTCAATGGCCTTTCCCTTGGATGTCCTCATATCAGATTTGGGTCCAATTGAGACTAATATATGTCTCATTTCGGTGATCATGGACCTTGTGAATCTCTGCATATCTGTGATGGTCACATGGTATGGAGGCACATATGTTGAGGGGTTAAAGGTTGGAGGAAGTTTAGCTTGGAGAGATATGGTGTTTAGGGGGATGAAGGATGGAGGTACTGAAGAAGTAGGGGGAAACATGGCTGTCAGATTTGGCTTTGCAATAACAGCCATGATTTTGGCTTTATTGAGGCAAATTCTCCAGTACATCTCTTTGGTCAGTTCAATGCAGAGAGCATATACAAGGGATGAGGGCATATAGATGCATTCATTGATGTTGGTTGACAAAAGTTGGGAGAACAACATTTCCCAGTCAATGATGGTTGCAAGGTCCATGAAGTTGGGCAATCTGGGGGCATTGTGAAAGAAGGAAGTGGGGAGAGCTTCTCTATACTTTTTCCATTCCTCATGGCCAAACATAATGAGCCCAAATCTATTCCTTGCATGAATCATGATTGCATTCTTACTCAACAGCCAAGGATTGGGAATGATGTTGGGGTTGGCAATCTCAGGGAAATGAGTGATTCCCTTAAATCTTTGGTGGGCAGCCATGATGGAGGGAAAGGAGAAATCAATATCACAATCCATAATCTAAGGCTAACATGCAGGAAGGGTTTTAGAATTAGGGGTAGGTTCAGGAGTTTCTTAGGTTTCAACAGATTCAACAGGTTTGGGTTGAGTGTCACTACCAGGCATGCTAGCCTTCTTGGCTCTATCTCTGGTCTTGATCAAGTCTAGGGTTTTTAGCATATCCTCTTCAATTAATAGGGATCTTAAGTAGAAGATAACAGCAGGAAGCAAATCAGGGCTTCCTTCCAAGGATAATCCTTCAGAGGCTCTGCAGACATTTTCAGGAATAGGAGATGGATCAGAGGGACTTGAAATGGGAGAAGATTGATCATGGGAAGGCTTAGCTGTAAGAATAGGGGATTGAGGACTACTGTTCCCCCTTAACTGAGGCTCATCTATTTCAGAGTCAGGGCTATTCCCCCTTTCTTTTTCAACACTAGGCTCATTTGGGCTTATGTTGGAAGGATTTAGGTTGAGAATAGCTTGGGCTATGGATTCATGAGGAGAACTGGATTGGTCTTTGGTTGGTAAGGGTTGAGGTATATTGGGTTTCAACTTTTTGGAGAGGGGAGCATCTTTGTCAATCTTTCTCTTCCTAGAGAATGTATTGAGAGAAGGAGAGGGGGTAGGAGTTACCTTAGTTGAAATTTCAGCAACCTCAGGAACCTTAGCTGTCAGAGCAGAGACATCCATAGCTGTCCCAGAAGATTGCCCAGTCTTAGCTGTTCTATGCCTTGCATCCACCAGAGACTCAGCAACAGCTCTCCTTATCTATTCTTCATAATCACTATCATGACTAGCTTCCTCTTTACCAGCATAATCATCAATATCCTTGAAAATAGGATCTGATTGGGTTTCTTCACTGTCAGCCTGTTGTTCCTTAGCAATGTGCTTTCCTTTATCAGTCACTTGAGCACTCTCTTGCTCATCTACTTACTCAACCACTTCTTGTACCTTCTTTCCTTTGGGAAGCTTCTTTCCTTTCCCAGTTTTCTTCATCTTAGCTTGGCCAATCCTCTTCTTCATTTTGCTAGGTGTGGTCTCTTGATCCCTTTCTTTGATCACTACACCTTTGTCATGCTTCCTTTTTGATCTCTTGTCATTGACCATGTGGACCAATGACTTCCACAATCTCATGTCATTTTCAGCTTTCTCTTTCAGTCTTACTGTTGCTGCATTAGGATTTTCAGAGCTGTCCCCAAACTCCAACTTTTTCTTCCCCTTGAGTCTGAATGTGCTCAAGTTGAAACTTCTAGTTTGCATAAGAGAGGTGGTTTCAAGCCAATCATCTTTTAGGGGAGGATTTAGCTTTGGAATTAAGTAATGTAGGATCCCACTCATGAATCTAAAATTATTCATCCTTGGGGTTTGCTTCTTAAACTTCCATGGTGAGGGGGACGTAGCTAGTTGAAAATTGTGCAGTAGGGCAACATTCCAATTCACATCCTTAGCTATTAAGCTTAAACCTTGCTTCCATTCATTGGGACTGATTTGGTCAAAAGATGACTGCTTCCCATCAAACCCCTTGATAATAACATCCATTAGGGTTGATTTAAACATATCCATGTTCATCTTTCTAATGGGTTTGTCCTGGACCATTTGGTAGTTGCAACTGGGTTTATCAAAAAATCTCTTGTAGAACATCTCCAAGGCACAATCTTTTCTGTCCCAAAGGTTGCTTCTGGTTCCATTTTTAATTGGAATGCTGTAGACATCAGAGACTACCTTAGGAGATACATGTATCTTAGTTCCTTCAATGGTGATTCTAATGGATCCATCTTCAAGTCTCTGTCCAGCCATGTAAATTTCTCTACATAATTTTTCATAGATGGGGGGTTGAGCTTCCATCATGTTGCAAAGATTGTTGGATTCAAGAAGGTCTTTAATAAGAGCTCCAACCTCATGCTCATAGAAATCAGGCTTGATGAAATACCCATGAGCTTCAGTGTAAGACATGGTTGAATAGAACAGAGAATTAGGGCTTCGAAAAACAGAGAGAATCAGAAAAGAGAATTGGGAGGGTGAAGAATGTTTGTTTGAAGAGGGGTTAATTTCGAAAGGTTAAATTGTAATGAGGAGGGAATTTGTGTAGTTTCAACGGCTAATACGTGGGTTAGTGCAACGGTTAAAAATGGGTATTTAAGAATGTGACTGTTCATGAATAGTGCTTTTTGTCCCCCCACTCATTACGTGCCATAACTTCCATAAAACAAGGGAATAAAGGCCATACAGAGAGGCAAATTTTCAGAGGGGTTTATCAGGGAAATAAATGAATATTTTTTAGTGGCAAGTTCCCATAATCCTCGATTTCGCAAGAACTCAAATCATAGCTGTCAGACTTGATGACCAGCCAAGCCTATTTTGAATGATCATTGCCACTATGTTGACTGAAGCAAAAATTGTCTATAAAAGGAAATGTATCAGTTTGTGGGATTTATTCAATCCATTTCAGTCATAAAGTAAATGGGAAGATTAGTTTCAATGTTCAGTCCTAGCAAGATGGCTAAGACAGTAAAGAAACTGGTCTTTCACAGTCCAAGTGTTGAGGAAACTAGGGAGGAAAGGTTTGAGAGAGAGTTTTGGTCATATCAAATTCAAACAGATAATGCTTTAGAACAGGAGGTGGATCAATTGCCAAATGATGATCCATATAAGGAAGAAGAGTTGAGAGAGAGAGAGAGAGATAAGAAAGAAGTTTTGGGAGGAGGAGAGACTGGCATTGTTGGAGGGTGAGAGAAACAGGTTAAAAGAGATAGCTAGAGATAAGGGTAAAGCTATAAGTTGGTTTGTGAGAATCAAGATGATCAGATAGCTAAGATTAAGCTGTTTGGTAAAGGGAAGGAGGGTGAATCAAGTTGGCAGGTTGGGGTAGGTGTAGAGAGAGCTAGTGAAGATTGACAGCAAAGAAAGGATTAAGATTGACACTCCAATTGGTCAACCTGATTTCTTAGTTGTCAAGGAGTTCACAGCAGTAACCAGGGATTCTCTTACTCTGAGTCAAATAGTTCTTGAGGGAACTGGGGACAACTTTGCAGGAGTGCAAAGTTCTCCTTCAAAGGCATATATGAGATTGTTCTCACAGTTTCTCAAGTGTTTGAGCCCAGCAGCTATGAATGAGGAGGAAGGTGTTGGTCCTCAGTCTGATCAAGCAGTCATTGCCCAGGAGAGTGCTAACACTTCAGGGACATTTAGCTTTGTCTCTCCATTAAGAGAATATCCTCCTTACAATGCTATGGAGGAATGGTGGCCAAGGAGGGTGTGTCCTTCTTTACAGTTCTCATCATCAGCCATTGATCCATTCATGCAGAGGCACCCAGTGTGGCTAGAGAGGTATGGGGACATCAAGGAGAATGTTTACAAGGCTCCTGATGTTCTCTATAATGAGTATGGGTTCATGGATGAGGATATCCATGATTTTCCACGAAATAGTTAAGAAGAGAATTCTTAGCTGTCAGAGTCTGTATGAGGGTTAGCTGTGAGAGAAGGGAGGAATTGAGGAGATTTTGGTAATATGTATTTGTTTTTGTGTTTTTAAAACTTGTGTTGTTTGGTAGGAGGGTGTTTGGCTTGGAATGATGAAGGTTTTAGTGAAAGGTAATGGTTAGCTGTCAGATCCCTAAATGTTGACAGCAGCCATATGTAATGTTTTTCTTTTATCAATGAAAATCCTTTATTTTGGCAAGTTAATTATTCCCAACTTTGCCCTTAGCATCTCAAATCTCTTTTCATCCATTGCTTTTGTTAGGATGTCAGAGACATTATCTTCAGTGCATACTTTGGCTAAGTTGATATTTCCCTTTTCCACATGATCTATGATGAAGTGATGCCTAACTTCAATATGCTTTGTTTTGGAGTGTTGGACAAGGTTTTCTGTCATGGCAATGTTACTGGAATTGTCACAAAAAATAGGTATATTTGGCATATCCATCCCAAAGTCTTGGACTTGACTTTTAAGATAGAGAATTTGAGAGCAACACAGACCAGCAGCAATGTATTCAGCCTCAGCTGTTGAGGTAGCTACTGAAGTTTGCTTCTTACTTGACCAGGAGATTATTCTTGATCCAATAAATTGGCAAACACCACTTGTGGATTTTCCATCTAAATTGCATCCAGCATAATCTGAATCAGTAAAGCCAATTAGGGAGAATGGGGATACAGAGGGATACCACAAGCCATAGTCAGGTGTTCCTTTCAGATATCTCAAGATTCTCTTGAGAGCAGAGAGATGAGATTCTTTAGGATTAGCTTGGAATCTTGCATAAAGGCAAACACTGAACATGATATCAGGTCTAGAAGCTATCACATATAGGAGTGATCCAATGTAGCTTCTATAGAGTGTTGGATTCACACTCTGGCCATCAGGATCAGCATGGAGTTTGGTTGTGGTTGACAAAGGGGTTCTAGCTGGGGAAGCAGTTTGCATGTCAAACTTTTTGATCATGTCCCTTGTATACTTGGCTTGGTTAATGATGATCCCTTCCTTCATTTGCTTCACTTGAAGACCTAAGATGAATGTGAGCTCACCAATCATGCTCATCTCAAATTGATTCTTCATGATTTCTCCAAATTCAGTGCACAAGTCTTCATTTGATGAACCAAAAATAATGTCATCAACATAGACTTGGATAAGTAACTGGTCTTCTCCATATTTCTTGATAAACAAAGTGTTATCAATATGGCCCTTGATAAATCCTTTTCCAAGGAGGTATTTAGATTGGGTATCATACCAAGCCCTAGGTGCTTGCTTAAGCCCATACAAGACTTTGTCCAACTTATATGCATGATCTGGAAATTTTGGATGCTCGAACCCAGGGGTTGAGATACAAAATTTTTTTCATTTAAGACTCCATTCAGAAAGGCACTTTTGACATCCATTTGAAACACCTTCATCTTCTTGAATGATGCATATGCAAGGAATAGCCTTATAGCTTCCAGTCTTGCAACAGGGGCAAATGTTTCATCATAGTCAATTCCTTCTTCTTGTCTGTATCCTTGAGCCACTAACCTAGCTTTGTTCCTTACCACCATGCCTTCTTCTTTCATCTTGTTTCTAAAAACCCATCTTGTCCCAATGACAGTTTGGTTTTTAGGTTTGGGAACAAGCTTCCAAACTTTGTTTCTTTCAAATTGTTCCAATTCTTCTTCCATTACTTCAATCCAATCTGGGTCTTGAAGTGCTTCATTGATCTTCTTGGGTTAAATTTGAGAAATGAAGGCACTCATTAAAGAGTCATAAACAGGCATGTTTGGAGGAATATCCATCTTATGTATTGGAAGGTCAATAAAGATGTTTTTATTTGGAGGGATGACATGGGTGATAGTTTTCGATTTGAGGAGTTGAGGGATTTGTGTTGCAACAAGGTTGGATGGGGTTATTTTCAAGGGTATTTTGATGGGTTTGGATGAAGGTAAGCTGTCGGTTGCACCATAGCTGTCAGATGTACCTTTGCTATTGGGAAGGGATTCTTGGCTGTCAGACACAACAGGGTGTTTATTAGTGTCTTTGGGAACGATATAAGGAAGGGAAGGTGAATCTTTTTCAGGAATGAGGCTTGAGGGGTCATGCACAGGAGACACTTCAGGTAGATTGTCTGAATTACCAACAGCTTCATCAAAATCACACAATTCAGTGTGGCTTTGATCATTGTTTTCATCAAAGTCAACATGGATTGATTCTTCTACAACAAGCCTCCTTTTGTTGTAAACTATGTAGACTTTTCTAGTATTGGAGTATCCAAGAAAGATTCCTTCATCACTTTTGGTATCAAACTTATCAAGGTTGTTTTTCCCATTATTGTGAATAAAGCATCTGCTTCCAAAGCCATGGAAGTATGAAATGGTTGGTGTTCTACCATTCCATAACTCATAGGGAGTCTTGGAGTGAAACTTGTTGATGAGAGTCTTGTTCTGGACATACACAGCAGTGGTGACTCCTTCTCCCCAAAAGTATTTAGGGAGGTTGTTCTCTGACAGCATAGTCCTTGCTGCTTTATAGATTGTTCTGTTCTTTCTTTTAGCAACTCCATTTTGTTGTGGTGTTCTAGGAGCAGAAAAGTTGTGCTTAATCACCTTTTGATCAAAATATTCTTCAACACCAGTGTTTTCAAACTCCTTACCATGGTCAGATCTGATTTTGATGATGGATAGTCCCTTTTGGTTTTGAATTTTGTTGAACAGTTTGACCAGTTGTTCTAAGGTCTCCTTTTTGGATTCAAGAAGGATGATCCAAGTGAATCTAGTGTAGTCATCAACTACCACTAGAGAGTATCTCTTTCCACCAAGAGATCTGGTTCTGATTGGTCCAAAAAGATCTATGTGGAGTAATTGAAGGGGTTTTGAGGTATCCAAAACTGGTTTTGGTAGTGAAGGAGGTTTTATTTTTTTTCCACATTGACAGGCCTTGCACAGCTTGTCCTTTTGAATGGAATTTTGGGTAGGCCTTTTACTAGGTTTGAATTGGCTAATTTGGAGATACTTTTGAGGTTGAGGTGAGCCAATCTTTTGTACCATAGCCATGACATATCATATTGACTATAGGAGAGCAGGCAGTGAGCATCTGATGATTCCACAAATTCTAGGTTTAGACAGTAGAGGTTGCCTTTTCTGATTCCAGTGAGTATTGACTTTTTGTTGACATCTTTGACAGTGCAGTGGTTTTTGGAACATACATCATAATATCCCTTATCAAAAATTTGACTAAGACTAATCAAATTGTGCTTGAGACCTTCTACATAAGACACATTAGTAAAAATAATGTCTTTGGTAACAAGGTTTCCTGATCCTTTGACTTTGGCTTGAGAATTATCACCAAAAGTTACATTTGGACAATTTTTAGGGACATATTGTTGCAACCACTCCTTGTTGAAGGTCATGTGTCTGCTGCATCTACTGTCCAAGTACCATATTCCTTTCCTAGGTTCCTACAAAAGAGAAAAATAAATTTATGGTGCCCTTTTATTCTTTTGGGTCCAAAGGATTAGAATTTCTTTGGTACCATAGCTTTGTTCATTTCCCTCTATCCAAAATACTGGTTTAGGGCATTGTAATATCCCATGATCTGCAACATATAGTGTGTTGGGGCAGTTGGTTGGGATTGGTTAAAGAATTGGTTGGGAGAAAAGAATTGGTTATGAAACTGAGTGTGGCTTTGGGAGCTGTTTGAGTGAGATGATCTAGGAGAGGTATTCTGACTGGCATGACTTCTTCCATTTGAGTATGGCCAGTTGGGTCTTTGATGTTTGGAATATATGTGATGGTTATAGAATATTTGCCGTCTAGGAGATCTCTGCTGTCCATCAAATCTTGGCTGTCTGGGGAATCTTGGCTCTCTAGGAGATCTCTGGTGTCCAGTGGTTTTGTGCTGGTTTTTCTTCACTTGCTCCTTGATTCCTTTTCTTTGCCAAATGTATTTGCCTTTATTTGCTTGTTTTTCTTTGCTTTTGGATTTACTTGAGCTAGCTTCATGTGTTTCTTTAGTGTGAGTGATTCTGACTTGATCTTCTTCATCAATGTGACCGGAGCTAGCTTCATCTATCTTTCCCTTCATCTTTGAGTCCTCTTTTGTCTGAATGGGATAGACATTTTCTTGGGCTTTGACATAGTTCATACTTTCAAGAACCATTTTGTCAATAGCCCTTTCATCAGTGAGAGGGGTATAGGTTTTCATAGTGGGATTATTGGCTCCAATCCCAGATTTATCACTAGGATGTCTCTGGTTGTAGCTGAACAATGACAAGGCTTCTCCTGACTTGTTCCAGGACTCAATCTTTTTTTAAGGGATTCATTTTCCTTTTCCAGGTTGATGGTTTTTTGGTTGTTTTCAAGAAGTCTAGAATTCTCAACTGTCAGCTCATCATTAGCTTTTTCAAGCATAAGGCTTTGAACTTTCAGTCCTTGGTTGGCTCTTTCAAGGTTTTCAATTGTTTTACTTTGGGACAGGTTATCAGTGAGCAATGAAGCAAAGCTAGTTTGGTGTCTTTTTATTTGAATTAAAAGAGTACTAACTAATTGTTTAAATTCTTCATTATTTAAAGAGTTAAATTGGGGTACCTGCTTTAGTTCTTCAGCAACAGCTAAGGCTTCAAGGTCTTCTTCATTGTCTGAATCTTCATCATCTCCTGCCATTAGGCATATTATTGCTTCTTCTCCTTCACTTTCAGAATCACTGAAATCAAACTCCTCATCACTGAACTTGGATGAGTCAGCAATCAGTACTTGTTCATTGTTCTTCTCATTCTTCTTCTTTATGCAGTTGTAGAAGCTACATCTTGAACTGCGAATGATCTCCTTGGAGTAGGAGAATTTCTTAGCTTTCTGATTGTCCTTGGGTTTCCTTGGTTCAGGACAATCAGATGAGTAATGACCCAGATTCTTACAGTTGAAGCATTCAACTTTCTTTTTATGGTTCTCTGGCTCAGAGGTGGATGGGCTATAACTTCTCTCAAAAGACATTTTATGTGCTCTCAGGGTATTTCTGACAGCCATGGATATGAGACTTGGTAGGTCTCCTTGAGAGAGGTTGTTTGAGGGATGGTTTACTTTCTGGAGTGAAATAAGAACCATGGAATCAATGTCTTGTTGAGTGATGGGTTTGAGAGTGGTTTCTTGGGCAGCTAAGGCAATGGTTTGTGAGATAGAGGGAACTGGTTGAAGTTTTATCATTCCTTCCAGTTCATAGGCCTCAAGCTTTCCAAAGTATTGCTCAAAAGTCATGGTGCTCCATTCTGCACCTTCTCTTATTGGTAGGGCTACCTTCTCATATTCTCGGGGAAGGTTGGGATATATTTTGAGACACAGATCTTGGTTTTCAAATGTTTTTCCATGGTCAGCAATGGATCTGACCAGATCTTCAAACCTTGGTTTTGCAGCACTTACTTTTTCACCAGGGTAGAACTTAAAATTGTCAAGTTGTCTAAGAAGATTGTACAGGTTTTGTGTTCTAACACTGGTGTGTTTCTGGAATTTGGTATGGATAAGTTCCCATGCAGCCTTTGCAGTTGGCTCTTTGGCAATTTCTTGTGCTAGAGAGTCATTTACACTCTTTTGGAGTATGTTTTTGACTTTAAGATTAGCACTGATTAGTTGCCTTTCTGAATCAGTCAAGAATTCTGGGGATTTCATTTTACTGGGCCCACCATTTGAATCTAGAGTGACAGAGCAGGTGACTTCATTTTCTAGAGCATACCAGTTCCAGATGCTGTTTGCATCAAGGTAGGTTTTAATTTTTGAAGCATATATTTCAAAGGATCCACAGTCATCAATGTGTGGAATGTCTTTCTCATTATTTCTCCTTGGTTGAGGCATGGTGGGTTAAGAATTGATCCTTCACAAGTTGTTAGACTTTTGTAGGTGAAGACAAGCTCTGATACCAATTGAATGGTCCTGTTTGCTTAAACAGTTAAGAGGTAAGGCAGTCAAGCTTTGACAGCTGAGGTGATATCTTAGCTGTCAGATACTAACTGGTTTAAAAGACAAGAGTAAAATGTGCATCGAAATAGATAGTGTTGAAATAATGTAAAGACAAGTGAATAGTGTATGTGTGTGTGTTGCGTGATAATACCAAATGAACACAAGAATTTTAAGGTGGTTCAGAGTTCACTTCTCCTACGTCCACCCTCACTGTCAACCTTGACAAGTGAGATCAATCCACTTAAATCTAGTTCCCTTTAAGATTTACAAAGGATTGGTTAGGCAAGTTCCTTGAACCTTCTCTTCCTCATTAATACAGTCAATTAGGGATTTGCTTGTTACGAAGCAAATTACAATTCCCACTTAAAGTCAGTCTTAAGTGATTTACAAAATAGTTTATACACTTGAATTACAGTTACAAGTGTCTCAAAGTTGTTTGATTGTTGGTTGCAGGGTTTGCAGGTGTGGAAAGATTGAAGGTGAGGTTGTAAAGGTTGTGTGTTGAAGGGCATTGTCTTCAGTCTTGAAGGTTTCCTTTTATAGGCTTGAATATAGCTGTTGGAGGAGACAAGGGAGTAAATGCAAGTGGGTGAAATAGTGTTTGCAATTAGAGCCTTGATGACTGGATAATAACAGGCTGTAATCTACAACCATTTTATATGATCTTCATGGAGATGAGCTGGCAACATCTGTTGAGAGAGATTGGGCAAGACACATCTTGATCATCACAGAAATACTTCACTGCGGTTGATGTTGAAGATCATAGCTGTCAGAGGAATGAGACCTCTGCTGTTGAGAACATTAGCTGTCAGGCTTAGTTATTTGAGTATGCAGGTTTAGGAGACAGGGAGTTAGGTAGATGATTATGTAATGATCCTCTTGTAAATAAATACATTGATTTATATGATTGGTCTTGTGTTTGATCATTACATCATTACTGTCCAGTTGATTTATGAGATGTGCAGATGAGTCATGGCTGTCCAATGTTCATGAGTTATCTTGGCTGTCAGATAACATTGGATAAGATATGTTTCTTTGTCAAAACCCAGTATAACTATGTGGTTTACATAGTTAGGTCCTAACAAAAGGAATTACTCCATGCGTCCCAAAATGAATGTCCTAAAATTTTCGAGTTTGCTTTTGACGGGATATAGAACAGAAGACAGTGGTTTAAATGAACTGCTTGATTCAAAGCTAAAAGATGATTCTATGCCTCATATATAGAAGCTAATATATATAAATTGTTTATTAACAATGTAGCTGCCCCAAACAATTGGCACTGATAGCTTTGTACTACTCCCTCCATCCCTAAATGAATACGATCTAATTTTTTACTTTTTGAGAAAAAAATTATATACAAGTTTAATTACTTTCAAACTGTTTTAGTAGCGTACAACAACAACAACAAATACTTGGTCCCAAAAGGGTTAATATATTTTTGCAGCATATATTCATAAATTCCCTTTTTAATGATCTTACTATATGACATTATGGTTGCAAGTGTAAAGTGTGACATAATGGTTCACAATGGGGATTTAGTAACTTCACAAAAAAGTAGAAAATAAATGAGTTATCTTTGCCAATAAACCTAATTTAGTTTGATAAGAACTACTTCTTTATGGTAGTTAAGTCCGAGAACTTTATAAGATTTATTTTTATTGATGGTAAAAGTAAAAGTCCCCTATGTACAACTACACTCTGTTGCTGATCAGCTACTTATTTGGATCATATAGTTGGTAGCCAAATTGAACATCCATTAATCTTTTACATTAGAAACAAAAAGAAGTCAACCATGGTAGATAAACAAACTATTTCCTCCAACCACATCTTATCAAACTCCCCGTTGTCTTTCCAATATGAATACCCACATGGACATGACTTAAAGACATCAAGAAAACATTAACAAAACTCGCTAAAATACCACCATATTCCACAGAAACTCTCTTTCCTTCCTCGTCAACAAATGGCTGCTTCAAATCATATCGGCTGTTTCGTGCCTCTCTTAGCGGTGTTTCTACTTTCTAGCCTACATACGAGCCTCGAAGCTCGTAACCTATTGCAAGCTGCCACACCTGTACTTCCTACATTGCCTACAATACCATTGCCAACACTTCCTACCATGCCTACACTGCCTACAGCAACATTGCCACCGCTGCCTGCTGCTTCCTCATTGCCAACACTGCCTACTCTTCCTACAGCCGCAATGCCATCTTTGCCTACACTACCAACAGCCACTTTGCCACCACTGCCTGCAACCTCATTGCCTACACTGCCAACAGTCCCAACCTTACCAAAGCCCACTTTGCCAACACTTGCTCCACTCCCAGCAGTTTCTCTTCCTACCCTTCCCACAACATTACCAACCATGCCAACTACTATCCCTGCAATTCCTTTATCCTCACCACCTCCATCAAACTAGTCATCTGGGCATGCCACAAATTACACTTCTTTTCTTTAGCGATAAGAGTTTATATATTTGGGGCTTGTTTACTCCTCTTTTCTTTTTTATTATTTTCTTTTTTGGAGTGAGATTGCTTGTATTTGATGTACAAGATATGGTGTGATTTGTAATTTTATTGACTTTTTAGTTATTCGGATGTACTTTGTATTCATCATCTATCCCCAAGCCAAATATATAAACAAGATATTAAACATAATGAGGATGAGCCCACCGCTCATTTGCACACTATTGATTCTACATACAAAACCTCTGACTCAACTTAAATATAGAGACATATCTCTTCATATAATGAAACCCACAATTAAGTTTATCCAAAAAGAACTTGAAGAAATGTTTTTTTAACAGCCCCCAAGTATCTTTTAGAAGAACCGATCAATTCAGTAATGAGTCATTACAGCATAGGTGTGGTACAAGTACAACCGACAACCACAAACATCAAACATACGTTGAACTCCTATAACAAGAACTACAAGTACACGCTAACTCCAACAAAAAAAAAAACCACGATAACAAGAAAACCTTTATTGGTAAAAAATGCTAATTCCAACAATCAAATTAATGTACAGGTTTATATTACAATCTCAAAAAAGAAAAAGAGAAAATTTTGTTATAAAGAAAAGAGAATGTTAAGAAACATGATATAAACAAGATTAAACTATGATTTGCATTTGCACAAACATGTATATACTGGAATAGGAACAACAATCACCTTTCTCAATTTCGATTTTGTTTTCCTAACCTAATATGTGTACCTAGTTACTATAGGTACAAGTGAGTGTCCGTCGATGCATATGTTTGGCATGCCTTTACGTTGATCTCTACAGAAATCAAGGATCTTCACCTTTCCATGCTTCAATTCTGCTCAACGCTTATAAAACACAAGGTCTCTGCTACAATTGATTTCAAAGCTTCCTCCAAACTTTCAACTCAAACGAAATTAACTTTGAAGGTTACCATAATTCTCAGAGCTTGATTGTAACCCCTACTCAGAGATCAGGACTGAAGGACCGGATACTATCGAGATAAACACGGAACATGAAACATTGGTTGTTTCTGCTGCAATTGTAGAGCAATTAGGTGTTTTCGCCACTCAGAATGATTATGTTGTCTCGTCTTCGTTTCCGTTTAATGCAACTGATTCAGAGCGAGAAGCAAAAAATTAATTTGATTAAAAAAAGTTTGGCAATCTCAAGCTTCATCAACGCCTACCTTGCATCCCCCTAAAGCTCGTCGTCCCAACCCAAAGTATTTTAATACTTCTTATCACACATTACAAAAAAAAAAACTTTTTTCTTTCATTGTATTACTGTAATCGTATATTCGTAAATTACACAATCTTAAATAAACGTCAAATTTAATATCTAAAATATTTAATGCACGAAAATAAAGTAATGACAACAATAAATAAAATGCTACGTACTCCCTCCGTCCCTCTAAAAAGGCACTAATTTCAATTTTGAGTGTCATATTAAAAAATTCACACTCACAAAATATAAATTTTCTAGTACTTCTTTATTCATGGGACCCACTTTTCATACTCACAATAACTATCAACTAACTATTCTCTACCACACTTTCTCCCTCATACCTTACTTTTCATACTTACTGAATGTTTTGTGTAGCTAGGAAACCAAGTCAATTCAACAGAACACGGACGTGAGTACAGATGTGAGATACAACTGTCCACACATCCAATAATAAGTAGCGGAATAAAAATTAAATAACACAAAGTTATAAATGTTTACTGGTTCAAAACCCAGCAACCAAGGCTTACGTCCAAAAGGCTTTTCACTATTAAAACTGTGTTACTTACAAAAACACAAATAAGTGAAAACGAAAATATTAAAATACTAAACAAGGTCTAATCACCTTTTACGATGAGAAGAGTCTCCCTTTCCCAAGTAGATCATATTCTAATCAGAAGTAAAACAAAGAGCTTGATGAAAAATTAGAAGTGAGTTCGGTTGTAAGACACAACCTTTACTTACAACCTAAAAGACAATATTGAATCCGTGAAGAACAAAAGCAATTGTCTTCCCAATAATTCTTTAAAGCCGTGTCTTCTCAATGTGTTGAAGTCTTGTATTTATAGGCACTTTGAGAAGATCTTCACGTCAATCAAACTTTTCATTAAATGAAATTCCAATTCCTGAAAGGAAACATAAAGCACACTTACAAAGAAAGATATTTTTTAATAGGTTAGTCCTAGTTTAAATATATGTATATAAATAAAAGATATTTACATATTAACAATGTCCTTTTCATAGTAGGACAATATAAATCTTTTCCAAGAAAGTCATAAAATCAACTCACCAAATATACCAATTTGATTCGAAATAGGAAAGTAAAATACTCCCTAAAATCTTACTCTTTCAATCTCCCCATATTTTAGACTTTCTGGTCAAAACTAAAGATTTATGATTTGATTACTATGACCAATATTATCTGATTTGAAAACTCCCCCTGAATGGATGTGTGTGCAGATATGGCAACACATCCACACAAAAACTGCATAGAATATGTTAGCACTAAAAATTGCAGTTCAACAAATATAAACTAAAGTAACTATTCAGCAACTGTATTTAGGGATTACAGACCAAGTCTTTAACTAACCAATATTAAAATCAAAACTTAACAAATATTAAAACCAAAATAGAGATTGTTTATGAAACCATCACAGTTTAAACAAAAATTAAAACTAACTTAAACTCCCCCTGAGTTTACAGCTCCCAGCTTCTCCACGAGGACAAATCAGCAGCAGCATACACATGAGCAGGATTAGGATTACTATCAGCAGCAGCTTCTCCTTCTTCTCCTCCTTTTTGACTAGAATGTTTAGTCTGCCATCTTAGGATTCTTACCTTTAGGGCTTTGAGATTGTTGGCATATGATTGGGAGGCAATCAATTATTCATTAAGAGCATTGCAAAGAGCATTAGCTACATCAATCTTAGCATCAAGGTCTTTCATTTGATCCTCAAAATGATCCATAGATGTGTGGCTGGATGTGCCCACATCCTGCAATGTAATTTCAGGAACAACACCTAAAGGGAGATCAATAAATCTTTGCTTTGGGTCCAACAGGGTTTTGGTTTCTTTAAATAGATAAAACTTACTCACTCTAGCTTCACCCTTTTCAGATTTCACTCCTGGGCAATCAAAATTTGAGAGATCAGAGAAGGGTAAGGAAGGAACCATTTCTTGGATGGGGATTCACAATATCCATGGATCTTCGTAAAGATGAAGTCCCCAAAATTGATTTTCTTGTTGGCACCCAACCTATACAACAAATCAGCTTGCACCATAGTCACTGAGATTTTATTGTTTGAGGGACAAAGGTTAGCAGTTAAAATAGAGTGGAGAAAATAGTACAAAGAGGTAAGTGAGCCACTCCCTAGATCCTTAGGTTTAATGGGCCAAGCTGTTAGCTTCCCATGGGTTAGGGTGGACACTAGCTCTTCCTCATAAATATCACACACTTGATCATATCCCTCTTCTAATCCTATGAAATCATTGATGATAGAAGGAGATAAATGAATGAATTTCCCTCTGACATACACTGTGTAGAACATAGAAGAAGAAGTTTTGTTAAGCCCTTTGGTCAGATTTGCATAAAACTCATGCCCATGTTTTGGGAAGAATGGAATAGGATGATCAACATTTAAAAACAATCCTCTCTCTTCAAAAAATTTATCTATCCCTAACCTGGAGAAACTTTCCCTATCTCTTTTCATCTCATTAATGAAAACCTTATTCACTATTTTCCCATGCCTTTCAGATGCATCAAGAGATGAAAATTTGGAGTAAAAAGGGGTTAAAGAAGTAGAGGAGTGAGTTTTAGGAATACCCTGTTTAGCAGTCAGCCTGGAGGATGTGCGTTTAGATGTGACCACATCTGAAGGCACATCTTTTGGGGGAGAGGGTTCCCTTTCTGATTCAGTTTCAGAATCCTCTTCAACTTGATCATCAATGGTTTGGTCTTCTTTCTCTTGCTCAATTTCATCACGACCCAATTTAAAATTTTCATCTGCAGCAGTATCATCACTGTTTTCAGATTCATCTTCCTCCACAACAGGTTCAAGATCCGCAACTTTCTTCTTTCCTTTCAATTCCATGAGAATATGGGCCAAAGGTTCCTCATCTTTGTCAGACTGGGTGTTGACCTTGATTGATCCCTAGGTTTCCTGGTTCGTGTTAGTGGTGGCACCTCTTCAATAATGGTGGACACAGCAGAGGAGGAAGAGCCCGGGATGATGATATCATCCACATAAACATGAATAGCAGTAGTAGCTTCAGGAGAGTGACAAATAAATAGAGATAAATCTGATTGGCCATTGAAGAACCCAAACCGAAAGTGGAATTCATGAAGGCGTTGAAACCAAGCTCGAGGTGACTGTTTTAAGCCATACAATGCCTTATGGAGCTTGCACACATGCGTCGTTAAAGTAGGTGAAGAAAACCCATAGGCTGCTTCATGTACACCTCTTCATTTCACAAACCATTGAGAAATGCATTACGCACATCGAGTTCTTAATATCCCAACCCTTAGAGTGACCAACTGAGAGAACAGTGCGAATGGTAGATGGTTTAACCACGGGGCTAAATGTCTCATCATAATCTAGACCGGCTTGTTGCGTAAATCCTTGAGCAACTAAGCGAGCCTTATGTCTGTAACCCATTTGCTTTCCTCTCGACTTTGAAAATCCACCTACACCCAAAGACATTCATGTTGGGTTGACACGTAATAAGGGACCAAGTCTTGTTTTTGTGTAAAGCCGTAATCTCCTCATTCACGGCCGTTTGTCAATGAGGATATTGAGATGCTTGTTTGAATGTTTGTGGCTCATGAAACGAATCATCATTTTTACCAAGAAGGCTATACTCAATAGAAATCGGAGAGGTAGCATGCATCATATAAGTCGGCCATGCCTCGTTGCCGGAGAGGAGGATTGTAGGACGCGGATGTAGGTAACTGTGACGAAGAATATGTATGAGGAGAAACTGCAGGGGTGGTAGATGCAACAACAGAATCCTCAGGATCTATTCCAGAAGATTGAGAATGCGGTGGGGTTGCAGGTGAAACATCACCAAATTGCAGGGGCACTGGAGAATGGCAGAACTGTGGCCTGGTATGATGTTCTTGAATGGGTCTAGTAAGATTTTGCCCAGATGGCGAGTCATGTGGAGTCTGAATACCTGGAGTAACAATTGGCCGTGAGGCTTGAGCTGGCCCGGATGGAGAGACTGGAACCACAGGTTGACCATAGAAGAATGAGGGCACATAGTTTGTTGAATCTGATTGAGATGGTCCAGTAGCAATGGTAGGGGAACTTGTTGCAAACTATATTTGTCCCAAGGAAAAGACGTTTCATCAAATACCACATGTCTAGAAATATAAAGCTTGCCATTAGAAAGATCCATGCACCAGTATCCTTTACGAGAATTATCATAGCCAAGAAAAATGCAATGTGTTGATTTTGGCATTAACTTATGAGCATTGGTAGGAACAATGTAGGGAAAACAAGAGCATCCGAAGATTTTAAGAAAATGATAATCAGGGGTACATTTCCACAATTTTTGATATGGAGAGATAAAATTGTGTAGACGCATTGGAAGACTATTGATGAGATAGACGGCAGTATTAAATGCCTCTAACCAAAATTTGTAAGGAACTTTGGCTTTAGAAATAAGACTTAAACCATTTCGACAATATGACGATGTTTAGGTTCGACTACCCCATTTTGTTGTGGTGTATAAGGAAAAGTGATATGATGTTTGATTCCAACCGTGCGAAGAAAATATTTGAAAGCCCTACTAATGAATTCTCCACCCCCATCGGTTTGAACAGTTTTAACTGTGTGTATTGCAGAGATGCGACGAGATAAGTGATTCTCAATTTGAGTTTTAAAGGAACTAAATAACTCGGTGACATTGGATTTATGTGTCTTAGGAAATAACCACACAAAATGAGAAAAATCATCAACAATAGAGAGATAATAACGAAAACCAGTCATAGAAGCAACGGGGGAAGGACTCCAAACATCTAAATGTAGCATATCAAGAGGATTCAATGCATTAAATGTTCGAGTAGAAAAAGACAACTTGCTAGACTTGCCTAAAGGGCAACAGTGACAACATTCTTTATTGCTAATCTTATTATTCAAAGGTAGACTAAATTTTTGAGTTAAAATTCTAAGGACAGGGATAGATGGGTGACCCAAACGGTCATGCCAGGTTGCTGAAGTCGATCTTTCTCCAAGAAGAGCAACAGGGTTACTTGAAGTCTTGGAATTGAAAGAAAGCTTTTAAGGACCGCCTGAGTTAATGCCAGAAAGAAGAATCTCCTTCGTCCGATTATCCTTGACACGAAAACCCGAAGAGTCAAGTTCAAAATAGCAATTATTATCTTTAGAAAATTGGCGAATAGATAATAACGGCTTATGAATATTAGGGACATATAAAATATGTCTGTAGTCAAGAATAGCTGGCTCCGAATGTGCCAAATAAGCATTGTAACTGTTTCATGTACGTGCCCCGTGACCCGGATTAAAACATAACTGACAGGTTATAGTAGGTAAGGGTAAGATACCACACCCATTATGTTGACCCGACCCGCCACGAGGCTACCCATTTCCTCGGTTCCTGTTTTGTCCTCCTGACCCATGGCGAGAACCCCCATTGCCATTCCACAAACCATAACAACCATTATGTCCTCTATCTGATCGATTACCTCCACCACGACCTCGATTCTTATGGCGATATGTTTGTCTTATAATGGCATTAGGGTTGTAGAAGATGCGTAGAGGATTGGGAGAACAGTTTAGCTGGGTCATAGAAGAAGAAGAACCGTCGTAGTTGGGAGACGTCATTACTGAGAATAGTAGAAGGTGGCTGGAAAGGTATGTCTAACTTTGGATCAATTTTTGTTAGGCTGATACCATGTTAGAAAAGGCAGGCAGAAAAGAGAATAGATTTGGAGAAATTTTCCATCCTGTCGTTTTCATTCCACGTGATTACAATATATAGTCTAACTACCTAAGTTATTTACAGATACTATAACTCATAATATAGGCTGAAAATTCTGTTACATATAGATAACTACAATATCTATAATATCTATCAAAATCAGTGATTGATTCTAATCAATCACTGAAATATACATTCTCGTCTATTAATTCTCTCATGCATGGGGCACGGTCGATTTTCATGGCATTTCTCTCTACTAAGGTTAGTTAGCACTGCTTTATTTTTCCATTATTATTCCATAATATGGACTATTAAGAGAATGCTCAATATATTAGTTTATGCATAGCATCCTCAACAAGTTCTCGTAGCTCCTCTAGGACTAGCAAGTTTATTGTTCATAATTGGCCAATTGGGAAAAATAAAAAGTAAAACGAAATAGTATTTGAAAAAGGAGATGAGCGCGCAATACCAAAGGTAATAATATTTTAAGACAAAAAAACTAGTTCCCTTTTTCCTTTGTAATCGTTGATTGTGCTTATTGCATATGTCTTTAATATATATGTCGAAGGCTTTACAACTGGTTTCAGTTAGACCGGAGCTGGGTTTATCATGCGGATACTTGATCATTCATCGTAGACAAAGAAAGACTGAACTCTTATATATATACTTGTTCATCCTAGATGTATCACCTTGATCATTACATTGCATAAAGTGTTTACGGAGAAGCACCCCGATTTTTATGTCAAACCTATTCAAAGTTCTAGGCATTTGGTTGTCGGATTGTGATTAAACAGTAGTATAATGTTTTGATCACTTGAAAATTTTCAAAGAAAATCTTACTTTTTAGTGTCTAGATATTCAATATTTTTATCGTATTCTGATTTTTTCTTGCTAAAGCCGTTCATTGTCGGTACTACTGAGGGGTTCCAATTGAGGACAAAGAAAGTTCATTGGAGTCCTGGCGTGAGAGATACTCATCTGTAATGGTCCATCTCAAAAAAGATTGATACTATTTTCAGGAGGATCTTACTGCTAAAGGAGAAGCTTCTTCTAAGCTACAGAAGATCAATGAAACTTCTACTGCTGAAGGAGAAGCTCTTTGATTGAACAGCGCAAGAAGTAGTCATGTAGGTCCAACGTACTGAGGATGATATTTATCTTCTTTAACAAGTTCTCAGATTGTAGGAAAATCTAACTCTCCAAGTCTTCCACATCAGAAAAGAGGGCAAGTTTACTAGTCCCTTACAGAAGAAAAAGTAGTTAATGCCAACGGAGGCTAGAGATTAGAATGACCGAACGAAAAGGACAAGAATCAATTTCGAAAGCTTCAAGCTTTTCTTTTCTATTTCATATAATCAAAGCCTTCCCTAAAACAAAAACCCTAGCTTATTATTTATACTACTAAGAAGAAGATTCTAGAAATTCTAAATAAATAAAACCCTAACTTAATAATTCATTAAAGCCCTAAAACCCGTAAAACAATTCAAGCCCAAATCAGATTTCCTTCCAGCGCTGCTTCTATTTTGTTTCTGTCGCATTCTGAAGTTCCCGCTGCTCTCCAGGCGCCCGCCTGGCCTAGGGTGAGGTGCCCGCCTCTCTTGCAGATGGCCTGTCTCTGTTTCTGTCATTGCTGCCTTGTGTTTCTGTCGTTTCTACCTTGTTGCTTGCCTCTGTTTCTGTCGTTGCTGCCTTCTGCCAACCTGCATCATCTTCCCCAGCTTAGAAAATATTCGTCCTCGAGTCAATAGCCTCAATATGAACACCACGATACCCCAAAAAATCTGAACTCCATCCGCAAAAGGAATTTGATGCCCTTGAAGAACTCTAAACTTCATTGCCCTTATGACAACATCCATCCAATTAGCCCAATGCATTGATACGAAAAACTCAATAATCAATTTCTGAATAATTCCTCGAACAGATGAACATGTGTACTGAAGATCAACAGTCACCGCTTCAAATGTCCACACCACGGTTGTCCCTTGATTATCAAATACTTCCTCGGTCTCCTTATCTGACTCAGTAAATGATTTATTGTCATAAACAGGATCGGTTGTCATCACTTGACAAACGTCCCCATGACACATATCAAAAGTAGGTGGTTTGGACCAATCAACAAGATTTTCTTAACATGATGATTTGAACAAAGAACCCTCTTTAAAACTAACAGTATACACCCAAGAATCAATCGAATCTTCAGGATTTGCATCAAATAGAGGGGGTTTTGACCAATCAACAAGATTTTCTTGACTTGAAGATTCGACAAAAAAACCCTCTTTAAACCCAACAGTATCAATCCAAGAATCAAAGGAATCATTAGGATTTGCCTTACTTTCGATTTTCGGAATTTCGATCCTCATATCGACATTCCTCTAACGGTTAGCTGCATACTTATCATGAAGTCCATGATTTTGGCCGAAGGAATCCATCCCCTCTTGATACTCCTTTTCCTCGCCTGGAACAACTGGATCTGAACCCTTCTTCGCTAGAAGCACCACGCGATCCATGCGGTTTTGGAGTATTTTAATCTGTCTTCGTAACTCATCTATCTCGATATTGCGACGACTTTGTTTGCGATGATGGTTATCTTCTTGGGGCTCCGTTGCATGGCTGCTCCATCGACCACCTCGTCCACCACGAGCAACGCGTCCTCATTCAGCCCTTGATATTTGAACCAGAGCTCTGATACCAAATAATGCCAACGGAGGCTAGAGATTAGAATGATCGAACGAAAAGGACAAGAATCAATTTCGAAAGCTTCAAACTTTTCTTTTCTATTTCATATAATCAAAATCTCCCCTAAAACAAAAACCCTAGCTTATTATTTATATTACTAAGAAGAAGATTCTAGAAATTCTAAATAAATAAAACCCTAACTTAATAATTCATTAAAGCCCTAAATCCCATAAAACAATTCTAGCCCAAATCAAGCCCAAATCAGATTTCCATCCAGCGCTGCTTCTGTTTTGTTTCTGCCGCATTCTGAAGTTCCCGCTGCTCTCCAGATGCCCGCCTGGCCTAGGGTGAGGCGCCCGCCTCGCTTGCAGATGGTCTGTCTCTGTTTCTGTCGTTGCTGCCTTGTTGCTTGCCTCTGTTTCTTTCGTTGCTGCCTTCTGCCAACCTGCATCAGTAGTCCTTCTGACCAGTATCAAGTGTGGAAGCCCCTCCAGGTTTTACTGTTAAAAAAATTCCGGTGTTGAAGGAAAATTAACCTTAAAGGAGCAGAAGTTAACCATAAAATACGTACCAACAGGAAAAACTGCACATGAAAAGAATTACTCCAACCGTTCCAAAATGAATGTCCTAAAATTTTCGAGTTTGCTTTTGAGGGGATATAGAACAGAAGACAGTGGTTTAAATGAACTGCTTGATTCAAAGCTAAAAAATGATTCTATGCCTCATATATAGAACCTAATATATATAAAGTGTTTATTAACAATGTAGCTGCCCCAAACAATGGGCACTGATAGCTTTGTACTACTCCCTCCATCCCTAAATGAATACGATCCATTTTTTTACTTCTTGAGAAAAAAATTATATACAAGTTTAATTACTTTTATACTGTTTTAGTAGCCTACAACAACAATAACAAATACTTGGTCCCAAAAGGATTAATATATTTTTGCAGCATATATTCATAAATTCCCTTTTTAATGATCTTACTATTCGTAAAGTGTGACATAATGGTTCACAATGGGGATTTAGTAACTTCACAAAAAAATAGAAAATAAATGAGTTATCTTTGCCAATAAACCTAATTTAGTTTGACAAGAACTACTTCTTTATGGTAGTTAAGTCCAAGAACTTTATAAGATTTATTTTTATTGATGGAAAAAGTAAAAGTCCCCTATGTACAACTACACTCTGTTGCTGATCAGCTACTTATTTGGATCTTATAGTTGGTAGACAATATGAAAATCCATTAATCTTTTACATTAGAAACAAAAAAAAGTAACCATGGTAGATAAACAAACTATTTCCTCCAACCACATCTCATCAAACTCCCCGTTGTCTTTCCAATATAAATACCCTCATGGACATGACTTAAAGACATCAAGAAAACATTAACAAAACTCGCTAAAATACCACCATATTCCACAGAAACTCTCTTTCCTTCCTCGTCAAAAAATGGCTGCTTCAAATCATTTCGGCTGTTTCGTGCCTCTCTTAGCGGTGTTACTACTTTCCAGCCTACATACGAGCCTCGAAGCTCGTAACCTGTTGCAAACTGCCACACCTGTACTTCCTACATTGTCTACAATACCATTGCCAACACTTCCTACCATGCCTACACTGCCTACAGCCACATTGCCACCGCTGCCTGCTGCTTCCTCATTGCCAACACTGCCTACTCTTCCTACAGCCGCAATGCCTACTTTGCCTACACTACCAACAGCCACTTTGCCACCACTGCCTGCAACCTCATTGCCTACACTACCAACAGTCCCAACCTTACCAAAGCCCACTTTGCCAACACTTGCTCCACTCCCAGCAGTTTCTCTTCCTACCCTTCCCACAACATTACCAACCATGCCAACTACTATCGCTGCAATTCCTTTCTCATCACCACCCCCATCACACTAGTCTTCTGGGCATGCCGCAAATTACACTTGTTTTCTTTAGCGATAAGAGTTTATATATTTGGGGCTTGTTTACTCCTCTTTTCTTTTTTATTATTATCTTTTTTGAGTGAGATTGCATGTATTTGATATATTAGATATGGTGTGATTTGTTATTTTATTGACTTTTTAGTTATTCGGAAGTACTTGGTATTCATCATCTATCCCCAAGCCAAAAATATAAACAAGATATTAAACATAATGAGGATGAGCCCACTGCTCATTTGCACACTATTGATTCTACATACAAAACCTCTGACTGAACTTAAATATAGAGACATATCTCTTCATATAATGAAACCCACATTTAAGTTTATCCAAAAAGAACTTGAAGAAATGTTTTTTAACAGCCCCCAAGTAACTTTTAGAAGCACAGATCAATTCAGTAATGAGTCATTACTAAAGAGATAATGGTAAAAATAATTTTCATTCATAACTGATGTAGTATTTATACATACTGAGATAAAGATCCTAGCTAGAGATATACATTACAAAATATGATGATATACACAATCATTTTATATACAAGGAAAGATTGAGTCTACTATTTACAAATGGTAACCAATCAATGAGAATGATCAGGAGGGATTTACTGAATTTGCCATAGACCGAGGAGGATCATTAGGTGGATCACTAGGAACCTTAATACGTCCCCGCAAGATGGACGATCCTTGTGTGAGACCAATCTTGGAGATAAGAGACATAAACCGAGCACGAGAGAGGGGTTTGGTGAGAGCGTCAGCTAACTGATTAGATCCAGAGATGTGTTGAAACTGAAGTTTACCAAGCTGAACTTGTTCACGGACGAAATGAAAAGCAAGTGCTAAGTGTTTCATCCTAGAATGAAAAACAGGATTTGCTGAGTATGTGGTAGCTCCCAAGTTATCACAATAAATTACTGGAGTGGTAGATGCTATGCTGAGTTCCGACAGAAGGTTGGTGATCCATAGTATTTCAGCACTTGTGGCAGCAACGGCACGAAACTCAACTTCGGTGGAAGAACAAGCAAGAGCACGTTGCTTTTTGGAGGACCAGGCGACTGGATTTCTACCCAGGTAGACTATGAAACCGGTGGTGGACACAAAGTCATCCTTGTCACTTACCCAATCGGCATCAAAAAATGCATGAAGATTGTTAGGAGTGTGTTTAAAAGGTTGAATGCCCATATGGAGTGTGCCGTGAAGATAGCGAAGAAGTCGCTTAAGGGCTGTCTAATGGTTTCCTTTGGGTGGTGAAGAAATTGGGCTAGTTTATTAACTGGAAAAGCTATGTCCGGCCGGGTGAGGGAAAGGTATTGGAGACTTCCAATGATTGCACGAAGCTCAGATGGGTTGCATATAGGTGTGCGAGGGGTGGCAGAAAGAGTGGGATAAGTAGCCATCGGAGTGGGAGAGGATTTGGACTCAATCATGTTGTGTTTAGCAAGTATGTCACAAATGTATTTGGATTGGGAGAGGATAATGCCATTGGCATTAGGTGTGACCTCGATACCCAAAAAATAAGAGAGAGGACCAAGGTCCTTTAAGGAGAACCGAGAGGCAAGACTGTTTATGAAGGTGGTAAGGAGTGTGTCAGAAGGTCCAGTGATAACTATGTCATCAACGTAGACGAGAAGAATGAGATGATTAGAATTTTTAGTGTAAGTGAAGAGAGATGGATCAGCAAGAGAGAAAGGAACCCAAAGGAGAGAAGATATTTTTTGAGTTCAGTGTACCAAGCACGTGGTGCTTGTTTGAGGCCATAGAGGCTTTTGAGAGACGGCATATGTGAGAGGGTTGGCATGTGGTTTGAAAACCAGGAGGTTGAGTCATGAAGACAGTTTCAGAGAGATTGCATTGAAGAAAGGCGTTATTGATGTCAAGTTGGCGAAGAGACCAACCTTGACTAATAGCTAGAGAGAGAATGAGACGGATTGTGACAGGTTTGACGACAGAACCGAACGTATCACAGTAGTCAAGGCTAGGGCATTGATGAAACCCTTTGGCCACAAGGCGAGCTTTTTATTTGTGTATGGAATTATCAGGGTTGTACTTTATTCGAAATACCCATTTGCACCCAACTATGTTAGGAGCTTCATGTGATGGAGCGAGGGTCCACATATTATTTCGTATGAGAGCATTGTACTCATCAACCATGGCAGGATACCAATGAGGGGAAGAGAGCGCCTGTTTGGTGGAGGTGGGAAGAGAAGTGGGAGATGGGAGAGGAACAAGTTGGTCATATTTAGGGTTAGTTTTCGAATGTTGTTGGAGAGACGAGTAGTGATGGTGCGTGTGGGCTGAGGAGAGGGTGGGGCAGCGGAACTTAAGGTGTTAGGTGGCCGTATGGTATCAGTTATTATGATTTGTAGTTGGGTAGTGTCAGGGGCTGGTGTGAGTATAGGGGGGTTCTATGTGAGTGTAGGGGCAGTGGCTTGGGCCGTAGGTGAAGTGGGAGTTGAGGTGGGAATATCAGGTTGGGTTGGAGGGAGAGGACTGGAGATTGAAGGCAGAATAGGAAGGGATACTGAGCACCATTCGGTGGGAGATATGTCTGGAGAGGTGACAGGAGTAGAGACAAGAGAGGTATAGGGGAATTCGGTTTTGACAAATTTTACATGTCGAGAAGTGTATAAGCGATTTGTGGTTTGGTCGAGACAATGGTATGCACTTTGAGAAGAAGAATAGCCAACAAAGATACACGGAGTAGATTTAGGGGCAAGTTTGTGAGGAGAATAAGGTTTGAGCCAAGGATAGCAAAGACAACCGAAGCTTCGAACTTTTGTGTAGTTGGGTGGTGTTTGAAAGAGTCGAAAATATGGTGAATCATTTTGTAGGGTGGGAGTAGGCATCCGATTAATGAGGTATGTGGCTGTGGTTAGGGCGTAAGGCCAGAAGTTTAGAGGGAGATTATCATGAGAGAGTAAAGTGAGCCCGGTTTCAACAAGGTGACGATGACGGCGTTCAGAAAATCCATTGTGCTTGGGGGTATGAGGTGGAGATGTGAGATGAGATATTCCATCTTGAAGTAAGGATAGTGTGAGCTTGAGATATTCTCCACCATTATCAGAAAAGAATTGAATAATATGTCGGGAGAAATATTTTTCAACAAGGTTCTTGAAGCGATTAAAGGTCGCGAAGGTGTCAGATTTTTGTTTTAGGGGATAAAGCCAGGTATATTTTGTGAAATGGTCAACGAAGATGATGTAATATTTGTAGTTATCATAAGAGTAAACAGGTGAGGTCCAAACATTGGAAAATACAAGTTCAAGAGGAGCATGAGTTTGGAGAGTGGAAGTAGAGAATGGAAGCTTGTGACTTTATTGATGTTGCAAGGATTACAATAAGGAAAAGAACAACATGGAATTGATAAAGCAAATTGTTTATTCAGAAGAGAAACAATAGGGGGAGAGGGGTGTCCTAGTCTATGATGCCAAGATTGAAGGGTTGTTGTGGTGCCAAGATGTGCTTGAGGGGAAGATGGATGCCAAATGTAGACTCCACCTTCGGTTGTTCCTTGGAGTGGTATGCGGTTGGTTGGAATTTCCTTGAGAAGAAAAGAAGATTGAGAGAATTCAATAGTTGCATTATTATCTTTGCAAAACTGTGAAACGAAAAGAATGTTACGAGAAATAAGGGGTACATGAAGAACGTTATTGAAAATAAGAGATGAGTGAAAAGTAGGAAAATAAAAAGAACCTATATTAGCGATAGGAAGGGATGACCCATCTCCAATGATGACATCATTAATGTCATCGTAAGGGATGTGGAGGGCTAGGTTTGAAAGGTCATTAATGAGGTGATTGGTTGCACCACTGCCAACAAGCCAAGGGGGCGGTGGTGGAGGAAGAGAGGTTGTAGCCGTATGGGCTTGGGGTGCGGAGTGTGTGTGGGGAGAGCGTGGTGAACGGTTTGAGGATGGGGCGGGAGGGAAGACAGCACTTGGGTAGTCACGTTTGAATTGTATACTTTGGGTTTGCCAAGAATGGCTAGTTTTTCAAGTCCTTTTAGGACTTTGGCTACGACATCCTCAAAGTCCATGGGTTTGCCAAGAATGGCTAGTTTGTCGGTTAATGATTTGATTGAGTGCATGTAGTCAGTGATGGAGAGGGTGGATTGAGTGATGGAATCAAGGTGGTGTTTGAGTTGGAGAATGTGACCACGGGATGGATTGGCATAGGTGGTCTTAAGGATGTTCCAAGCTTGGCGAGAGGTGGTGGCATGGTAAACAAGTGGGGCAACGACATTGTTTAAGGTGCCAAGTAGGGCACCCAAAATGAGGCGGTCTTGCCTATTCCAGGTGGTGGCGGCTGGGTTGGTGGTGTCCTTGTCATCAACTGTGATGGTATCAGCAGGTGGTGGGTAAGAGTCGTCTACAAATTTAAGGAGGTCTAGACCATAGAGAAGAGAGGTGACTTGAGAGGACCATGAAAGATAGGTGAGAGGAGTGAGGGTTTTACAGTGTGAGAGGTTTACCAAGATGATTGGGTTGTTAGGGACGGAGGAGTTTTGGGATGCCGTTGAAAAAAAAGTTTGTATTGGTCATGTTGCTCTGAATACCATAAAGAGATAATGGCAAAGATTAATTTCATTCATAACTGATGTAGTATTTACACTACCAGAAAAACATGTTTTAGCGGCGGAAATTTCCGCTGCTAAAGTCAAAATTCCGTCGCTAAAGGTAATCACCGACGGAAAAATTCCGTCGGTGGTCCACCGCTAAGATCCCGCCGCAAAGGTCCGTCGGACCAAATTCCGTCGGTATACTTTGATTTTACCGACGAAATTAAATTCCGTCGGTGATCTTTTGATCTCATCGACGGAAATTTCCATCGCTGAATTAATTCATTTTAATTAAATTTTTATTTCAGCGACGGAATATTCCGCCGGTGAAATAAAAATTTAATTAAAATGAATTAATTCAGAGGCGGAAATTTTCATCGCTGAGATAATTTAATTTAATTAATTTTTAATTTCACCGGCGGAAATTTCCGTCGCTGAAATAAAAATTTAATTAAATTAAATTAATTCAGGGACGGAAATTTCCGTCGCTGTATTAATTAATTTGAATTAAATTTTTATTCCAGCGACGGAATATTCCGCCGGTGAAAATAAAAATTTAATTAAATTAAATTAAAATTAATTGATATAGCAGCGGAAAATTTCGTCGCTGGAATAAAAAATTTAATTAAAATATTATTAATACAACGACGAAAATTTCCGTCACTGATAATGCAATAAAATAAAAACAAAATAATTTAAAATATCAATGAACCAATTTCTTTTGTACCTGATATAACAATTCAATTGATAAAACTAAAACTATAAATCTAAAAACCAAATATCAGCGTACCAAATGGGGGGGGGTGTCATCCCAGTGCCCAAAATGTAATAATATACAAACAAATATCACAAATGTTATTACAAACAAGTATAAAATAGTACGAAATCCACTCGGGGGGAAGGGATTGGGGAGGTTGGAAATTACCGTCGCTGCTCTAGATTCTGCATCAAGGCCATCAACATCTCAAATTTACGATTCGTCTCCTCCTGATGCTGGGCAAGCTCTGCCCTAGCCTGTGCCTGAGCCTCCGCAAGCTCTGTCCTAGCCTGTGCCTGAGCCTCCGCAAGAGCCTCTGCAGCCATGCGTCTCTCCTCAGCAAGCTGAGCTTGCAGATCATCGATCCTCTAATCATTATACCGAGTATCGGGCGTGAAAAGATTTGGCCGACGGCCGGTCGACGTCGATGGGCATTGCAGCCCGTAATCCCCCATCCCTAATACTTGGTCTCCTCTCTTTGGATGTCCATCCGAGGTGACCGAGCGCCAAACTTCAGGCACGAAAGGAACGGGCTGGCCGGGAGGAGTACCTTCGGGAATAACGGCGGCTTGATATGTACTCTGTCAAAATAAAACAAACAAGTATAATCATATACACAATACACAATGTAATCTACATAAATAAATTTACATATTCAAAATCAAGTCATTTAAATATAAATAAATTTACTTACAAAGGCATTAGCAGAGCGATCGTCGACCCATTGCGGAGGTTGATCGGGCGATGTAGGAGTTCGAACATGGGTGCTAACGAAAACATCCAAAAAACTGACATCCGGCCCATGTTTCTTTTCCTATAAATAAAAGAAGCGAGATTATTATTTTGAAATGGTATAAAAGCGCAACATTTAGCTTCCCATATTATCCTTGTGATAAAAAAATGTTCTCTTTAATCACTAAAGTTGTGAGTATAATATTTACTTAATTCATTAGGATTTAGGGGTAATCTTAGAAAAGAAAATATACACTACATTTACACTAAAATCATGGATTTCATAGCATCAACATGGCTCCCAGCTAACATACGTACATAAACCTATTTAAAAGCATGCATACACTACATTTAAACAAACACCCCATGTATTTCTTAACATTTACACTAACACCCACCAACAACGTGCATACAACCATCTTGTTTGGTTTCAAAGTCAATTAAACTAAAACCATGGATTTCATAGCATCAACATGGCTCCCAGCTAACATACGTACATAAACTGATTTAAAAGCATGCATACACTACATTTAAACTAAAACCCCTTGTATTTCTTATCATTTACACTAACACCCACCAACAACGTGCATACAACCGTCTTGTTTCGTTTCAAAGTCAATTAAACTAAAACCATGGATTTCATAACATCAACATGGCTCCCCAGATAACATACATACATAAACCTATTTAAAAGCATGCATACACTACATTTAAACTAACATGCATACCATACGGTAATGATGCTCGCCGACCCCGATCGTCCCCATCGTATGCTTTATCGCCGACCCCGAGGAGCCTGCTCTATTTGCCCGAGCCTGTTGGGCGATAGCTATCGCCCCATCCGACGACCAATGTTCGCAAAAGCAAAGAAACACCTCCTCGGTCATCCAAGGAGGTGTCAAGGGCTGTAATTTTGCCTCGAGCCGCTTAATATAAAATTTAGACTTCGTCATACCTATAAAAATATGAATATCTCGTAAACATATAATGATAACATTATAAAATTAAAAGAGTATAATCATTGTTTATTAAACTAATTAAGGATAGATAAATATGTTACCAATATGATCCCGAAATAACTTTTGACACTGTTTCTCGAAAACATATTTAACCGATGCCTCGTCGATATCCGACCTCAATGTAAATTTCAACTACAACATATAATGATAACATAACATTACAAAACTAAAAGATTATAATCATTATTAATTATAACATTTTAATAACAAACTAACATTTAAGTTTTAAAAAAAAAACACTAACACACTACCTTAAACTCCTCCCAAGCATTCTCCTTCTCCTCCCATGGCAATGATTTCCACTTGGGCCAAAACTCTGGCATGACCCGAGACCATCAATACTGCCCAATCTTTGTCCCTGGGGTAGGGCATGCATCTACAAACCTGCCAAGTATATTTATACAATAACATTTTAACTTAAATAATGAATTATATATAAAACAAAAAGGAACCAACTTATATCAAATTAATGAAGAGTTACTTACTGTACATAATGTTCCGATATCTGGAAAAACGTCCTCCCCTCAGAATCAACAGGAGTAGGAGTATCGGCCACAGAGGTGGAGCTGGTACTACTATGTGTAGGATCTACATCATCAGTACCGGTAGCACCTGTATCAGATCAGGACGGTTGCGTCCCAGTAATAGATGTGTACACGGGGCGTGTCTTCCTGCCCGCTCTACTAGAACTCATATCTAAATACACTAAAAATATTACAATATACAACTTTAACAACAGGAAACGATATATTCACAATACATATAGCTCCTTGAGATTAAATGTTCAAGAAAAAACAAAAATTAACACGATGGATTGGATTAAAAATTAAATTGAATTGAATTGAAATAATGTGTGCAAGAAATCTTCCTCGTCCTCGTGACCTATGAGTTGACAGCTTAATTGATACTCTTCGGGTAATCGTTTTCCATGAATCGGAAACCAATGTCTGATTACATGGAAATCGATTACCCACAGAGTATCAATTAAGCTGTCGACTCATAGGTCACGAGGAAGAGGTATGTTTCTCGCTCACACTATTTCAATTCAATTCAATTTTAATCGAATACATCGTGTTATTTTTTTGACAGAGCACACTCACCAAATAAACGAAAACAATCGTTGACAAAATTTAATAATTTAAAGCATTCACAATACATATAAAACTTTAAAGTTCTAATAATCTAAAGCATTCACAATACATATAAAACTTTAAAGTTCTAATAATCTAAAGTATTCATAATACATATAAAACTTTAAGCTATTAATAATATAAAGCATTCACAATACATATAAAACTTTAAAGTTCTAATAATCTAAAGCATTCACAATACATATAAAACTTTAAACTATTATTAATCTTTGTCCACATCATCATCACTGGACTCTGAATTACTACAAAACTCAAGTTCTTCATCTTCGTCTTCGGACTCTGATGAATCAAACTCTGGTTCGACATCCTCTTCCTCTTCCCTTGAATTTAAAAGACTTGAAAATTAGATATTTAGTAACTTATCTAATGTATTGATTGGTGTTGAAAGTATTAAAATTAGATATTTAGTAACTTAATTTATATGCATCAAGAACATAGATTTATAATACACGAGAAGAATCCTGTGAATAACTATCCTTATGTGATAATCAGCTCAGTATCAAACAAGATTATAATCCATCTGATTTCATTTGCCAAGCTTTCAACAATAAGCTGGCCACTAAAAAATACTCTTTAGACTACAATTTTTCTGAAGAATTACTAGGAAAAACATTTGTATACAAAACGAATTAAGGCACAAATTAAGAAAAAACTTACTTATGTTAACAGAACGAATTAAGGCACAAACTATAGGCTTTAGAATCGGAAGTGAAGTTTTCATAAAGTCTTAAAAGATGAAGGTAATAAATTTTCTTCCTTGTATCACCATAGTAACCGAAGTGAAGTTTTCATCAAAGTTCGTTACTTTCACATAAGGTCAACAAGTCTTAAAAGATCATTTACATACTTTTCTACAACAGCAGAAAGTTGGAGGCTTCAACTTCAACAAACATCCGTTAAAGTCTAAAAAGTAAACGGCAAAAGTTGATTAAAACATAGATCAGGAAGTAAATGACTTCTATTCAATCCCATTTTGCATGCATATCATATTCGTTTCTAAACAACATTAATATATTTCCTAATTTTTGGCCTTCTATTAACACTAATATTTTATATCGCTTTCCATAATTTCCAGTACCAAGAATGCCAATGCATTAAACTAAGGGTTGTCAGTTCAGACTTCAGACCAACAACAACAGCAGAACAATTTCCAGAGAATCCTATAAACAGAAATCACCCCGAATTTTTAAGCGTCCATAATTCATAGTCCTCAAACCAATGAGGTCAGAAAATCAAATTAAACTGTATTTCTTAACAATTATCAAAGGTGAGAGGCGGACAAGGGGAAAAAACGTCAGTTAACAAATTAAACTATATTTCTTAACAATTATAGTGAGAGAACACATAGATTAGGTCAGAAAATCAAATAAATGAACAAGAAATATAAACCAATGAGGTCAAACTAAAGCTTTAGAATCAGAATTTAAACCCTAATTTAGCAAATTATTCTAATTAAGTAAAAATCAAGAAATTAATACCTGGGTGAGGTTGAGAGCGTCGGCTAGAGAGAGGAGGGAAGGAGAATCGGAGACGGTGGAGAGGTGGACGGATGGCGAACCTTCGTGGCGGTGTGGAGAGGGTGGATAGCGCCGGTCTGAAAGCGAGGGAAGAGAGAAAGAGATGAGATCGCCGGGAAGAGAGAGAGAGAGAGCGGGAAGAGAGAGGGAAATTAGGGCGTAAAGGATTTCAGAGAGAGAAAATGTGTATATATATTTAACACCAGCGACAGAATAATTTCGCCGCTAAAAAATAATCTACCGACGGAATTATAATTCCGCCGCTAGAATTAATATTTAGCAACGGAATTATTCCGTCGCTGATGTTGATTAATTTTAATTTAATAAATATCATTATTTTTATATAAATAAAACATGAAAATTATTTTAAATAAAATTATTTTAAATTACTCTAAAAAAATAAATATGAGTCAATAAATATTATTTTTGAAAAATAAATAAATCATAAATTAAAATAAAATAAAAATGGAGCTAAACAAATTTAAAAAAAATCTAATTAACACCGACATAATTATTCCGCCGCTACTACCACCACTACAATCACTACCACCACAATCACTATAACCACTACAATCACTACTACCATAATTACCAGCACCACCACTCCACCACTACTATCACGTACAACCACTACCACCATTACTAAACCACACCACAACTATTACTACTACCCTAAACCTTAACACCTAAACCCTAACCCCTAAATCCTAAACCCTAACCCCTAAACCATAAACCCTAAACCCTATACCCCTAAACCCTAAACCTTAACACCTAAACCCTAAACCCTAACCCTAACCCTTAAACCCTAAACCTTAACCCCTAAACCATAAACCCTAAACCCTAACCCCTAACCCCTAAACCATAAACCCTAAACCCTATACCCCTAAATCCAAAACCCTAACCCTTAAACCCTAAACCCTAATCCTAACCCCTAAACCCTAACCCTTAACCCCTAAACCCTAAACCCTAACCCCTAAACCCTATACCCCTAAACCATAAACCCTAAACCCTATACCCCTAAACCCTAAATCTTAAATCTCAAATCTCATATACATATAACTGTTTGAAATTTCAGTCAGTTTTTTAACGTTTTCAGTTAGTTTATTAGAATTCCAGTCAGTTTTTTAACGTTTTCAGTTAGTTTTTTAGAATTTCAGTCTGTTTTTTTAACATTTCCAGTTAGTTTATTAGAATTTCAGTCAATTTTTTAACGTTTTCAGTTAATTTATTAGAATTTCAGTCAGTTTTTAACATTTTCAGTCAATTTTTTAACGTTTTCAGTTAGTTTATTGAAACTCCAGTCAGTTTTTTAACGTTTCCAGTTAGTTTTTTAGAATTTCAGTCAGTTTTTTAATGTTTTCAGTTAGTTTTTTAACGTTTTCAGTTAGTTTTTCAAATTTCAGTTAGTTCTTTGAAATTCCATTCAATTTTCTAACGTTTCCAGTTAATTTTTTTAATGTTTTCACTTAGTTATTTAGTTAATTAGTTCTAAAAATAATTAAAAATTAAATGTTATAATCACTGATGGAATATTTCCGTCGCGGAAAAATAAAAGAAAATAAAAAAACAAAAATTATTTATTACCAACAGAATTATTCCGTCGCTGATTAATTTAAATTAATTAAAAATAAAATGTTATAATCACCGACGGAATGTTTCCGTCGCTGATAAATAAAAAAAATAAAAAAAGTTAATTTATCATTGACGGAAATATTCCGTCGCTTGTTTATTTAAAAAAAAATTAAAAAATTATTAATTTCTACCGACGGAATTATTCCGTCGCTGATTAATTAAAAATAATTAAAAATTAAATGTTATAATCACCGACGGAATATTTCCGTCGCTGATAAATAAAAAAATAAAAAACGAAATTAATTTATCACCGACGAAAATATTCCGTCACTGGTTTATTTAAAAAAATAAAAAAAATATTAACTTTTCACCGATGGAATAATTCCGTTGCTGAGAAAGAACTAGCGACGGAATATTTCGTGGGTAAATCAGGCGCCAATTTAGTGGCGGTAATGAAACAAATATTCGAGAAATATTCGTTTTTAGCGACGGAAGTCAGCGACGGAATTCAATTCCGTCGATAAAGTTGACGCCAAAATTATTCCGTCGCTATTGCATAATATCCGTCGCTATATAGCGACGGAATGATTCCGTCGCTGTTGATTCCGTCGCTAAAGCCTCAGTTTCTGGTAGTGTTATACATACAAAGATAAAGATCCTAGCAAGAGATATACATTACACAATATTATGATATACACAATCATTCTATATACAAGGAAAGATTGAGTCTACTATTTACAAATGGTAACCAATCAACAAGAATGATCAGGAGGGATTTACTGAATTTGCCATAGATTGAGGAGGATAATTGATCAGGAGGGATTTACAGAATTTGCCATAGACCGAGGAGGATCATTAGGATCCTTAATAATTACAGCATAGGTGTGGTACAAGTACAACCGACAACCACAAACATCAAACATACGTTGAACTCCTATAACAAGAACTACAAGTAAACGCTTATTCCAACAAAAAAAAAAAACCACGATAACAAGAAAACCTTTATTGGTAAAAATGCTAATTCCAACAATCAAATTAATGTACAGGTTTATATTACAATCTCAAAAAAGAAACAGAGAAAATTTTGTTATAAAGAAAAGAGAATGTTAAGAAACAAGACATAAACAAGATTAAACTATGATTTGCATTCGCACAAACATGTATATACAGGAATAGGAACAACAATCACCTTTCTCAATTTCGATTTTGTTTTCCTAACCAAAATGTGTACCTAGTTACTATAGGTACAAGTGAGTGTCCGTCGATGCATATGTTTGGCATGCCTTTACGTTGATCTCTAGAGAAATCAAGGATCTTCACCTTTCCATGCTTCATCTGCTCAACGCTTATAAAACACATGGTCTCTGCTACAATTGATTTCAAAGCTTCCTCCAAACTTTCAACTAGAACGAAATTAACTTTGAAGGTTACCATAATTCTCACGGCTTGATTGTAACCCCTACTCAGAGATCATGACTGAAGGACCGGATACTATCGAGATAAACACGAGACACGAAACATTGGTTGTTTCTGCTGCAACTATAGAGCAATTAGGTGTTTTGGCCTCTCAGAATGATTATGTTGTCTCGCCTTCGTTACCGTTTAATGCAAGTGATTCAGAGCGAGAAGCAAAAAATTAATTTGATTAAAAAAAATTTGGCAATCTCAAGCTTCATCAACTCCTACCTTGCATCCCCCTAAAGATCGTCGTCCCAACCTAAAGTATTTTAATACTTCATATCACACATTACAAAAAAATATTTTTTTTTTCATTGTATTACCGCAATCGTACGTATATTCGTAAATTACACAATCATAAATAAACGTCAAATTTAATATCTTAAATATTTAATGGACGAGACTAATATCATAACACACAACATACATACGAAAATAAAGCAATGACACGAAAATAAAGTAATGACAGCAATAAATAAAATGCTATGTACTCCCTCTGTCCCTCTAAAAAGGCACTAATTTCAATTTTGAGTGTCATACTTAAAAATGCACACTCGCAAAATATAAATTTTCTAGTACTTCTTTATTCATAGGACTTACTTTTCATACTTACAATAACTATCAACTAACTATTCTCTACCATACTTTCTCCCTCATACCTTACTTTTCATACTTACTGATAGTTTCATGTAGCTAGGAAACCAAGTAAACTCAACAGAACACGGATGTGAGTACAGATGTGAGATACAATTGTCTACACATCTAACAATAAGTAGTGGAATAAAAATTAAATAACACAAAGTTATAAACGTTTACTGGTTCGAAACCCAGCAAACAAGGCTTACGTCCAAAAAACTTTTCACTATTAAAACTGTGTTACTTACAAAAACACAAATAAGTGAAAACGAAAATATTAAAATACTAAACAAATTCTAATCACCATTTACGATGAGAACAGTCTCCCTTTCCCAAGTAGATCCTATTCTAGTTCCCTATTATAAGGGGAATCTTTCGTAAGCCCCATCCTGTTGACTTCTGTTGCAGTAGACATATCCATGTTGGGGATATCGACAGCTTCTTTATTGAACCTGCTCAAGTAGTCCTTCAAGGACTCATCAGGTTGCTGGACTATCCTGTATAAATTACTAGTTAGTTTTTTAAAGACTCTATTGCAAGAAAATTGGTTAGTAAACATATTAATGAGTTGAGCATATGATCCAATAGAACCTAGAGGTTGGTTGATGAGCCAACGCAGGGCAGCACCGGTCAAGGTGGAACCGAAGCCCCTACATAAACAAGCTTCCTTAAATTGCAAAGGGATGTGAATCACGTACATCTTTTCCTGATATAAGGCAATATGCTCCAATGGATCGGTCGTCCTATCATATTGCTTCATGTGGGGAACGGTGAATTTCTTAGGTATCACCATGTTTGCAATGGCCGGGCTAATACGTGACTCATTATAACATGTTGGGGAAGCTTGGTGGTACGGTAGGGTGATCCTAGGCACGTTCATCACCATCTCCCTCAATTTTTGTAATTGCGGGTTCACTGTATTTCCTGCATCAGGGTTAGCAGCAGCATAGAAAGTATTAAAATCAACTTGAGGGTTAGCACTCCCTATTGGTCCATGAATGGGCATCACAAAAGTCGCTGAGGTGGACTGGCCAGCTTCAGGATTGGTGATCACACTATCAGTGGCTGCACATATTTGGTCAAATTCAAGCAATTCAACTTCAAAGAAAAAGATAGGGCACAATGGAATATGATAATGTAAATTCAAGGTGCGACAACAAGAGATTTAACGAGGAAAGCCCTTGAACAACTTGTTCGTCAGCACAAAACCTCGAAACAATAGAATATTATTAATTTTGTGATGGTAGAGAGAAAATGTAAGTACAAGCCATGTTGCTAACTGGGTATGTGTGTGTATGTTTGTACAGGTGTTTTCTTGTTTAAATATATATATGGAAATAACTGTAACAACAAGATAAATGTAATCCCTCCTTTTGTGCCATAAATCTTGTAGGTGGTTGATGACCAAGATATCCGTTGTGATTTAACAAGTGAATGTTCGTTGATGGCTTCTTTTGACTTGGTCTATAACGTTGGCAAAGTCTTGGAAATGGTCCCTATAATTTCGCCCTTCAGTAACTACCGCCAGTATGGAGAATCCATCAAGTTGTACTACCAAGTTGTCATTATAGGATGATAAGCTAAGATGTAACATGTTGCTCATAGATTTTCTACCCCGAACATGGAGAACTGTTGGACCTTTTTGTGTGAGGATTTTGTTTGTTTTCCCTTCTGACAGGAACCGCAAACATCAGTATTTTTGACGTTCAGTTTAGGGAGGTCCTTTACAGCATCAAACTTTTGAAGTTCCTCCAATTTTCTGCTGCTAGCATGCCCTAGTTTTTTGTGCCACAGATTGACATCATTAACTTTGGAACTTAGGTAAGACAGGTTGTCACCAAATTGCTAACAATTATCAGCAGATCTAGGACCAGTGAACACACATTTATTTTCTTTACCAAACACCTCACATTTTATGTATTTATAAAATTTTACATGGAGGTCATCATCACATAGCTGACTGATGCTAATCAGACTGGCTTTCAAGCCTTCCACATGGTATACATTGTGCAATTTTGGGAGACCCTTAACATCTAGGGTCCTTTCCCAATGATTTTACCTTGTGCACCACCACCAAAATTCACCTTTCCCCCATTGATCAACCTATAGTCATTTAGGACATCTTGGTTCCCAGTCATGTGCCTAGAGCACCCACTATCAAAATACTAAGAACTAGAGACACTAATTTTGAGGGAAGAGTAGACAACATTACAGGTAGCACTTGGTTTAGCCACCCACTTATTTTTAGTTTTCCTTTTGTGATGCACATGCTGCTGTGTACTAGGATGTGTGCCAGGATGTGTACACATTTGGACACACAACTGAGTTTGATTCACACAACCACCCTTTTTATCAACTTTTAGCTTGTAACAGAAGGGTCTAATGTGCCTAGGAGGAAGACAGTAATGGCAGATATAGTTCCTTCTCATTGGCCTTTTAGCACTCAAAATTGGTTTTTCATTAGCTTTAGAAGTCTCACATCCCTCCTTTACAAAGTTGGGTTTTTCAAACCCAATGCCAGATTTTCCAATTTGACTAAGAGCTATTGTTTCATCAAGTTTCATTTTACCAGTACTCGACTTGGTAATTTACTCTCAGCTTTTTCAAACTTAGTTTTGAATTTTTCAAGCTCAACTTCTCTCTTGGTTACCAGAACTTCTAGTTTAGCAATAGTATCTTTTTTATCATCATTTTATTTTGAAAGTATGGTTTTCTCATGTTCTCAGGCCGTCAATTTATCAGAAAGAGACTTATTTACCTTAGTATGTACCTCAATTTTGTCCATCCTCTTCAACCAATCAGCATGTAGTTCTTTGTAAGTTGCAAAGAGTTCTTCATAGGGAATGTCCCTATCCTCTTCATCAGAATCTCCTTTTACAGATAAACAATTTAGAAACAATTTAGAATCAGGTTAGATGTGTCAACATATGTGTTCACATCTAGGACCAAATCCATATTCTCCTCAGAATCTCCTTCTTAAATTTCTGCAAAACAGGCATTAAACACAGAATGGCAGTTTACTACAGACATGTTAGCAACTTCATCTTCATCCTCACTATCACTCAGAGAAGTAGTTAAGCTCATTCCTTTCTTTTTAAGTGTGTTAGCAAAATCATTATCATAGTGACTAAAGCCACAACTTGCTCTACATTGCACAGAATCAGAGGATTTTTTATTCTAAAGGTTCGGCATTTTGAACCCATTCTCAGTACTAGGCTTTGGTTTTTCAGCAGCACTAGGAGCAGGCCTATTTGGAAACTTGTTCATTCTCTTATTTTTCAGTATAGAACTGATTTTTTTAGAGATAAGGGCCACATCCTCATCCTCAAGGTTTGACTTGTCAATTTCTGATAAGAGTTCAAAAAGTTCCTTTGGAAGAGCATCTGAACTTTTCAGGGCAAGACTTTTGGCCTTGTTCTTTTTCTGAGCCTCAAGGTTTAGTTCAAACACAGTTAAAATACCAACAATTTTGTCTAAACCTACTGTGTTTGTGTCAATGATTTCCTCTATAATAACCACTTTTATGTTGAACCTCCCAGGTAGGGTTCTTAAGATTTTGCTCACAAGTCTAACATTAGAGATAGACTCACCAAGGCAAGTGCTTTCATTAGAGATCTCATGAATTTTTGCAGCATAGGAGACAATATCTTCTGTCTCCTCCATTCTCAAATTTCAAATTTGTCCATTAAAATCCTAAGTCTAGTAGATTTAACACTTGGAAACCCCTCACACTGCATCTGTAAGATATCCCAAGCATTCTTAGCAATACTTTCATTAGTTATAAGTTTGTACATATTTTCAGAAACATGGCTGGAACTAGCACCCATGGCTTTTGAATTGTAGTTTGCAGCATGAATTTCATCAAGTGTCCATCATTCTTCAGGTTTTCTTTCAATGATGGTTTCACCAACACCTGATTCCGGCCTTTTCTCCATAGTAGGAGGTTGCCAGGCCACACAAATATACATCCACGCTCTTTCATCAATGTCTTTGATGTAGTTACACATCTTAGACTTCCAAAGAGAATAATTGGTTCCATCCAAGACAAGAGGCCTGTTTTGATGATTTTGACATTCCATTGTGACTACACTTTCTGGGTCAATACTCAATAATATTTCGAGAGTTGGCTCTGATGCGATGGAGGGAGTATAATATAAGAGTTGTTGTTCACATATATAAAAAAGATCAAAATATTAAGCTAAAGGTGATCATGTTATCTTGTTAGGTATGACAAATGGAGAAATAGTAGAAAACATAGAGCTATACAGACTATAAATTGTAGATCATCATGTTATGCAGCTATGGTAAGAACTCAGCATATTGTATATAGTATCTTAAATAATATATAGAATCGAAGGAGAGAGAACAAACAGTTGGAAACAAAGAAGGTTTATAAAGTGGAGGTAGATAATTTTTTATACTCCGTATTCTCGGACTTTTATGGTATTTCATTTTTAATTGAATAATTTATCTTTTTGTAATTATGAAGTTACTAATGTATAATTTTTATGTTTGCAGATACAAGGGACTGTAGGACTTTTATTTTTCTATTTTTATCAACAAAAAGGATATGTAACATTTAGCTTACTAGTGTATTACCCGTGCGATGCACGGCAAGATATAAAATTTTCTATTTTCTAAAAGTAAAAAATGATAATTAAACACAAAAAACAACATTACAAATTAATATGTGTCATATACATCCATAAACCAAACATACAAAGTTTAATAATATTGATCTTTATGAAGACAACACATACAAATAAACATTCATATAGTATATATATATTAAGAAAACAATTATTAATAAGTAGGGATAAGAGATATGTATTACACAATTTGGAAAACCTCCTTAAACACAACCTTCATAGTATATTAGTTGGATAAACTATCTTTTGCAGAATTGGATTTACAAATGTGAAGAGCAACATGACGAGTGACTCTAGAGAAAGAAACATAAAGTTGACCACGACCGAAAACATGTTTCTTTAAAATAATTTCAATTGGATATAGAGATTGCCCATGATTTTTGTTTATAGACATGACATAGGAATCAATCAAAGAAAATTGAAGACGTTCAAACCTATTCGAGGATTAAGTTCTTCCCACTAATAAATGAGCTCCAATAAATAAGATTGATAAAAGATCGTCATTGACTCTTGTTAAGTCATATTTATTATTGGGACATACTACCCCATCTCAATTGTTTTCTTCCCCTTATTACTATGTTCACAACTCTACATACCCCACCATAAATATTAGATTGTTATCTTAGTTTTAAATTTTCATGCCTAACGTTGAATAAATTATTTGTTCGCCTCATTTAAAACTATATTATTATTCAAAAATCGTCCCATTTAAAACTACACACTACTATTAAATGACTTTCTGAACATTCATTGTCATTAAAGATTAGCATTCACTTATAGACAATTCGGCCAAAAAAAGTGACATGTAAATTTATCAGTTGAGAGCCAAAAACATTTATTGCACTCAAGATTCTTTAAACAATGAAGCAATTGTCAAAAAGAAAAAAAATACCACTAAGTAACCTGTAAATTAAGTTCATTAGAGAAGAGAGAAGTAAAATTTGTTAGTTGTATTAATGACCATTTTCAAGTTGTCAATAATATAATCTCAAAAAAATATTGTCAAATTTTATTGAATTATTTATTTGACAAACATGTCAAATTTTTTATTGTATTTTTTTGGAGATAAAACATATTTATTTTTTTTTATTTAGCAAAAAATAAGAATTTGTTTTTGACATTTAAAAGTTGTCAACTTGAATATCATGGACATTGTAGACTCCTTTTTTGTATTTCCAAAAACTAAAATAAAAATATCCATATTTATTTTTTTTACTCATACATTATTATTTATTTGTTCTTCATAAAGTACACTTAAAATAAAATCTTAATTAAATTATCCATTTCAAGCTCGTTTCGAATAGTGATATCAAAATAACCCGAAAATATTGATTTTTTTCTCTTCCATCGGTGTTGTTGACATCTCATCCTAAAATTCGTGCTTCTATCATCATGTAGAGGAATATCATCTTCAAAACTTATGATTGACTTTTTTGATGAATTAGTCAACATATTTGAGGAAGAATGCACTAAAAAAAAATATAAGTTTGATATGCATTGGAATTTTTTTTGTGACAATAGAAAATTGTGAAAGATAATACAAACAAATTTATTGATCTACAAAGTAAATGAAAGATATACCAATGTTCGAAGATGACTGTGATGGAACCATTGGTGAATCGTTCCGATCAACTTCTCTTAATTGACTTGTATTCCCACCTACATCATAAAGACGTAAAATATAAAGCATGTATGGTTTGTAGGAGGATATAATTTATTTTTAGAATATTACAAAAAGTTAAAGTAAAAAAATGAGGGGGATGGGGTTATTATAAGAGGAAAAAAAAAAGAGAAGTAAACAATAGAACAAAAGTTTTAAGAATACTAAACAAAAATTAAGGTATATAGAATTGTAATTTAGATATTTTTTGCAAATTTTATTTAAAGGCGGAATAGAAAATGAAGCGGGCAAAATAGCTTATTTAAAATTTCTCAAACAGTAGGAAATGACTTCAACAATTAGAGAAAAGAAAATTAAGGAAATAAAATATTAACAAAAAGAATTTAAGTACCTACCATTTGAAATATCCGAAAGAGGTCGCCTTAAAAGGGAATAACATTGAAGATGATAATGGACACCATGAGCTTCTAAGGTTGATAAGGCAGATCGAGCAGAAGAAGAAATCGGGTTATAAACACCCATCGAAGAACCTTCATGTCCTAAAAGAAATACAAACTACAATATTATATGTGAAAGTGGTAGCATTACAATATCTTAGAAAAGGGAAAAGATTGCGTTACAATTTACAGATTACTTGAAATAAATAACTAATCCATAATAAATAAATTTAGTGAGCGATAACTAATTCAAGATAAATAAATTTATTGTACAGAGACAGGTAGATTTTTTTTGTTGAAATTATAATAAATAAATTTATTGAGCATAAATATTGTGATATATAATTAAAAAAAAACAAAAAATTAGATGAAAAACGAAAAAAATAAGTTGTTATCGAATAAGCCCAACCATGAAGTAGATAAGCCCAATTTTAAATAACCCAAAGTCAGTCAAAATGGATCTCGCACTACAAGGAAAACCGGATTTAGAGACGGAAAATTAGAGACGGACGGAATCTGTAGCTAATTTGGAGACAGATTAGAGACAGAACCAAAAATCAGAGACGGATTCGAATTCCGTCTCTAAATTAGAGACGGATTCAGATTCCGTCTCTAATTCAGAGACGGAATATGAATCCGTCTCTAATTCAGAGACGGAATCCGAATCCGTCTCTAATTTAGAGACGAAATCTGATTCCGTCTCTAATTTAGAGACGGATTCAGATTCCGTCTCTAAATTTTTAGAGACGGGTTTTGTATCTGTCTCTAAATTAGAGACAGATTCAGAATCCGTCTCTAAACTTTAGAGACAGATTTTAACCCGTCTCTAATTTAGAGACAGATTTTTGAATCCGTCTCTAATTTAGTGACAGATTCAACATCCGTCTCTGAAATTTAGAGACAGATTTAGTATCCGTCTCTAAATTTTAATTTTCTTCTATATACTTTCATTTGTTTAGTTTTTTTCTATCTTCTTTTATATAACTTTTTCTAAAAAAAAACACTAATTAACAAAGGCTAAAATATTGTTTTCTAGTCAATAAATTTTTTTTAAAAAAATAAAAAATAAATATAGGGTAGTCCGTCCCTCTTTTGACTTTTCTTCTATATACTTTCATTTATTTAGTTTTTTTCTATCTTTTTTTATATAACTTTTTCTAAAAAAAACCACTGATTAACAAAGGCTAAAATATTGTTTTCTAGTCAATAAAATTTTTTTAAAAAAATAAAAAATAAAAATAGGGTAGTCCGTCCCTCTTTTGACTTTTCTTCTATATACTTTCATTTGTTTAGTTTTTTTCTATCTTTTTTTCTATAACTTTTTCAAAAAAAAACCACTGATTAACAAAGGCTAAAATATTATTTTCTAGTCAATAAACCCTAAACCCTATACCCTAAACCCTAAACCCTAAACCCTAAACACTAAAACCTAACCCCTATATCCTAAACCTTATACCCTAAACCCTAAACCCTAAACCCTAAACCCTATACCCTATACCATAAACCCTAAACCCTAAACCCTAACTCTGAGCCCTAAACCCTAAACCTTAAACCCTAAACTCTAAACCCTAAACTATAAGCCCTAAACCCTAAACCGTACACCCTAACCCCTAAACCCTATACCCTAAACCCTAAACCCTAAACCCTAAACCCTAAACCATATACCTTGAACCCTAACCCCTAAACTCTAAGCCCCCAACCCCTAAACTCTAAGCCCTAAACCCTACATCCTATACCCTAAATCGTAACCCCTAAACCCTAAACCCTAAACCCTATACCCTAACCCCTAAAGCCTAAACCCTATACCCTATACCCTATACCCTATACCCTAACCCTTATACATTATACCCTAACCCCTAAACCCTAAATCCTATACCCTAAACCCTAAATCCTATACCCTATACCCTAAACCTTAAACCCTATACCCTAAACCATAAACTCTAAATCCTATACCCTATACCCTAAATTCTATACTCTATACCCTAAACCCTAAACTCTAAATCCTAAACCCTATATCCTTATATATTATTAAATTATTATTAATAAATTTAAAATAATTAAATTAATGAGTATTATTATTAATTCATAACATTATTATTTTTGATATTATGTATTATTACTAGATATTATTAATATTATTATTAATTATATAATAATAATTACTAATATATTCAATTATATAATTGAATAATTAACAGTAACATCATTATTTGTCTTATTATTAAGTATTATTACTAATTACTATTTTCTTTAAAGATTAAATTATTGTTATTGTTAATAAGTATTTTTTTTATAATTTATTAATATCAATTATTACTTAGGTATATTAATATTTCTTAGAAGTTTAAATTATTAAATTATTATTAATGAATTTAAAATAATTAAATTAATGAGTATTATCATTAATTAATAACATTATTATTTTTTATGTTATGTATTATTACTAGTTATTATTAATATTATTATTAATTATATAATAATAATTATTAATATATTCAATTATATAATTGAATAATTAACAATAACATCATTATTAGTCTTATTATTAAGTATTATTACTAATTATATGATAATGTTATTATTCTTGATATTAGGCATACTACTATAACTAAAATTTTGAATAAATCAAATAAAAGCATGTAAATATTTTAGATAACTTTTTATAAATTTCAGTAATAAAAAAAATCTAAATTATTTTTTCCTTTTCAATAAAAAATAATAAAAATTACTAATTATTATTAATACTATTATTAATATTATTACTGATTATATAATTAATATTAATATTAATTAATTAATTAATTATATAATTAATAATTTATTAATAAATATTATTAATAATAAATATTATTATTCTTAATATTAGACATAAATATTTTAGTTAGTGTATAATATAGTGTGAAATAAATATAAGTACGTGTGATGTGGCATTGTTTGATTGGATTTTAAAATTTCACGGGGATTATGGGCCAAAGCAAGATCTGGCCATTCAATACATTCGATCAAACGGCCCAAAACATTTCAAACAAACACAATTACTCCCTCACCCTATTTCTCTTCTCTCCCCATTTCACTCTCTCTTCAGTTTCAATCAAACGCCTGCGCCACCACCGTTTTCTCTCTCTCTCTCTCATTTCCCTCAGCGTCCCTTCAATCACCGTCCCTTCAGCCTCCTCCGGCGCCTCCCTCACCGTACCTTCGGCCTCCTCCGGCGTCACCACAGCCACCGTCGTCTCATTTCAATCACTGTCTTCGTTTTGATTCAACCGGAAAAAGGTAAAATGGAGAGAGCTACTCCGGTAAGGAAGCCTCACACATCCACCCAGATCTGCTCACTTGGTCGGAAGTTCCTCCCACCGATTCACCTGCCAACGGTTCGGCCTGCTCTGCTGCCCAGGTCTGTTCATAGATCTTTTTGTTTTTTGAAATATGGTGATATTTACGATTTTTTACATGATTTGATTGTTTTTTGAGTGGAATTTGACAGACGTCGGATGGGATCAGTAAGGTGGTGTTTGGAGGTCAGGTAACGGATGAAGAAGTCGAGGGATTGAATAAATGGTCTGAGATCTGTCCTTTAATTCATTCTAAATCAATACTATATCTGAGTTTTTTGAAGTTGCTGGTGGATTGCGGTGGTTGCTGGTGGTTAGACGGTGGTGAATGGTTGCCGGTGGTTAGACGGCGGTGAATGGTTGCCGGTGGTGGAAGTTTGTGAGGACCGATTTGAGTATAAAAGAAGTTTAGGGGTGCAAAGTGTAACTATTAAGTATCAAGGACTGATTTGAAATTAATAAAAATTAAGGGACTGATATGAGAATAAGAAAAATTAAGGGATTGATTTAATATACATTTAAAAATATATATTAATATATTTTAAATATTTATATATATATTTAAAATATATTAATATATATTTTTAAATATATATATATTTTTTTTTAAAAAAAATTATCAATTTAGACACGGACATATCTGTCGCTAATCTGTAGATGGTCATATCTGTAGCTAATTTAGATACGGACATATCGGTCTCTAATTTAGAGACGGACATATCTGTCTCTAATTTAGAGACGGCCATATCTGTCTCTAAATTAGAGACGGACATATCCGTCTCTAAAATAGCTACAAAATAGCGACGCCCAATTTAGCGACAAACCTGCACCCACGGAATAGCTACGAAACAAATCCGTAGCTAAACACGATTTAGCTACGAAATCTTCATTTTAGCTACGAAATTTGCCGTAACTAAAATGGATTTTCCTTGTAGTATCGGTCCATTCTAATTTATTTAGGTCAAACTAACCCCATATAAATGTTCATATTACCTCCTCCCCAAACACTAAACAAATCCGCCTCTCTCTCTCTCTCTCTCTCTCCCTCAATCTCGCTGCACACACCGCCTTGGTTCACCTCTCAAAAATTTACTTTCTCTTATCAACGGATTATTACAATTACCCAACATGTAAAAACTTGAATTTCTTTTTCAAATCTGATTTTAGAAAGCAGTTTTTCTTCTCTCATTGTTGTTATTTTTTTAAAAAAAAAATTGATCTCCACTAATAAAAATGAAATTTAATTTTGAATCAATCTCATTTTTCTTTCTATTTTAACACTAAAGTTAACTGCCTTTTTCCTTGATTCTAATTGATTCCGACTAATATTGGACATGTTGATTATATGATTCTTAGATCTCACTTGTATTTCTTCCTCATCCCTCACTAAAGCATTGCGCATCAGATCCTCATCTTCTCCTTCTATGAGTATTTTAGTAGCACTTGCGGCTGTTAAAGATGATGATAGTGGTGTTGTTTCATGGCTGTTTTTGAATCTGTGTGTGTTGAGAATGGAAAAAAAAGGGTCAAAAGAGGAAAGAAAGAGGAGGCAACCATTTTATTCTGAATATTTTAGCTTTTCTTTTTCAAAATGTATTCTTAATGAGTAAGACGCGTGTACGCACATGCACACAAACACGTTAGTACCGTACCACGAGAACATTTGTGAAGCTCAGTATTGAATGCATCGGAGAATGGCAATTTTTTGATTTTTTTTAATGTTTTGAATCAAAACGGTGCCGTTTTAAGTTGCCATAAATAAAGAAGTTGATGGTGACGTTTTTGGGCGCCATTTTGCCATTTTTGGCAAGGTTTGTGCTTTTAGTATAGTATAGATTTATCATGTTTGTAATGATTTTTTAAGTGCTATTTTACAGAGAAAGAGTAAGTAGTTAGGTGGCCTATTAATTAGTACTATGTTATGTGTGTAGTTAGACACCTCTGTATTAATTACTTTTTTATTTTTCATATGTAGTTAATGTTTGTAATAATTAGTGTTATTTTCTTAAAACTATTATGTTGGCCTATTCATTACTTAAGCATGCTTGAGACAGAGATTTAATGATGATTTTTATTAATTTTTTTCTCGAAATTTGAAACTTGTTAAAACTGTATTTAATGAAAGTTTCTATATTTAGCTTCACGGTTTTGGCGCCAAAATACCTTATTTAGTAAGTGTTCTTATTCACTTCAGCTTTTATATATATAATATTGATATTGATGTAGTTGCCCCAAACAATGGGCACTGATAGCTTTGTACTACTCCCTCCATCCCTAAATGAATACATAGCTTTGTACTACTCCCTCCATCCCTAAATGAATACGATCCATTTTTTTACTTTTTGAGAAAAAAATTATATACAAGTTTAATTACTTTTAAACTGTTTTAGTAGCGTACAACAACAACGACAAATACTTTGTCCCAAAAGGATTAATATATTTTTGCAGCATATATTCATAAATTCCCTTTTTAATGATCTTACTATTCGTAAAGTGTGACATAATGGTTCACAAAGGGGATTTAGTAACTTCACAAAAAAATAGAAAATAAAGCCAAAATCTAGGGAGAAACGCGTTTCTCCATAATTTATGGAGAAACGGGTTTTCTCCCTAACGCTATTCACTAAACACACCCATTCTTTACTCTGTGATTCCTGCAATTCGGCTCCCGCCACCATTTTCTGCTCCATTGATAGCTGCGTTCTCTGCCAGAATTGCGATTGGGAATACCACAATCTCGCTGTGACGGCGGCGCATGACCGGCGGCCGATTGAAGGGCTTTCTGGGTGTCCAGTGGTAACGGAGCTGCTGTCGATTTGGGGTTTTGAAGATGTGAGTAAGAAGAGTTTGGTTTGTGGGGATACGGATGATGGGATTTCAAATTACTTTGTTTGGGATACTCCTTCTGTTGTTAGTTTTGATGATTTGATTGTTTCAAGTGGCTCTGAGCATAATTATTCAGCCATGGGTGTTCCTCCTTTTACCCATCTGGATATCCAGAACCTTTTGAAAGGATATCCAAAAATTTTGTATTGGATATCCAGAACCTTTTGAAAGGCTTCTGGATATCAATATTAAATGTTCTGGATATCCAGAACTCTTTGAAAGTGATATCCAAAATCTATTTAAGTTGATATTCAGAAAGTTGGTATGTGTTGGTCCCATTCTAACATAACTTCTGGATATCATGATCAAAGGGTTCTGGATATCCAGAACCTTTGAGACTGATATCCAGAACTCTTTGAAAGTGATATCCAGAATCTATTTAAGTTGATATCCAGAAAGTTGGTATGTGTTGGTACCATTCTAACATAACTTCTGGATATCATGATCAAAGGGTTATGGATATCCAGAACCTTTGAGACTGATATCCAGAACCTTTGGCAAAACACGTTTCTCCATAACTTATGGAGAAACGCGTTTTCCCGGAGACCTACTCAAATAAATGAGTTATCTTTGCCAATAAACCTAATTTAGTTTTACAAGAACTACTTCTTTATGGTAGTTAAGTCCAAGAACTTTATAAGATTTATTTTTATTGATGGTAAAAGTAAAAGTCCCCTATGTACAACTGTTGGTGATTTTATATCATCAACTTATTTTATTGTAATGGTGATTTACTAAGAGATCAATGTGATTCGTATTAGACTCGGATACGAGTAAGGGAAAGTGTGGAGTACACACTCGTTTGAGCTAAAACGAAGTCAACCTCGATAAATAAGTAAAAGTTAAAGGGTAGCACATTTTGCTGATGTGCTCGGCCGAGCAGAGTCCTTGACTCGGCCGAGCAGAGCTTAGCAGATTGGCCAAGTTTGCAGGTGTCATGCTCGGCCGAGGCAAGTGCCTTGCTCGGCCGAGCAGTATGAACAACACGGCCGTGCAGTTCATAAGACACGGCCGTGCAGCTTGGCTAAATTCAAATGGACATGTGTGCTCGGCCGAGCGAGTCCCTTGACTCGGCCGAGCAGTTCCTGAACAGGTGCCAGTTCAAATTGAAAAGTCATATCTCTTGGCTAAAGTTATGTCTTTTGGTTATACCTTTTAACTCATACCTCTCCATCTGTATAAATACAGGGATTGATCTCAGTTGTACATACATGAAAAACACAAGTGATACAACAATAACGAAAGCAAAACAATTCTCTAGTTTTTGATTTGTTCTCTTTGCCTAGAAAACAAATTGCGTGATTGTCTTATCCCAATAAGGATTTCGTGTAACCCAGGCAATAAGGGTCGAAATACTTTATTCGGAAAGTGGATTATACACGATTCAATCATATATCCGGAAGCACCATTAGTATCAAAGACCCTAATTCCCCTACAAACGAATAAAGTATTTGTGATACTCATGGCTACTGTGAAGGAGATGACAACAAAGTTTGGAAAGCTAGACAAGTTTGAAGGGCAAGATTTCAGACGTTGGCAAAAGAAGATGCACTTCCTTTTGACAACATTAAAGGTGGTGTATGTTCTATCTACTCCAATTCCAGAATTGCTTGAAGAGGATAACTTGGAGGCCGTAAGACGTAGATCGAAGTGGGAGAACGATGACTACATCTGCAGAGGACACATATTGAACGGTATGTCTGATCCTTTATTTGACATTTATCAAAATGAGGAGTCTGCTAAAGAGTTATGGGATTCTCTTGAATCCAAGTACATGGCAGAGGATGCTTCTAGTAAGAAGTTCCTTGTGAGTAATTTTAACAATTACAAGATGGTCGATTCTAGACCTGTCATGGAACAATTCAATGAACTCCTTAGAATCCTTGGACAATATACTCAACATGGGTTGAAGATGGATGAGTCAATATCGGTTTCAAGTGTGATTGATAAGTTGCCTCCCTCCTGGAAGGATTTCAAACACACTTTGAAACATGGTAAAGATGATCTATCTTTGGTTCAACTTGGTAGTCACTTGCGCATAGAGGAATCTCTAAGGGCGCAAGAGAATGACAAAGGCAAAGGAAAGGAAGTTGGTGGACCATCGGTCAATATGATTGATGATGGTAGAAACAAGAACAAAGGAAAGAAACGTAGTTTCAATGACAATGGTTCTGGTTCCAACAAGAAGCCTAAATTGGCTTGTTGGAAGTGTGGCAAATCTGGTCACTTTAAGAAGGATTGTCGTGTTGGAAACAACAAGAACGGCGCAAGCACAAGTGGTTCGGGAAAGGGGTCTAAGGACCATTCTCAAATCCAAGGTCAGAATTTAATACATAGTTGGAACAGTTTTATTAAAAATTCTGTTTCAACAATTTCTGAGGCATTTTATGTGCAGGATGATGCTATTGCGTGGTGGATTGATTCCGGTGCCACAACTCATGTTTGTAAGGATCGTTGTTGGTTTAAGACATACGAACCAATGAAAGACGGATCAGTCCTTTACATGGGTGATGACCATTCCGCTCCTATTCAAGGAAGAGGAAGTGTGGTGTTGGAATTTAGTTCGGGAAAAACTATTTCTTTGTTTAATGTTTTGTATGTACCTAAACTTCGTAAGAATTTAATTTCTGGTCCTGTCTTGAACAAGTGTGGCTATAAACAAGTTTATGAGTCCGATAAGTATATCTTATCAAAGTCGGGTGTATTTGTAGGATTTGGTTATTATAACAATGGGATGTTTATGTTGAATTTGAATAAAATTCCGGTTAACTCTAGTTCTGTTTATATGACTTCCTCTGTTGTTGTTAATTCCTCATTATGGCATGCTCGGTTAGGACATGTGCACTATAAAAGAATGATGGAAATGTCCAAAGATGGTTTGATTCCTGTTATTGATAATAATACGGAAAGGTGTAATACTTGCATGTTAACAAAAATCACTAGGAAACCTTTTAAAAGTGTTACAAGGAATTCTGTAAATCTAGAATTGATTCATAGTGATTTATGTGACTTTCATGCAACTCCATCTTTAGGCAATAAAAAGTATATAGTCACTTTTATAGATGATGCTTCTAGGTTTTGCTATATTTATTTGCTGCATGCAAAAGATGAAGCCCTAGATAAATTTAAAATTTATAAAACCGAAGTTGAACTTCAATTAAGTGGCTTGATTAAAACCTTACGTACGGATAGAGGTGGTGAATATTATGATCCTAAATATTTCCAATCCGTAGGGATAATTCATGAGACTACGGCTCCTTATGTACCACAACAAAATGGTGTGGTTGAAAGGAAGAATAGAACTCTTGAAGAAATGGTTAACGCCATGTTGTCTTACTCGGGCTTGAGTGACGGGTTTTGGGGTGAAGCCATGTTAACGGCTTGTCATCTATTGAATAGAGTTCCTAATAAAAGGAACAAGATTACCCCATATGAGCTTTGGTATAAGAAAAGACCAAACTTAGCATTTTTGCGAGTTTGGGGTTGTAGGGCCGTGGTTAGACTTCCGGACCCTAAAAGGAAAAAGTTGGGAGAAAAAGGTGTTGATTGCATCTTTGTTGGATATCTTTGAGCATTCCAAGGCATATAGGTTCTATGTTATAGAACCTAATGAATTCATTTCTATTAACACAATTATAGAATCGAGAGATGCAATCTTTGATGAGAATCGTTTCTCTTCAATACCTAGACCCAAGGATATTATACCAATATCTACCGAATCTCAAATGGATGATCATTTAATTGATGTACCAAGTGAGATACCCGAACCTCGTAGAAGTAAAAGAGTAAGGAAAGCTAAATCATATGGTTACGATTTTCAACTATATTTAGTTGAGGGATCAAGAGATCAGGTTGAATCTCAATACTCTTACTGTTATAGTATAGAGGAGGATCCGAGAACATATGATGAAGCAATACTATCTCGAGATGCTGGGTTTTGGAAAGAAGCAATCGATGATGAGATTGGTTCTATTATGGAAAATAATACATGGGTCTTGTCTGATTTACCACCAGGCTGTAAACCTTTGGGGTGCAAATGGATCTTCAAAAAGAAGATGAAAGTCGATGGAACAATTGACAAGTTTAAAGCTCGATTGGTAATCCAAGGCTTTAGACAAAAGGAAGGGATCGATTACTTCGATACCTATGCACCGGTTGCTCGTATCACTACTATTAGATTTCTGATAGCTTTGGCAGCTATTCAGAATCTATTGATCCATCAAATGGATGTCAAAACTGATTTCTAAATGGTGATTTAGAAGAAGAAGTGTATATGAAACAACCGGAAGGTTTTGTTATGCCAGGTAATGAGCATAAGGTATGTAAGTTAATTAAGTCATTGTATGGGCTGAAGCAAGCACCTAAGCAGTGGCATCAAAAGTTTGATGAGGTTGTTTTGTCGAATGGTTTTGTATTAAATCAGTCCGACAAATGTGTATATAGCAGATTTGATGAAACCGGTAATGGTGTAATCATTTGCCTATATGTTGATGACATGCTGATTTTTGGCACTGACCAAAAAGTAGTTGATAAAACTAAGAAGTTTTTATCATCAAAGTTTTCTATGAAGGACATGGGAGAAGCCGATGTTATTCTTGGTATAAAGATTAAACGGATGAACAAGGGAATCGCAATTTCACAATCTCATTATATTGAGAAAATTCTCAAGAGGTTTAATTGTGAAGATTGTTCTAAGATTAGTACTCCCATGGATCCAACTGAGAAACTTGTGTCTAATACTGGTAAACCTGTGTCACAGCTTGAATACTCAAAAGCCATTTGCAGTTTGATGTATGCTATGACGGGCACTCGACCTGATATTGCATATGCAGTAGGAAGATTGAGTAGGTTCACTAGTAACCCTAGTAAACAACATTGGCATGCTATAACAAGGGTGTTCAAGTACTTAAAAGGTACTATGGACTATGGTTTATATTATAGTGGACATCCTTCTATTTTAGAAGGTTACACAGATGCCGATTGGATCAACCAAGAAGATTCATCTTCTACGAGTGGTTGGGTGTTCTTGCTTGGAGGAGGTGCCATTTCTTGGGCTTCTAAAAAGCAGACATGTATTACACATTCTACAATGGAATCTGAGTTTGTAGCATTGGCTGCTGCTGGAAAAGAAGCGGAGTGGCTTCGGAACTTGATATATGAGATTCCATTATGGCCAAAACCGATATCACCAATGTCTATCCATTGTGATAGTGCTGCCACTTTGGCTAGGGCCTATAGTCAAATTTATAATGGCAAGTCTAGACACTTGGGTGTCAGACATAGTATGATTCGGGAGTTAATCATGAATGGTGTGATATCAGTTGAGTTTGTTCGGTCGCAACAAAATTTGGCTGACCACTTGACGAAGGGGTTAGCCAGAGACTTGGTAAATAAGTCTGCAATGGGAATGGGATTAAAGTCCATTTAATCCTCTAATTGTGAGATACCCAATTCCCTTCTAATACAACGTTAGAAGCTTGAATTCAATGTGGAAAGCTCGCAGTTGGAGATTGGAACACATGTTATTATCTTTCCCAAGGTATGTGTTCAGACCTGCAAGTAAACCTAGGTTGAAGAATATCTTCTTAATAGTTCCTTTGAAAAATTGCAAATGCAGGTGCAAGATTAAAGGAACTACCTATATGGACATGAAGTTTTGCCGCTTCAAGAAGCTAGGACTTGGCTTCCTATATGTTCACTAATGGATATGGACACATGGCTTGAAAAAGTGTCAAGATTAAACAAAGAGTATTGTACTGAACTTATGTGTATAGTATCTTCAGGTATTCATATGAGTTGACGGGTTCAATCGTTACGACACCCTGATTCTCGAGTATTTGAAATGTGTATTATACTAAGATGAAAATTCAATCGCAAGACATTTTCATTTATGCATTCGTTTGTTTCGTTATTTATAAAAGTTTAGTAAATCAAAGGATTACATTAAAATGGAGGGGATTTGTTGGTGATTTTATATCATCAACTTATTTTATTGTAATGGTGATTTACTAAGAGATCAATGTGATTCGTATTAGACTCGGATACGAGTAAGGGAAAGTGTGGAGTACACACTCGTTTGAGCTAAAACGAAGTCAACCTCGATAAATAAGTAAAAGTTAAAGGGTAGCACATTTTGCTGATGTGCTCGGCCGAGCAGAGTCCTTGACTCGGCCGAGCAGAGCTTAGCAGATTGGCCATGTTTCTGGAGTGTCATGCTCGGCCGAGGCAAGTGCCTTGCTCGGCCGAGCAGTATGAACAACACGGCCGTGCAGTTCATAAGACACGGCCGTGCAGCTTGGCTAAATTCAAATGGACATGTGTGCTCGGCCGAGCGAGTCCATTGACTCGGCCGAGCAGTTCCTGAACAGGTGCCAGTTCAAATTGAAAAGTCATATCTCTTGGCTAAAGTTATGTCTTTTGGTTATACCTTTTAACTCATACCTCTCCATCTGTATAAATACAGGGATTGATCTCAGTTGTACATACATGAAAAACACAAGTGATACAACAATAACGAAAGCAAAACAATTCTCTAGTTTTTGATTTGTTCTCTTTGCCTAGAAAACAAATTGCGTGATTGTCTTATCCCAATAAGGATTTCGTGTAACCCAGGCAATAAGGGTCGAAATACTTTATTCGGAAAGTGGATTATACACGATTCAATCATATATCCGGAAGCACCATTAGTATCAAAGACCCTAATTCCCCTACAAAACTACACTCAGTTGCTGATCAGCTACTTATTTGGATCTTATAGTTGGTAGCCAAATTGAACATCCATTAATCTTTTACATTAGAAACAAAAAGAAGTCAACCATGGTAGATAAACAAACTATTTCCTCCAACCACATCTTATCAAACTCCCCGTTGTCTTTCCAATATAAATACCCACATGGACATGACTTAAAGACATCAAGAAAACATTAACAAAACTCGCTAAAATACCACCACATTCCACAGAAACTCTCTTTCCTTCCTCGTCAACAAATGGCTGCTTCAAATCATATCGGCTGTTTCGTGCCTCTCTTAGCGGTGTTACTACTTTCCAGCCTACATACGAGCCTCGAAGCTCGTAACCTGTTGCAAACTGCCACACCTGTACTTCCTACATTCCCTACAATACCATTGCCAACACTTCCTACCATGCCTACACAGCCTACAGCCACATTGCCACCGCTGCCTGCTGCTTCCTCATTGCCAACACTGCCTACTCTTCCTACAGCCGCAATGCCAACTTTGCCTACACTACCAACAGCCACTTTGCCACCACTGCCTGCAACTTCATTGCCTACACTGCCAACAGTCCCAACCTTACCAAAGCCCAGTTTGCCAACACTTGCTCCACTCCCAGCAGTTTCTCTGCCTACCCTTCCCACAACATTACCAACCATGCCAACAACTATTCCTGCAATTCCTTTCTCCTCACCACCCCCATCAAACTAGTCTCCTGAGCATGCCGCAAATTACACTTCTTTTCTTTAGCGATAAGAGTTTATATATTTGGGGCTTGTTTACTCCTCTTTTCTTTTTTATTATTTTCTTTTTTGGAGTGAGATTGAATGTATTTGATGTACTAGATATGGTGTGATTTGTTATTTTATTGACTTTTTAGTTATTTGGAAGTACTTGGTATTCATCATCTATCCTTAAGCCAAAAATATAAACAAGATATTAAACATAATGAGGATGAGCCCACCGCTCATTTGCACACTATTGATTCTACATACAAAACCTCTGACTGAACTTAAATATAGAGACATATCTCTTCATATAATGAAACCCATTATGATACCCGAAAACGCAACGGAAAAGAAGAATAAAGAAAATGGGTAGAAAAGGATAGGATGCTCACCACTTCAAGGAATCCACCTTGAAGATACAGGGCATATAAGTACTCACCACTCGACGGAATCCACCGAAGATATACAGAGTAAGGATGTTCGCCACTAAACGAAATACACCGAGTAGATAAGAACAATGGAAGAAGGCACAAAGCACAATCTTATATTTTACTCAAATTCAACTCTCCCTTACAATGATAATTGTAGCCTATTTATAGTTACTTGGAACATCCCTCCAAACCTAGGAATACAAAAGATGCTAAAATATTGATTAAAAATTATGATAAAAAGATAAGATAACCTAGAAATTTTAAGAGACTTGATGAATATGAAGACTTGACCAATTTCGGATGTACATGGCTTTCAGACTATCCTGAGGTCAAACAGTCATAACTCCCTCTAGAAACTTCCAAATTCCAATCCGAAAAGTGCTCCAGAAACTAGACTCAAAGGTCTTTCTAATTATATTTTTCTTGTAATTTTTGGCTGAACGAACTGGAAGATACATTATGTAGAAGTGGACTGACTTTATCGAGACTGTCAAATACCAACCATTTGGTTCCCGCGTCACATTATCCAAAAAGAACTTGAAGAAATGTTTTTTAACAGCCCCCAAGAAACTTTTAGAAGAACCGATCAATGCAGAAATGGTATAAATTGTATTGTTGTAAGGTGAATGAATAGGAATAAAATTTAGGTTAAAATGATAAGGGTTGGAATATATATATGTTGCATGTTATATTGATGAAAGTTATTGAGTTGAAATGGTTTTGGAATAAATGGAAAATAGGTTTTGGGATGAGTAAAATGAATTGTGGGTATAGTGGTTTAATTTAAAGTGAAGGGGTTAATATATATTTATATGTATATATATATATATATATATATATATATATATATATATATATATATATATATATATATATGTTGTTTGGGCACTTTGGAACATTTGTGGTTGAATTAGAAATGTATTGGAATGAGTTGAATTAAGGTTGGGTTATTGTGTTGTTGTTAAGATGGAAGTGTAAGTATTGCATATAGCAATTGATCAATTTCCTTGAATAGGAATGGATTGAAGTTTAATAATGAATATCATGAAGTTATTGGGCTTGACCTATTTTAGAAAAGGGTATAATGGTGATCCTAAATTATTGAACATATATAATGATTCCTAAACTTAGAATAAGAACAGCCGCGTCGGCGTCGGCATAGGCTAAAGGTACAAGCGTTAGAGTTTTAAAGCTATTACTTATACAATTATGGATTTTAGCATTTATTATTCTTATGGTTATTATAAGGATGGATTAAGAAGTCAAGAAAAGTATGAATAATTTCAAATTGAGAAAAGGAAGGATTTTTAGTTCATTTGATGTTAATTTTACAATTGTGAAAGTATGTTTGTTGTAAGGAAACGTTTGGTCTTTTTACTTTGAATTTGGAATAATGGAAATGGCTTTGGGTTGAGTGGAATAGCTTGAGGTACTTTTGTTTTATGTTGAACTGAAGTTTGGGTTTTGGTAATGTTGTTTCAGCTGAAGAAAATGGAATTCTAAATGTGTTAAATGGATTGCTGATGTTTCAGCTTTGTTTATGAGTTTCTGTTCGGGGCAAGAGTCGTTCCCTATGGCACGAGTCGTGCCAAGTAGTCATGACCAATCGTACCTTGGGGTGGACGACTGTATCAGGCAGGGTGTAAAAGGGTCACGAGTCGTGCCATGACCAGTTTCGCTGAATTGTTTTCAAAGCCATGTACAACATATGAACAACAACATGATGTCTTAACATACCAATCGTGATAATTGGAAGATTTTTAAATGTGTGGTTAAAGTAGGTTGGAACCATTGATTCCATTTAACCTAACTTGCATAATATTCTCATATGATTGATGATACATCCTTGAATGGTTATTATAAGTGTGTAAAACTTATGTGTTGCCCCTTTTGCATTTGTTTGACATCTTTATGATGTGCTTGATTAGGGTTCCCTACTTTGGAATCCTAAGTTGAATTTGTTAGGACCTAACTTTATGTTTTGATGATGATTGATCATTTAACGGGATAAAGTTAAATGGTCTAAAGTGTCAAGAGAGGAAAGTTGCAAAAGTTACCCAAGACCTCCTCCAAGTTTCCTTTCCTTTTCAACAATGAATTTCACCACCTAGCCACTCCGGAAAATACATGATATTAGACTCATGTGAAAGATAATTCGATGATGAACAAAACTATGCAATCGTATTTTGCATTGGAGCCTCCGGTGAAAAGATGTATGCTAAAAACTCAAATGGGGCATAAATGGAGAAGGTGGTCAAGTGCAACTTATCAAACATTACATTTGCTATTTGCTCAAATTAAATCCTATACTGAAGGAGAAGAAAACACATTCCATAAAACATGGAAGCATTGTCAGCAACATTGAATGGAAATGAAGACAACCAATTGAAGCCTTCACCCACCACTCCAACGGCTACTTTCATCAGACATCATCAATAAATACTCCCATTAAAGACAACCTTGACCATGTCCCATTCTCCAACGGCTACTTCCTCATTCCTCCTATATATTGGACCAAAATTCCCCTTTTAACATTCCCAGCTAACCCCCCTTTCCACACCCCTTTAGAGTCCCTTTACACAGTCCTCTCTATCCCTTTTGACAACCTCTTAACACCTCCTGTTACAGCCCTTCTACACCCATTTACTGACCCTTCTTACAGTTTTTCCACACCCATTTGCAACCCATTTCATAACCTTCAGCAACCCACTTCATAACCTTCAGCAACCCACTTCATAACCTTCAACAGCCCCTTCATAACCATCTGCCAACCTTATTAACACCCTCTACAGTCCTTCAACTTACAACCTCTATAACCTTACACTAAGCCCCTTTACACACAACTTCTACAACCTTACTTCCAACCCTTCTCAACCTGCAACCAACAATCAAAACAACATTAAGACACTTGTAACTGATCTCAGGTGTATAAACTATTGTGTAAGCACTTAAGACTGACTTTAAGTGGATATTGTAACTTTCTTAGTTTCAAGCAAAATCCCTAATAGACTGTACTTATTAGGAAGAGGAGGTTCAAGGAACTTGCCTAACCAATCCTTTGTAAATCTTAATGGGAACTAGATTTAAGTGGCTTGATCTCACTTGTCAAGGTTGACAGTGAGGGTGGACGTAGGAGGAGTGAACTCTGAACCACCTTAAAATTCTTGTGTTCATTTGGTATTATCACACACAAACACACACACACATACACTAATCACTTGTCTTTACATTATTTCAACACTCTTTATTCCGCTGCACATTTCACTCTTGTCTTTTAAATCAGTTAGTATCTGACAGCTAAGATTTCACCTCAGCTGTCAAAGCTTAACTGCCTAACCTTTTAACTGATTAAGCAAACAAGACCTTTCAATTGGTATCAGAGCCGTTTTCCAAAAGACTTAAGTGTCTTCAAGTCTCACAACTTGGGAAAGATCCCCATTCTCCCACCATGCCTCGACCAAGAAGAAATAATGGCTCTAAAAAGGTGTCTTATTCAAAAGAAATAATTCACAGTTCAATTCATGATGAAATAAATGCCATGACATGTCTATGGGCAAATGAAGAAAATAAAGAATCAGACAATGAGGAAGATCTTGAAGCACTAGCAGTTGCAGAACAATTAAAAGAGGTACACGGTTTCAACTCTTTAAATTTTGATGGTTTTAAACAATTAGTTTGCACCCTTTCAATTCAAATTAAGAAACAACAATCTAGTCTAGCTCCTTTAATTACTGAGAATCTATCCCTAGCCAAAACTATTAACAAATTAGAAGGAACAAACATAAATCTTGAAAACAGCAACAAGGGGCTTACAGACCAATGTCTTATGTTGGAAAAGAAAGTTAGTGATTTAACTACTGAATCATCTGAAAGTAAATTTAAATTAGAGTCTCTTGAAAAGGAAAATAATGCTCTAAAAGAAAAAATCAAATCTTGGAACAAATCAAGCACTGCAGTTTCTCTTTTTCATTATAACCAAAGACATCCTAGTGATAAGACAGGATTAGGAGCTGAAAACCCTACTCTAAAAACATATATTCCTCCAACTGGTGAGAAAGCTATTGAGAAAATGGTACTAGCCAACATTAATTCAGTTAAAATACTAAAACCTTTATATCCGATCAAACCAAAGGAACAATCATATAAAGATTGGGAAAAAGAAAAGAAAACTGCTGTTGAAAGTGAAAAAGAAAGCATTAATGACAAAGATGCCTCAAGGCAAAGAAAACAACAAGAACATAGAACCAAACCAAGAAGCTATCATTATCACCAATGTTCTAAAAGACCCCGCCTAAGGGCGCCTAGGCCCCGCCTAGGCGCTAGGCCCCGCCTAGGCGCTAGGCCCCTCTCCAACGCCTAGTTCTAAGCCCCGCCTAGGTCCTGACTAATCCCGACTAATCTCGACTAGTCCGCGACTAGTCCCCGCCTAGGCGCTAGGCCCGGCTCCGCCGCCTAGCATCCGCCTAGCGCTTTTTAGAACCTTGATTATCACAATAGACAACCAAGATCAAACCAACATCAAAAATTCTCTGGAAATATGAATCCTACATGGAAATACTCGGATGGAAGGAACCATGTTCAACAAAACAACTTCTCAAGACCACCATACCACTCATCTACCCCTAGACAGCAATCCCATCAAACCAACTTCAGAAACCAACATCCCTATTCCTTAAACACCTCATATCATTCTCATCTACCTTTTGCTCTGACCCCATACATGATGCAAATCATGTCATATTACAACACTCTTAATCAATTCTTCAGTAAAAGAGCAGCAAGCAAAGCTTGGGTTCGTAAAGAAAACTAACCCCCTGGACCCAAACATAAAGGGTACCAATTTTTTTTGTTTTATTTTCAGATGTTAAAATAGTAAAGTCAAAGCTTGCTTGGATTTAATCAAAGTTATATCATGCTTCAAGAAAAGGTTGGATCTCTTCTTACAAATGACAGCACTGTTTGAGAAGGAACCAAACCTTTAAGGATGTCTTTTGCCCGTTGCATTTCTCCATAAGGCCATAACACCATTTGAGGGGGAACCAAACCTTTAAGGTTATGTTTTGCCTGTTACATTTATCCATAAGACCATGACACCATTTGAGGGGGAACCAAACTCCAAAACACCATCAAAACCAGCCAAGAACAGCCCTTGTTGAAACAGAAAAAGTTGCTGGAAATCTGAAAATCAGCTTTGACACTCTTCACGGAAATTGCAATATCTCTCTTTCCGCTGCACGAAACTGCAATCCGAGTTTTTGTGAGTAAAGTAGACTCACACACCTTTCCAGAAACCATAAATACATAGCCTAAAACTTTGTGAGTCAATACCAGATCTCATTTGAAGTTGCTGTCCGTAGACAGCAAACCCCTTATTTCTGACAGCAATCCTTTTCTTTTTAGACAGCTAAGCCTTTGACAGCCAACCCCCTTGACAGCAAACCCCTTGCATCAAACCCCTTGATCGATATCAAATTTTCACACACTAAACTCTCACACAAAAAACCCCAAACATCAATCCCCTAAACTCTTGACAGCTATCCCAAACCTTAGCTGTCAGACCTTAGCTGTCAGACCTTAACAGCAGACCAAAAACTGGTTCCACTCCTTGTACAAAAAAATGCATTATCTCCCTCTCCCGACATCGAAACCTCAAACAGATTTTTTCTGTGTGAAGTAGACACATAGAGCTTTCCATCAAGTCTAATACCACAAGCTGAATCCTTCTGAGTGAAATTTTGTACCTATCTGAAGTAGGCAGCTGTCCCCAAATATTCCTGTCAGCATAGAAAAATTTATCAAGACTCCTCTCCCCAAAAATCCTATATCTATCTCTCCAAAGCTCATAACCCTACACAGTTTTCTCCCACTTAAAGAACACTCATATACATCACCAAAAATTATAGCCTCACACCCTGGAGCTTGTTGAGTCAACACAGAAAAACCCGTGAAGTTGACCAAAAATCTGCTCAAATTTTCTTAATGAGCAAATTTTCATTATCATCTCTTTTTGCTTATGGAGTTTTGAAGCAAGGCATTAAGAGTTTAAAATGACCAATCATTCACCAAAAAGGGGGAAATTGTTAGGACCTAACTTTATGTTTTGATGATGATTGATCATTTAACGGGATAAAGTTAAATGGTCTAAAGTGTCAAGAGAGGAAAGTTGCAAAAGTTACCCAAGACCTCCTCCAAGTTTCCTTTCCTTTTCAACAATGAATTTCACCACCTAGCCACTCCGGAAAATACATGATATTAGACTCATGTGAAAGATAATTCGATGATGAACAAAACTATGCAATCGTATTTTGCATTGGAGCCTCCGGTGAAAAGATGTATGCTAAAAACTCAAATGGGGCATAAATGGAGAAGGTGGTCAAGTGCAACTTATCAAACATTACATTTGCTATTTGCTCAAATTAAATCCTATACTGAAGGAGAAGAAAACACATTCCATAAAACATGGAAGCATTGTCAGCAACATTGAATGGAAATGAAGACAACCAATTGAAGCCTTCACCCACCACTCCAACGGCTACTTCATCAGACATCATCAATGAATACTCCCATTAAAGACAACCTTGACCATGTCCCATTCTCCAACGGCTACTTCCTCATTCCTCCTATATATTGGACCCAAATTCCCCTTTTAACATTCCCAGCTAACACCCCTTTCCACACCCCTTTAGAGTCCCTTTACACAGTCCTCTCTATCCCTTTTGACAGCCTCTTAACACCTCCTGTTACAGCCCTTCTACACCCATTTACTGACCCTTCTTACAGTTTTTCCACACCCATTTGCAACCCACTTCATAACCTTCAGCAACCCACTTCATAACCTTCAGCAGCCCCTTCATAACCATCTGCCACCCTTATTAACACCCTCTACAGTCCTTCAACTTACAACCTCTATAACCTTACACTAAGCCCTTCAACACACAACCTTTACAACCTTACTCCCAACCCTTTCACACCAGCAACACCTGCAACCAACAAACAAACAACTTTTAGACACTTGTAACTGATCTCAGGTGTATAAACTATTGTGTAACCACTTAAGACTGACTTTAAGTGGATATTGTAATTTTCTTAGTTTCAAGCAAAATCCCTAATAGACTGTACTTATTAGGAAGAGGAGGTTCAAGGAACTTGCCTAACCAATCCTTTGTAAATCTTAACGGGAACTAGATTTAAGTGGCTTGATCTCACTTGTCAAGGTTGACAGTGAGGGTGGACGTAGGAGGAGTGAACTCTGAACCACCTTAAAATTCTTGTGTTCATTTGGTATTATCACACACAAACACACACACACATACACTAATCACTTGTCTTTACATTATTTCAACACTCTTTATTCCGCTGCACATTTCACTCTTGTCTTTTAAATCAGTTAGTATCTGACAGCTAAGATTTCACCTCAGCTGTCAAAGCTTAACTGCCTAACCTTTTAACTGATTAAGCAAACAAGACCTTTCAGAATTGAATTGGTTCAAGGATGGTTTAGCCTTAGTGCTACTGTGATTGATACTTGTTATATTTTTTCTATCATTTTGATATTCTATATTGGTATGGTTCCTGTAGGTGTTAGTGCCCTAGGCCTATAGAAATAGACTTATATGTAATGTCATTGTTCATTTATATAAGAGATTTTTATTTTGATTATTATATATGTTTGCATGTTTATTGTAATAAAATCGTGTCCCTAGTACTTATGAAGCACTAGTATGAAGTTTAATGGATAATCATGTGATGATTATATGCATAGGGATGCACATTAAATTCATGGGTACTTGTTAGAGAACAAGGTACTGGACTTGACCCATTATGAGATTTATGTCATGGTCGAATGTCATAATTAAATCTCATATAGTTATATCATTGATATCCTTTGACCTGAGATTATCATCGTCTTCCACTCGATGAATATTGTGTTTGATATAGTTTAACGTTATCTTTAACCGGATAACAATAAGGGCTATTATTGGCATGATAGGATTCTTGTTGGTAAGAATGATAAGTCAAGATGGAAATTTGTCCCTCGTAAAGAGAGATGTTTGCTAGGTCACTCGTAAGTAAGATTGATGATGTACATGGCCATGTCCGAATGAATTAATGTGATTAATATCATTCGATTGATCAATTTACTTGGTAATGAGAAAGCATTGAACAATATGAGTTGACGTGGACCATGACTCATGTTCAATATAACATTGTGTGACAATGGGATTGTGATATGGTCTATGTAGGAAATCGAACTTAAATATTATATTATTTGGGTAGGCATGATGTCTTGCTAGAGTCCGCTCATGTCTTATGAGGATCAATGTGATCGAACTCATTGCCAACATAATATAGTCCTATGGGGTCACACGCATCGAACGAATTGTCAAAAATGAAGAATATGGATTTTTGTACACAGGGGATGACTCGTCCCCAGGCCAGAACCAACTATTCCCTTGGCCTGGGACGAGTGTATCAGAGGATTTGTCCTGAGGGACGACTCGTCCCATAGGGGACGACTCGTCCCATAGGGGACGACTCCTCCCATAGGGGACGACTCGTGCCCATAGGGGACGACTCGTGCCCTGGGTTTGTACTAACTATTCCCCGTAAAGGGGATGAACGTATATGAGGAAGTGTAGAAGGGGACGACTCGTGCCCTGGGGGACGAGTCGCCCCGTCGGCGCTAGCAGTCATACTCACGTTTTTGGGTTTAGAGAAACACAAAAAAGAGTGATTTTCAATTGTGAATTGAGAAATCAAAACACCAATTCCATATTTCTTCATTGATTGAAAGGAGTTTCAATCAAAGGATCTAGCAATCCACCTAGAACTGTTCTAGGGTTCGTTCAACGCGTGGATACACATAGAAGATCTTCGCCAATCAAGATCTAACGTTCGTGATTCAAGGATCATTCATCGAGGATTCACAAGATCTTCAATCTGGAGTTGGAACGCGTTTATCAACGACAAAGGGCATCAATGTTGGTATTTCTATTTCATACTTCTTAATTAATCATCTAGAACGGATCCTTGGCTCCGGATTTTCGAGTTAATTTGCTTTCTTCCACTGTCCATGGACCCTCGAAACCCAACAGTGGTATCAGAGCCCCGTTCATGATGTTTATTTTGGATAATCATGATAATTATATAATGTGATTATGTTAATTTTCATGATAAATATGATTTAGAATATGAATTTATATGGGATTTGCCTATGGAAGTACTTGTATATTTTGATATGCCATGATTATGAATTGAATTATATGATTAATGTGATTAATCTAGAATATGGGATATCAATTTCATTAATATGATTATTGTAAATTGATAAATTTCTAGGTCTTGAACAAAATTGTTTGTTGGAGGTTTATGTTCATCTTAAATGAGATTTTGCATGAATCATTAAACCCTAATTGATTAGAAATTATGATGTAAAGATCAAATGTGATTTGTGTTGCATCATCCCATGTTTATAATTATGCTCATATAATTTTCATGAATCAACCTTGCCATGTTAATTGATAAACATGAAAAATTGAACCTTCATTGAAATTCGAGTTTGTTTATGCCACCCATTTTAAACACTTGTGAGTACACGGATAGTTTTATGTAGGCACGCCATAGCGAGGTACATTAATTCTATCTTTGTATGATCAAGATGAGCAAACGGTGATTGCTATACGTTTAAAATGGTTGAACTTAATTAGGCTATCAAAACAGTTTTGGGCCTAAGGCATAGGATGAGATTGAAACATGTGACATAAGATGTCTATAATCTCATAAAGGATCTAAGAGTCATATGTTGATATGATTGATAAATGTTATCTACCTTTTTAGTTTAATTTTGAGCAGTCGTGCCATAGCCGACTTGAAATTAAATTAATGTTGGGTCTTAGCCTATTAAATTATATTATGCATATTTGTATAATATGGTTATATAATTTAGTGAGAGTATTTGTGAAATACATTATTTGATCTCTTAAATAAAATAGGTACTTATAAGTGTTCATATGTGTTGCATATCTTTGTAGATCAATGGCTGTAAACACTAATCAAACTCTGTCATTGCGATCAGTCCTTGAGAAGGACAAGTTAGAAGAGAATAGCAATAACTATGTGGATTGGATCCGCAGTTTGAGAATTGTTCTCAAACAAGAAAGGAAGTTGAATATTCTCGAAGGACCCGTTCCACCCGAGCCTGCTGCTAATGCAACTCGAGCTGAAAAGGATCAACACAAGAAACATATGGATGATTCTATTGATGTTGGTTGCTTGATGCTCGCCACCATGTGTAAGGCCCTTCAAAAGGACATTGAACACATGGATGCTTATGATTTAGGAAATCATTTGAAGGAAATGTTCCAGTTGCAAGCACGTCAGGAAAGGTTCGACACCATGAAGGCTCTTCATTCATGCAAGATGATTAAAGGACAACCTGTTGGGCCTTATGTGTTGAAAATGAAGGGACACCTCGAACATCTTGAGAGGCTTGGATATCATATCCAGTTGGAACTGGCTACGGATATGATATTGCATTCACTCCCTAAAAGTTATAATCAGTTTGTTATGAGTTATAACATGAATGGGATGAATAAATCTCTGTCTGAACTGCATGGGATGCTTAAGAATGCAGAGAACAATATCGCCAAGAAAACCAATCAAGTGTTGATGGTGAATAAAGGAAAGGGGTTCAAGAAAACCAAGGTTAAAGCAAAAGTTGCTAAACCGGAGGCAAAGGTTACCGTTGTTGAGAAGCCTCAACCCAAATCCCAAAAGGATGCGGTGTGCTACCATTGCAAGGAAACTGGGCATTGGAGGCGTAACTGCAAGGTTTATCAGGAAGGACTGAAGAAGAAGGGCAATGAGATTGCCATGACTTTAGGTATCTATGTGATAGATATTCTACTTTCTTCTTCTAGTTCTTAGGTATTAGATACCGGATGTGGATCTCATATTTGTTTAAATGTGCAGGAACTAAAGAATAGAAGGTCGCTCAAAGAAGGTGAAGTAGACCTACGTGTTGGAAATGGAGCAAGAGTTGCTGCATTAGCCGTAGGGACTTATGAAGTCGCTTTACCTAGCGGACTAATATTAGTTTTGAATAATTGCTATTATGTTCCGAGGAAATGGAGCAAGAGTTGCTGCATTAGCCGTAGGGACTTATGAAGTCGCTTTACCTAGCAGATTAATATTAGTTTTGAATAATTGCTATTATGTTCTGGATTTGAGCAGAAACATTATTTCAATTTCTTGTTTAGACAATGAAGGTTATATTTTTCTTATTAAGAATAAGGAATTTTCCATTTATTTGAATGATAAGCTTTATTGTATTGCACATTCTTTTAATGGCCTTTATGTCCTAGATGTTGAAAATAATGTTGAAAATATATATCATGTTAATAAGAAATCTAAACCAAACAATGTGAACAACACATTTAAGTGGCATTGCCGTCTTGGTCACATAAATAAGAAACGCGTCTCTAAACTCCATAAAGATGGATATTTAGACTCATATGATTATGAATCATATAATGTTTGCGAATCTTGTTTATTGGGCAAAATGACTAAAGCACCTTTTACTAAGAGTAGTGAAAGGGCTAGTGATTTGTTGGCTCTCATACATACTGATGTATGTGGACCAATGAATAGCCTTGCTAGGGGAGGATTTCGGTACTTTATAACGTTCACTGATGACTTATCAAGATACGGCTATGTCTATCTGATGAAGTACAAAAGTGAAGCATTTGAGATATTTAGAATATTTCAAAATGAAGTACAAAATCAACTTGGCAAAATTATTAAAACACTTCGATCCGATCGAGGTGGTGAATATTTAAGCCAAGAATTTGACTATCATCTTAAAAGTTGTGAAATTGTTTAAGAACTTACTCCACCCGGAACACCACAATGGAATGGTGTGTCCGAGAGGAGAAATCGAACTCTATTAGATATGGTTCGATCGATGATGAGTCAAGTCAACCTTCCTATTTCCTTTTGGGGACATGCACTGGAAACAACTGCTTTCACACTTAATAAGGTCCCTACTAAATCGGCTCCTAAGACCCCACATGAGATGTGGCATGGAAGAAAACCTAGTTTATCTTTCATGAAGATTTGGGGATGTGAAACTTATGTAAAGAAATTTGTTTCTGAAAATAAACTTGCACCCAGATCCGATAAATGTATTTTCGTTGGTTATCATAAGGAAACGAAAGGATATCAATTTTACAACCGATTCGAGAACAAAGTGTATGTTGCTCGACATGGTGTCTTTCTAGAGAAAGAGTTTCTCTCTAAAGAAACTAGTGGGAGTAAAATTGATCTTGAAAAAATTCAAGAACCCGAAAATGACAAGGAACCAATAGTAGAGACGGAACCAAATTCACAAGCAGTTGTGGAACCGGTTCAAGATACACAAGTTCTTCGCAGATCGGATAGGATACGATCCAAACCAGAGAGATATGGATTTCTCATGACGGAAAGTAACGAAGTAGAAATCATTGAGAATGATGAACATACTTCCTATCAAATCCATGTACGATAATCAAGTTTGGAACTTGATTGATCCACCTGAAGGTGTAAAAACCATAGGGTACAAATGGGTTTTCAAAAAGAAAACTGACATGGATGGGAAGATACATACTTACAAGGCTAGGCTTGTTGCTAAGGGGTATAGACAGATTCATGGTGTTGACTATGATAAAACCTTTTCACCCATAGCAATGCTTAAGTCTATTAGAATCTTAATTGCCATAGCCGCATATTATGACTATGAGATATGGCAAATGGATGTCAAAACAGCGTTTCTTAACGGAAACCTACTTGAGGATGTATATATGATACAGCCTGAAGGGTTTGTCGATCCAAAGAATTCTAATAAAGTATGTAAGTTGTAGAGATCCATTTATGGATTGAAGCAAGTTTCGAGGAGCTGGAATTTACATTTTGATGAATAAGTCAAAGAGTTTGGCTTCATCAAAAATGAAGATGAGTCTTGTGTATACAAGAAAATAATCGGGAGCATAGTACTATTTCTGGTGTTATATGTCGATGACATCTTGCTCATTGGAAACAATGTTCCTGCACTTGAGACAGTCAAGTCCTGGTTAGGAAAATGTTTCTCAATGAAAGATATGGGTGAAGCGGCTTATATCCTTGGTATCAAGATCTATAGAGATAGATCAAGAAGGATGATTGGTTTATGTCAAAGTACGTATATTGACAAGGTCCTTAGAAGATTCTGCATGGAAAATTCTAAGAGAGGGAACTAGCCAATGGGACATGGCATTACTCTTAGCAAGACTCATTGTCCTAAAACAAATGATGAGCGAAAGAGGATGAATGATATTCCATATGCTTCGGCAATTGGATCTATCATGTATGACATGTTATGTACTAGACCTGATGTCTCGTATGCTCTGAGCATGACGAGTAGATACCAGTCTGATCCTGGTGAGAGCCATTGGATAGCAGTCAAGAATATCCTTAAGTACTTGAGAAGAACTAAGGATGTATTCTTGGTATTTGGAGGAATGGAAGATGATCTGGTTGTAAAGGGTTACACAGATGCAAGCTTCCAAATCGACAAAGATGACTTTAGATCGCAGTCTGGGTTCGTGTTTATGCTAAATGGAGGTGCCGTTTGTTGGAAGAGTTCCAAGCAAAGCACTGTTGCTGATTCTACAACCGAAGCCGAATACATAGCAGCATTGGATGCGGCTAAGGAGGCGGTTTGGATCAAGAAGTTCGTTAGTGACATAGAAGTCGTTCCGAGTATCACTAACCCGATAGAGATTTATTGTGACAATAATGGTGCTATTGCCCAAACAAAAGAACCAAGGTCACATCAACGATCCAAACACATTCTGAGGCGTTTCCACCTCATTCGAGAAATCTGTGAAAGGGAAGACATCAAGATATGCACGGTACCTACGGATGGCAACATTGCGGACCCTCTCACCAAGCTTTTGCCACAAGCTAAACGTGATGGTCATGTTAGGTCCATGGGTATAAGATACATGAATGATTGGGCCTGGTGCAAGTGGGAGACTGTAGGTGTTAGTGCCCTAGGCCTATAGAGATAGACATATATGTAATGTCATTGTTCATTTATATAAGAGATTGTTATTTTGATTATTATATATGTTTGCATGTTTATTGTAATAATCGTGTCCCTAGTACTTATGAAGCACTAGTATGAAGTTTAATGGATAATCATGTGATGATTATATACATAAGGATGTGCATTAAATTCATGGGTACTTGTTAGAGAACAAGGTACTGGACTTGACCCATTATGAGATTTATGTCATGGTCGAATGTCATAATTAAATCTCATATAGTTATATCATTGATATCCTTTGACCTGAGATTATCATCGTCTTCCACTCGATGAATATTGTGTTTGATATAGTTTAACGTTATCTTTAACCGGATAACAATAAGGGCTATTATTGGCATGATAGGATTCGTGTTGGGAAGAATGATAAGTCAAGATGGAAATTTGTCCCTCGTAAAGAGAGATGTTTGCTAGGCCACTCGTAAGTAAGATTGATGATGTACATGGCCATGTCTGAATGAATTAATGTGATTAATATCATTCGATTGATCAATTTACTTGATAACGAGAAAGCATTGAACAATATGAGTTGACGTGGACCATGACTCATGTTCAATATAACATCGTGTGACAATGGGATTGTGATATGTTCTATGTAGGAAATCGAACTTAAATATTATATTATTTGGGTAGGTATGATGGCTTGCTAGAGTCCGCTCATGTCTTATGAGGATCGATGTGATCGAAATCATTGCCAACATAATATAGTTCTATGGGGTCACACGCATCGAAAGAACTGTCAAAAAATGAAGAATATGATTTTTGTACACAGGGGATGACTCGTCCCAAGGCCAGAACTAACTATTCCCTTGGCCTGGGACGAGTGTATCAGAGGATTTGTCCTGAGGGATGACTCGTCCCATAGGGGACGACTCGTGCCCATAGGGACGACTCGTGCCCTGGGTTTGTACTAACTATTCCCCGTAAAGGGGACGAACGTATCTGAGGAAGTGTAGATGGGGACGACTCGTGCCCTGGGGGATGAGTCATCCCGTCGACGAAGGCAGGTACGTAAATGACTTAAAATTAGGGTTTTCTCGATGGGAAAATATTTATAACGTGTAAATACTAACCCTTGGTTTCCCTAGCAGTCATACTCACGTTTTTGGGTTTAGAGAAACACAAAAAGAGTGTTTTTAAATTGTGAATTGAGAAATCAAAACACCAATTCCTTATTTCTTCATTGATTGAAAGGAGTTTCAATCAAAGGATCTAGCAATCCACCTAGAACTGTTCTAGGGTTCGTTCAACGCGTGGATACACATAGAGGATCTTCGCCAATCAAGATCTAACATTCGTGATTCAAGGATCGTTCATCGAGGATTCACAAGATCTTCAATCTGGAGTTGGAACGCGTTTATCAACAAAAAAGGGCATCAAGGTTGGTATTTTTATTTCAAACTTCTTAACTAATCATCTAGAATGGATCCTTGGCTCCGGGTTTTCGAGTTAATTTGCTTTCTTCCGCTGCGCATGGACTCTCGAAACCCAACAGTTCCCTACTTTGGAATCATCGGTTATTGTAAGCAAGTATTTAGTACTGTGCTTCTGTTTGAAAGTTCAGCTGGCACTTGATTATTGTAAGCAAGTATTTAGTACAGTATTATGTGATTATAATGGCACCCGAGCCGAGTTCACTATAATACATACACTTGGTCCCTTTTTTCCCAGCCATTGGCCATGGTTTGGATAGTGGGCTAACTCCCCTTTTTAGGGTATAGTCTAGTTGCACATTTGGGTATGACTTTGTGTCATAGTCCCCGTTTGTTGTTGTTGTGATTGGATTCCGGAACCGCTTCTTCAGCTGCTGCTGCTGCTCGGATCGTGATATCCTTTTCAGGATGAAACCTTGGCTCAGTATCCTTCTAAGTTTTACATTATTGCACTTATGCATTATATGTATATACTCCCTCCGTCCCATAAGTCTTAAGAAAACTTTCCATTTTGGGCGTCCCATAAGTCTTAAGAATTTCCAAAAGGGAAACCTTAAATCACTATTCTCTCCATTCATTCTCTCTCCTACATTATTTTAATACTCACAACACCATTATAATTTACTATTCCCTCCACTCATTCTCTCTCCTATTTAATTTTTCACACTCACAACACTTCTTCCACTCATTCTCTCTCCTAATACTATAAAAATATTCCTTAATTCCCATGCCATTTCACTTTTTCTTAAGACTTATGGGACGGAGGGAGTATATCTTTCTTTGTGTTGATAAGATTGTGATATATATATGATGATTTGATGTTATATGATTTCCTAATGTGATTGTATATCATATTGTTGCATATATAATAACTTGCTGAGATTTTTCTCACCCCGTCCTTTTATTGCTTTCTTAGATAGAACCAAGACATGGGCTAGGACATGTTGAGCATCGAGAGGGCTCCTAGTGGGGATTGTTTTGGGAAAGGTATTTGTAAAGTTACATTATGTAAATGTATAACCTTGGGGTAGTATTCCGAGACTTTGGCATGTTGTCCTTATTTTGCAACTTTTTAAGGATTGTAAATATTTTTCATTTTGAAACTATGTTCCTTGGTTTGTAAAGAAGGTTGTGTGTGGTTTGTAAAGGGTTGTAAATGGTTTGAAAGTGGTGTCAGTAGATTTTGAAATTGAATGGTTTTACCTTTAATGGCAAGTTAGGAAAGTTTTCTTAACGTTAAACAGGTTTTGAAATTGACGTATTTTAGAATGGACATTTCGTTTTTTTTTTATAAAGGCGTCTTCAGAGCGTGTCTCGGCGTGAGGCCAAGAAAACCTTTATTGGTAAAAATGCTAATTCCAACAGCCACTTTGCCACCATTGCCTGCAACCTCATTGCCTACACTACCAACAGTCCCAACCTTACCAATGCCTATTTTGTCAACACTTGCTCCACTCCCAGCAGTTTCTCTTCCTACCCTTCCCACAACATTACCAACCATGCCAACAACTATTCCTGCAATTCCTTTCTCCTCACCACACCCATCAAACTAGTCTTCTGAGCATGCCGCAAATTACACTTCTTTTCTTTAGCGATAAGAGGTTATATATTTGGGGCTTGTTTATTCCTCTTTTCTTTTTTATTATTTTCTTTTTTCGAGTGAGATTGCATGTATTTGATGTACTAGATATGGTGTGATTTGTTATTTTATTGACTTTTTAGTTATTTGGAAGTACTTGGTATTCATCATCTATCCCCAAGCCAAAAATATAAACAAGATATTAAACATAATGAGGCTGAGCCCACCGCTCATTTGCACACTATTGATTCTATATACAAAACCTCTGACTGAACTTAAATATAGAGACATATCTCTTCATATAATGAAACCCATTATCCAAAAAGAACTTGAAGAAATGTTTTTTAACAGCCCCAAAGTAACTTTTAGAAGAAACGATCAATCCAGAAATGGTATAAATTGTATTGTTGTAAGGTGACTGAATAGGAATAAAATTGAGGTTAAAATGATAAGGGTTGGAATATATATATATATATATATATATATATATATATATATATATATATATATATATATATATATATATATATATATATATATATATATATATATATATATATCTTGCATGTTATATTGATGAAAGTTATTGAGTTGAAATGGTTTTGGAATAAATGGAAAATAGGTTTTGGGATGAGTAAAACGAATTGCGGGTATAGTGGTTTAATTTAAAGTGAAGGGGTTAATATATATATATATATATATATATATATATATATATATATATATATATATATATATATATATATATATATATATATATATATATATATATATATATATGTTGTTTGGGAACTTTGGAACATTTGTGGTTGAATTAGAAATGTATTGGAATGAGTTGAATAAAGGATGGGTTATTGTGTTGTTATTAAGGTGGAAGTGTAAGTATTGCATATAGCAATTGATCAATTTCCTTGAATAGGAATGGATTGAAGTTTAATAATGAATATCATGAAGTTATTGGGCTTGACCTATTTTAGAAAAGGGTATAATGGTGATCCTAAATTATTGAGGATATATAATGATTCCTAAACTTAGAATAAGAACAGCCGCGTCGGCGTCGACATAGGCTAAAGGTACAAGCGTTAGAGTTTTAAAGCTATTACTTATACAATTATGGATTTTAGCATTTATTATTCTTATGGTTATTATAAGGATGGATTAAGAAGTCAAGAAAAGTATGAATGATTTCAAATTGAGAAAAGGAAGGATTTTTAGTTCATTTGATGTTAATGTTACAATTGTGGAAGTATGTGTGTTGTAAGGAAACGTTTGGTCTTTTTACTTTGAGTTTGGAATAATGGAAATGGCTTTGGGTTGAGTGGAATAGCTTGAGGTACTTTTGTTTTATGTTGAACTGAAGTTTGGGTTTGGGTAATGTTGTTTCAGCTGAAGAAAATGGAATTCTAAATAGTGTTAAATGGATTGCTGATGTTTCATCTCTGTTTATGAGTTTTTGTTCAGGGCAAGAGTCGTGCCCTATGGCACGAGTCATGCCAAGCAATCATGACAAGTCGTGCCTTGGGGTGGACGACTGTATCAGGCTGGGTGTAAAAGGGTCACGAGTCGTGCCCTGGCCAGTTTCGCTGAATTGTTTTCAAAGCCATGTAGGTTCAATTAAGTATCATATATTTCAACCAATTAGACACTATGATCAAAGTACAACATATGAACAACAACATGATGTCTTAACATACCAATCGTGATAATTGGAAAATGTTTAAATGTGTGGTTAAAGTAGGTTGGAACCATTGATTCCATTGAACCTAACTTGCTTAATATTCTCATATGATCGATGATACATCCTTGAATGGTTATTATAAGTGTGTAGACCTTATGTGTTGCACCTTTTGCATTTGTTTGACATCTTTATGATGTGCTTGATTAGGGTTCCCCACTTTGAAATCCTAAGTTGAATTGAATTGGTTAAAGGATGGTTTAGCCTTAGTGCTACTTGTGATTGATACTTGTTATCATTTTGCTATCATTTTGATATTCTATATTGGTGTGGTTCCCTACTTTGGAATCATCGGTTATTGTAAGCAAGTATTTAGTACTGTGCTTGTGTTTGAAAGTTCAGCTAGTACTTGATTGTTGAGAAGTATTATGTGATTATAATGGCACCCGAGCCGAGTTCATTATAATCCATACATACACTGGGTCCCTTTTTGCACAGCAATTGGCCTTGGTTTGGGTTGTGGGCTAGCTCCCCTTTTTAGGGTGTAGTCTAGTTGCACATTTGGGTATGACTTTGTGTTGGTCCCATTCTAACATAACTTCTGGATATCATGATCAAAGGGTTATGGATATCCAGAACCTTTGAGACTGATATCCAGAACCTTTGGCAAAACATGTTTCTCCATAACTTATGGAGAAACGCGTTTCTCTGGAGACCTACTCAAATAAATGAGTTATCTTTGCCAATAAACCTAATTTAGTTTTACAAGAACTACTTCTTTATGGTAGTTAAGTCCAAGAACTTTATAAGATTTATTTTTATTGATGGTAAAAGTAAAAGTCCCCTATGTACAACTACACTCAGTTGCTGATCAGCTACTTATTTGGATCTTATAGTTGGTAGCCAAATTGAACATCCATTAATCTTTTACATTAGAAACAAAAAGAAGTCAACCATGGTAGATAAACAAACTATTTCCTCCAGCCACATCTTATCAAACTCCCCGTTGTCTTTCCAATATAAATACCCACATGAACATGACTTAAAGACATCAAGAAAACATTAACAAAACTCGCTAAAATACCACCATATTCCACAGAAACTCTCTTTCCTTCCTCGTCAACAAATGGCTGCTTCAAATCATATCGGCTGTTTCGTGCCTCTCTTAGCGGTGTTACTACTTTCCAGCCTACATACGAGCCTCGAAGCTCGTAACCTGTTGCAAACTGCCACACCTGTACTTCCTACATTCCCTACAATACCATTGCCAACACTTCCTACCATGCCTACACAGCCTACAGCCACATTGCCACCGCTGCCTGCTGCTTCCTCATTGCCAACACTGCCTACTCTTCCTACAGCCGCAATGCCAACTTTGCCTACACTACCAACAGCCACTTTGCCACCACTGCCTGCAACCTCATTGCCTACACTGCCAACAGTCCCAACCTTACCAAAGCCCAGTTTGCCAACACTTGCTCCACTCCCAGCAGTTTCTCTGCCTACCCTTCCCACAACATTACCAACCATGCCAACAACTATTCCTGCAATTCCTTTCTCCTCACCACCCCCATCAAACTAGTCTCCTGAGCATGCCGCAAATTACACTTCTTTTCTTTAGCGATAAGAGTTTATATATTTGGGGCTTGTTTACTCCTCTTTTCTTTTTTATTATTTTCTTTTTTGGAGTGAGATTGAATGTATTTGATGTACTAGATATGGTTTGATTTGTTATTTTATTGACTTTTTAGTTATTTGGAAGTACTTGGTATTCATCATCTATCCTTAAGCCAAAAATATAAACAAGATATTAAACATAATGAGGATGAGCCCACCGCTCATTTGCACACTATTGATTCTACATACAAAACCTCTGACTGAACTTAAATATAGAGACATATCTCTTCATATAATGAAACCCATTATGATACCCGAAAACACAACGGAAAAGAAGAATAAAGAAAATGGATAGAAAAGGATAGGATGCTCACCACTTCAAGGAATCCACCTTGAAGATACAGGGCATATAAGTACTCACCACTCGATGGAATCCACCGAAGAGATACAGAGTAAGGATGTTCGCCACTAAACGAAATACACCGAGTAGATAAGAACAATGGAAGAAGGCACAAAGCACAATCTTATATTTTACTCAAATTCAACTCTCCCTTACAATGATAATTGTAGCCTATTTATAGTTACTTGGAACATCCCTCCAAGCCTAGGAATACAAAAGATGCTAAAATAATGAATATCATGAAGTTATTGGGCTTGACCTATTTTAGAAAAGGGTATAATGGTGATCCTAAATTATTGAACATATATAATGATTCCTAAACTTAGAATAAGAACAGCCGCGTCGGCGTCGGCATAGGCTAAAGGTACAAGCGTTAGAGTTTTAAAGCTATTACTTATACAATTATGGATTTTAGCATTTATTATTCTTATGGTTATTATAACGATGGATTAAGAAGTCAAGAAAAGTATGAATAATTTCAAATTGAGAAAAGGAAGGATTTTTAGTTCATTTGATGTTAATGTTACAATTGTGGAAGTATGTTTGTTGTAAGGAAACGTTTGGTCTTTTTACTTTGAATTTGGAATAATGGAAATGGCTTTGGGTTGAGTGGAATAGCTTGAGGTACTTTTGTTTTATGTTGAACTGAAGTTTGGGTTTGGTAATGTTGTTTCAGCTGAAGAAAATGGAATTCTAAATGTGTTAAATGGATTGCTGATGTTTCAGCTTTGTTTATGAGTTTCTGTTCAGGGCAAGAGTCGTGCCCTATGGCACGAGTCGTGCCAAGCAGTCATGACCAATCGTGCCTTGGGGTGGACGACTGTATCAGGCTGGGTGTAAAAGGGTCACGAGTCGTGCCATGACCAGTTTCGCTGAATTGTTTTCAAATTCCATGTACAACATATGAACAACAACATGATGTCTTAACATACCAATCGTGATAATTGGAAGATTTTTAAATGTGTGGTTAAAGTAGGTTGGAACCATTGATTCCATTTAACCTAACTTGCATAATATTCTCATATGATTGATGATACATCCTTGAATGGTTATTATAAGTGTGTAAACCTTATGTGTTGCACCTTTTGCATTTGTTTGACATCTTTATGATGTGCTTGATTAGGGTTCCCTACTTTGGAATCCTAAGTTGAATTGAATTGGTTCAAGGATGGTTTAGCCTTAGTGCTACTGTGATTGATACTTGTTATATTTTTTCTATCATTTTGATATTCTATATTGATATGGTTCTTGTAGGTGTTAGTGCCCTAGGCCTATAGAGATAGACTTATATGCAATGTCATTGTTCATTTATATAAGAGATTTTTATTTTGATTATTATATATGTTTGCATGTTTATTGTAATAATCGTGTCCCTAGTACTTATGAAGCACTAGTATGAAGTTTAATGGATAATCATGTGATGATTATATGCATAGGGATGCACATTAAATTCATGGGTACTTGTTAGAGAACAAGGTACTGGACTTGACCCATTATGAGATTTATGTCATGGTCGAATGTCATAATTAAATCTCATATAGTTATATCATTGATATCCTTTGACCTGAGATTATCATCGTCTTCCACTCGATGAATATTGTGTTTGATATAGTTTAACGTTATCTTTAACCGGATAACAATAAGGGCTATTATTGGCATGATAGGATTCTTGTTGGTAAGAATGATAAGTCAAGATGGAAATTTGTCCCTCCTAAAGAGAGATGTTTGCTAGGCCACTCGTAAGTAAGATTGATGATGTACATGGCCATGTCCGAATGAATTAATATGATTAATATCATTCGATTTATCAATTTACTTGGTAACGAGAAAGCATTGAACAATATGAGTTGACGTGGACCATGACTCATGTTCAATATAACATTGTGTGACAATGGGATTGTGATATGGTCTATGTAGGAAATCGAACTTAAAAATTATATTATTTGGGTAGGCATGATGGCTTGCTAGAGTCCGCTAATGTCTTATGAGGATCGATGTGATCGAACTCATTGCCAACATAATATAGTCCTATGGGGTCACACGCATCGAACGAATTGTCAAAAATTAAGAATATGGATTTTTGTACACAGGGGATGACTCGTCCCCAGGCCAGAACCAACTATTCCCTTGGCCTGGGACGAGTGTATCAGAGGATTTGTCCTGAGGGACGACTCGTCCCATAGGGGAAGACTCGTCCCATAGTGGACGACTCGTGCCCATAGGGACGACTCGTGCCCTGGGTTTGTACTAACTATTCCCCGTAAAGGGGATGAACGTATATGAGGAAGTGTAGAAGGGGACGACTCGTGCCCTGGGGGACAAGTCGCCCCGTCGGCGCTAGTAGTCATACTCACGTTTTTGGGTTTAGAGAAACACAAAAAAGAGTGATTTTCAATTGTGAATTGAGAAATCAAAACACCAATTCCATATTTCTTCATTGATTGAAAGGAGTTTCAATCAAAGGATCTAGCAATCCACCTAGAACTGTTCTAGGGTTCGTTCAACGCGTGGATACACATAGAAGATCTTCGCCAATCAAGATCTAACGTTCGTGATTCAAGGATCGTTCATCGAGGATTCACAAGATCTTCAATCTGGAGTTGGAACGCGTTTATCAACGACAAAGGGCATCAATGTTGGTATTTCTATTTCATACTTCTTAATTAATCATCTAGAACGGATCCTTGGCTCCGGATTTTCGAGTTAATTTGCTTTCTTCCGCTGCCCATGGACCCTCGAAACCCAACAGTGGTATCAGAGCCCCGTTCATGATGTTTATTTTGGATAATCATGATAATTATATAATGTGATTATGTTAATTTTCATGATGAATATGATTTAGAATATGAATTTATATGGGATTTGCTTATGGAAGTACTTGTATATTATGATATGCCATGATTATGAATTGAATTATATGATTAATGTGATTAATCTAGAATATGGGATATCAATTTCATTAATATGATTATTGTAAATTGATAAATTTCTAGGTCTTGAACAAAATTGTTTGTTGGAGGTTTATGTTCATATTAAATGAGATTTTGCATGAATCATTAAACCCTAATTGATTAGAAATTATGATGTAAAGATCAAATGTGATTTGTGTTGCATCATCCCATGTTTATAATTATGCTCATATAATTTTCATGAATCAACCTTGCCATGTTAATTGATAAACATGAAAAATTGAACCTTCATTGAAATTCGAGTTTGTTTATGCCACCCATTTTAAACACTTGTGAGTACACAGATAGTTTTATGTAGGCACGCCATAGCGAGGTACATTAATTCTATCTTTGTATGATCAAGATGAGCAAACGGTGATTGCTATACGTTTAAAATGGTTGAACTTAATTAGGCTATCAAAACAGTTTTGGGCCTAAGGCATAGGATGAGATTGAAACATGTGACATAAGATGTCTATAATCTCATAAAGGATCTAAGAGTCATATGTTGATATGATTGATAAATGTTATCTACCTTTTTAGTTTAATTTTGAGCAGTCATGTCATAGCCAACTTGAAATTAAATTAATGTTGGGTCTTAGCCTATTAAATTATATTATGCATATTTGTATAAGATGGTTATATAATTTAGTGAGAGTATTTGTGAAATACATTATTTAATCTCTTAAATAAAATAGGTACTTATATGTGTTCATATGTGTTGCATATCTTTGTAGATCAATGGCTGTAAACACTAATCAAACTCTGTCATTGCGATCAGACCTTGAGAAGGACAAGTTAGAAGAGAATGGCAATAACTATGTGGATTGGATCCGCAGTTTGAGAATTGTTCTCAAACAAGAAAGGAAGTTGTACATTCTCGAAGGACCTGTTCCACCCGAGCCTGCTGCTAATGCAACTCGAGCTGAAAAGGATCAACACAAGAAACATATGGATGATTCTATTGATGTTGGTTGCTTGATGCTCGCTACCATGTGTAAGGCCCTTCAAAAGGACATTGAACACATGGATGCTTATGATTTAGGAAATCATTTGAAGGAAATGTTCCAGTTGCAAGCACGTCAGGAAAGGTTTGACATCATGAAGGCTCTTCATTCATGCAAGATGATTAAAGGACAACCTGTTGGGCCTTATGTGTTGAAAATGAAGGGACACCTCGAACATCTTGAGAGGCTTGGATATCATATCCAGTTGGAACTGGCTACGGATATGATATTGCATTCACTCCCTTAAAGTTATAATCAGTTTGTTATGAATTATAACATGAATGGGATGAATAAATCTCTGTCTGAATTGCATGGGATGCTTAAGAATGAAGAGAACAATATCGCCAAGAAAACCAATCAAGTGTTGATGGTGAATAAAGGAAAGGGGTTCAAGAAAACCAAGGTTAAAGCAAAAGTTGCTAAACCGGAGGCAAAGGTTACCGTTGTTAAGAAGCCTCAACCCAAATCCCAAAAGGATGCGGTGTGCTACCATTGCAAGGAAACTGGGCATTGGAGGCGTAACTGCAAGGTTTATCAGGAAGGACTGAAGAAGAAGGGCAATGAGATTGCCATGACTTTAGGTATCTATGTGATAGATATTCTACTTTCTACTTCTAGTTCTTGGGTATTAGATACCGGATGTGGATCTCATATTTGTTTAAATGTGCAGGTACTAAAGAATAGAAGGTCGCTCAAAGAAGGTGAAGTAGACCTACGTGTTGGAAATGGAGCAAGAGTTGCTGCATTAGCCGTAGGGACTTATGAAGTCGCTTTACCTAGCGGACTAATATTAGTTTTGAATAATTGCTATTATGTTCCGAGGAAATGGAGCAAGAGTTGTTGCATTAGCCGTAGGGACTTATGAAGTCGCTTTACCTAGCAGACTAATATTAGTTTTGAATAATTGCTATTATGTTCCGGATTTGAGCAGAAACATTATTTCAATTTCTTGTTTAGACAATGAAGGTTATAGTTTTCTTATTAAGAATAAGGAATTTTCCATTTATTTGAATGATATGCTTTATTGTATTGCACATTCTTTTAATGGCCTTTATGTCCTAGATGTTGAAAATAATGTTGAAAATATCTATCATGTTAATAAGAAATCTAAACCAAACAATGTGAACAACACATTTAAGTGGCATTGCCGTCTTGGTCACATAAATAAGAAACGCGTCTCTAAACTCCATAAAGATGGATATTTAGACTCATATGATTATGAATCATATGATGTTTGCGAATCTTGTTTATTGGGCAAAATGACTAAAGCACCTTTTACTAAGAGTAGTGAAAGGGCTAGTGATTTGTTGGCTCTCATACATACTGATGTATGTGGACCAATGAATAGCCTTGCTAGGGGAGGATTTCGGTACTTTATAACGTTCACTGATGACTTATCAAGATATGGCTATGTCTATCTAATGAAGTACAAAAGTGAAGCATTTGAGATATTTAGAATATTTCAAAATGAAGTACAAAATCAACTTGGCAAAACTATTAAAACACTTCGATCCGATCGAGGTGGTGAATATTTAAGCCAAGAATTTGACAATCATCTTAAAAGTTGTGGAATTGTTTAAGAACTTACTCCACCCGAAACACCACAATGGAATGGTGTGTCCGAGAGGAGAAATCGAACTCTATTAGATATGGTTCGATCGATGATGAGTCAAGTCAACCTTCCTATTTCCTTTTGGGGACATGCACTGGAAATAACTGCTTTCACACTTAATAAGGTCCCTACTAAATCGGCTCCTAAGACCCCACATGAGATGTGGCATGGAAGAAAACCTAGTTTATCTTTCATGAAGATTTGGGGATGTGAAACTTATGTAAAGAAATTGGTTTCTGAAAATAAACTTGCACCCAGATCCGATAAATGTATTTTCGTTGGTTATCATAAGGAAACGAAAGGATATCAATTTTACAACCGATTCGAGAACAAAGTGTTTGTTGCTCGACATGGTGTCTTTCTAGAGAAAGAGTTTCTCTCTAAAGAAACTAGTGGGAGTAAAATTGATCTTGAAAAAATTCAAGAACCCGAAAATGACAAGGAACCAATAGTAGAGACGGAACCAAATTCACAAGCAGTTGTGGAACCGGTTCAAGATACACAAGTTCTTCGCAGATCGGATAGGATACGATCCAAACTTGAGAGATATGGATTTCTCATGACGGAAAGTAACGAAGTAGAAATCATTGAGAATGATGAACATACTTCCTATCAAATCCATGTACGATAATCAAGTTTGGAACTTGATTGATCCACCTGAAGGTGTAAAAACCATAGGGTACAAATGGGTTTTCAAAAAGAAAACCGAAATGGATGGGAAGATACATACTTACAAGGCTAGGCTTGTTGCTAAGGGGTATAGGCAGATTCATGGCGTTGACTATGATAAAACCTTTTCACCCATAGCAATGTAAGTCTATTAGAATCTTAATTGCCATAGCCGCATATTATGACTATGAGATATGGCAAATGGATGTCAAAACAGAGTTTCTTAACGGAAACCTACTTGAGGATGTATACATGATACAACCTGAAGGGTTTGTCGATCCAAAGAATTCTAATAAAGTATGTAAGTTGTAGAGATCCATTTATGGATTGAAGCAAGTTTCGAGGAGCTGGATTCTACATTTTGATGAATAAGTCAAAGAGTTTGGCTTCATCAAAAACGAAGATGAGTCTTGTGTGTACAAGAAAATAATCGGGAGCATAGTACTATTTCTGGTGTTATATGTCGATGACATCTTGCTCATTGGAAACAATGTTCCTGCACTTGAGACAGTCAAGTCCTGGTTAAGAAAATGTTTCTCAATGAAAGATATGGGTGAAGCGGCTTATATCCTTGGTATCAAGATCTATAGAGATAGATCAAGAAGGATGATTGGTTTATGTCAAAGTACGTATATTGACAAGGTCCTTAGAAGATTCTGCATGGAAAATTCTAAGAGAGGGAACTAGCCAATGGGACATGGCATTACTCTTAGCAAGACTCATTGTCCTAAGAAAATGATGAGCGAAAGAGGATGAGTGATATTTCATATGCTTCGGCAATTGGATCTATCATGTATGACATGTTATGTACTAGACCTGATGTCTCATTTGCTCTGAGCATGACGAGTAGATACCAGTCTGATCCTGGTGAGAACCATTGGATAGCAGTCAAGAATATCCTTAAGTACATGAGAAGAACTAAGGATGTATTCTTGGTATTTGGAGGAATGGAAGATGATCTGGTTGTAAAGGGTTACACAGATGCAAGCTTCCAAATCGACAAAGATGACTTTAGATCGCAGTCTGGGTTCGTGTTTATGCTAAATGGAGGTGCCGTTTGTTGGAAGAGTTCCAAGCAAAGCACTGTTGCTGATTCTACAACCGAAGCCGAATACATAGCAGCATCGGATGCGGCTAAGGAGGCGGTTTGGATCAAGAAGTTCGTTAGTGACTTAGAAGTCGTTCCGAGTATCACTAACCTGATAGAGATTTATTGTGACAATAATGGTGCTATTGCCCAAGCAAAAGAACCAAGGTCACATCAACGATCCAAACACATTCTGAGGCGTTTCCACCTCATTCGAGAAATCTGTGAAAGGGAAGACGTCAAGATATGCACGGTACCTACGGATGGCAACATTGCGGACCCTCTCACCAAGCTTTTGCCACAAGCTAAACATGATGGTCATGTTAGGTCCATCGGTATAAGATACATGAATGATTGGGCCTAGTGCAAGTGGGAGACTGTAGGTGTTAGTGCCCTAGGCCTATAGAGATAGACATATATGTAATGTCATTGTTCATTTATATAAGAGATTGTTATTTTGATTATTATATATGTTTGCATGTTTATTGTAATAATCGTGTCCCTAGTACTTATGAAGCACTAGTATGAAGTTTAATGGATAATCATGTGATGATTATATACATAAGGATGCGCATTAAATTTATGGGTACTTGTTAGAGAACAAGGTACTGGACTTGACCCATTATGAGATTTATGTCATGGTCGAATGTCATAATTAAATCTCATATAGTTATATCATTGATATCCTTTGACCTGAGATTATCATCGTCTTCCACTCGATGAATATTGTGTTTGATATAGTTTAACGTTATCTTTAACCGGATAACAATAAGGGCTATTATTGGCATGATAGGATTCGTGTTGGGAAGAATGATAAGTCAAGATGGAAATTTGTCCCTCGTAAAGAGAGATGTTTGCTAGGCCACTCGTAAGTAAGATTGATGATGTACATGGCCATGTCTGAATGAATTAATGTGATTAATATCATTCGATTGATCAATTTACTTGATAACGAGAAAGCATTGAACAATATGAGTTGACGTGGACCATGACTCATTTTCAATATAACATCGTGTGACAATGGGATTGTGATATGTTCTATGTAGGAAATCGAACTTAAATATTATATTATTTGGGTAGGCATGATGGCTTGCTAGAGTCCGCTCATGTCTTATGAGGATCGATGTGATCGAACTCATTGCCAACATAATATAGTTCTATGGGGTCACACGCATCGAAAGAACTTTCAAAAAATGAAGAATATGATTTTTGTACACAGGGGACGACTCATCCCAAGGCCAAAACCAACTATTCCCTTGGCCTGGGACGAGTGTCTCAGAGGATTTGTCCTGAGGGATGACTCGTCCCATAGGGACGACTCGTGCCCTGGGTTTGTACTAACTATTCCCCGTAAAGGGGATGAACGTATCTGAGGAAGTGTAGATGGGGATGACTCGTGCCCTGGGGGATGAGTCATCCCGTCGACGATGGCAGGTACGTAAATGACTTAAAATTAGGGTTTTCTCGATGGGAAAATATTTATAACGCGTAAATACTAACCCTTGGTTTCCCTAGTGATAAGTGACTATTATATAGTCATTTATCCTTATTTTTATATACTTTTTATTGCATAAATCATCATTTCTCATTTCATTTCATATACTTTTTAGTTCCTTTTCCTTATTTTCTAGATTTTACGCTTTTGGTATTTTTCTTGCTTTTTAAGACAGGTTTTAGGTTCATTTTTATCAAAAGGATACTTGGACACTTCAAGGCAAAAGACTTGGGAGAGCACCAACCAAATCAAGCACACAAAGTTAAAATTCGAGACGGAGCGGCCGTGCGGCAAAGATGGAGCGGCCGTGCACTTGGCCTTTCGGGCCATTTTTGGCCCTAAATTATAGAGTGGCCGTGTCTTGAAGAGGAGCGCCGTGTCATCTTATGGAGCGGCCGTGCGGCTTATATAGGAGCGGCCGTGCGAAGTGTCAAGACTTAAATTCAAATGCGGCGCCAAGGGTCACACGGCCGTGCAACTTCCTTGACGCGGCCGTGCAAAGCGCTTGACTGGGAGACGTAAAGGCACCTTTTGGTTGCACCCGATCGAAGAGTTCCCTCCTTTTTATAAATAGGACCCTAGTGATCGAGTCTAAGACACGAATTATTAGAGAGAAACTACGATATTAGATAGATAGAAAACACAATTACTTGTGATAACAATTTCTAAGGAGATTTGAAGATCAAGTCATTATTTTGTTCTTGAAGTCACTTTGGAAGAAGAGCAATAAAAGTGAAGCATTATTTCCAGCATTTGTTCATCATAAGTCTTTCTTACTCAATCTCTTATTTTAATTGCTTATATATTATAAATGGCTTGTGAGTAATCCCCCATATTCTTGGGGTTGGAAACTCAAAAGCATGCTTATTCATCATCTAAAAATGATTAGTCTTGTCTTCTTTCTTCATCTAAAACAATCTCTTTATATTATTCTCTAAATGCCTTACTTATTGGCGATATCCAATTTGTATGATTCGATCAATTGAGAGAAGTACCTAGCGGAGAATCTCAATTGACGGAACCATATAAAGAAACTAGGTTTATTGATCACGAGAGTAGTTCAATGACCTAGGGATGTTCCTTTAATGGAAAGTATGTTGACTTCCGTCCTTAATGGATTCTTACTAATTATGGTCAGCTAGAGATAGCCGGAATGCCCGTTTGTGACGGGCGGGGGCAAACATAAACGGATTTCTCAAACGGTTAGGACAGAATTAGTGAAGAATACAAACGCTATTGTCCTAGCCCGAAATAGCGTAGGCCTAACATACCATCCTTGCTTTTTATGAAAACCTTTTATTTCTAAGACAATGACAATTTGATGAATAAGAATATGTGTATGATTTCCAATCCCAAGAATGCTTCGTTTTATAAGATTTAAATTAAAAAGTATTTTACGTTTATGATCTCTCTATTATTCTAAAAACAAATTTTATCTACCCCCAATCCTTTCTATATTTTCTAAAAGACAAAAATATCCCTTAAGTAAACCACTGTCTGTGGGATCGACTCGTACTTGCACCCACTATATTACAATAGCCCGTGCGCTTGCGGATATAAAATAAACCGTTAGGTTTCGACTCTAACAAGTTTTTGGCGCCGTTGCGGGACAACGGTTTACTTTTTATTTTTGTCTTTACTACAAATTTTTAGTTTTTATTTTGTTTTTACTATTTTGCTTTCTGTCCTATAATACATTACGTTTAATTTTTCTTCAAGTGTTTTTCTTGTAGTTTATGAAACGGTCTCGGACATTTGTTGATAACTTTGATCCGGAACCCGAAAGAAGCTTTCACGAAAGATTAAGAAGATTTAGAGAAACTCTACGAAAACACATGGACGGAGAACCGCAAACACTGCTAGGACCCTACGGGACTTTGTTAACCCAAGTACCCGGGAACTAGATCCCCTATTGTTGTGCCGAATGCCGGAGCGGCAAACTTCGAGATAAAGCCGCAATTATTGCACATGGTTATGAATAACCAATACGGCGGCCTTGCCTTCGAAGATCCCCATCTACACATCCAAACATTTCTTGAATATTGTGATACTACACGTATTCAAGGTGTTACGGTGGAAGCAATCCGGATGCGCCTTTTTCCATTTTCACTCAAGGATAAGGCGAAACAATGGTTGAATTCGGTCCCCGAGAATTCATTGACAACATGGGACCAAATTCAAGAAGCATTCCTTGGTCGATTTTTCCCACCAAGCAAGGCGCCGAGATACGAACAAAGATCACTAACCTGTCAAACGGATAGTGAGACTTTGTATGATGCATGGGAACGGTTCAAGGAACTTCTCGAGAATGTGCCCCCACCACGGGCTTGAAAAGTGGTTGATTGTTCACACCTTCTACAACGGTCTCATTTTCAAAACAAGAGAGACCATTGATGCCGGCTGCGGGAGGAGCGTTGATGAACAAAGGAGTCGATGAGGCGTACGACCTTATCGAAAACATTGCATTGAACCATTACCAATGGTCAAGCGAGAGGGAGCGGCAACAAGGTACGCCGGTAAATATAATGTTGATGCGATTACTCTTCTCTCCTCTAAAGTTGACATGCTTTTGAAAAAGTTTGAAAATCTTAATGTCAATCCCATTGCTAGTGTAAATGTAGTATGCGAACTATGTGGGTCTAACTCACATAGTACCGGATAGCTGCGAAGTTACTTGACGTTACCTCTAACGATCAAGTGAACTTCGTTAATTCTTTTGGGCAAAAAGGGGGATGTATTCTAATACATACAATCCCAGTGGAGGAATCACCCCAATTTTTCCTACAAGAATAACAACGTTCTTAACCCGCAATCATCTACACAACCTCAGGATTTGCACCTAAGAATTTCAACAACAATGCAAGTACCTTTCCCCCTAAATCTAAATTAGATCTTATAATGGATTTTGTAGTGGAAAATAAAAATTCCCAAGAAAAGATCAATAATGAATTTAGGGAATGTTTTAAATTGCTAAATGCTAGGTTTGATAACTTGGCAGCGCATAATAAGATGCTAGAAACCCAACAAGCTCAACAGGCTACCCCATTGAATAGACCACAAGGGAGTCTTCCCGGTCAACCTCAAAGGCCAAATGAGCAAGTTAATGTGGTAAAAACTAGGGATGAGCAAGAAAAGAAAAACGAATGCCCTAGAAATAATTACAGTCCAATCCCTCCGATGATTGAGACTAGTTTGGGGACGGAATCCCCTAGAGAAAAAGGCAAGGATTATGATGAATTCCTTGATAACTTGGATGCCATTAATGTTAACATTCCTTATTTTAGAAAAGATGAAGATATGCCTTTAGCCGTTAAACCTTTAAAAAAGTTAATTTTTGAAAAAGAAAGGCTAAAAGAAAATGAGAATGTTATGTTAGCGGAAGAGGTAAGCGCCGTTTTGCAAAATAAAGACCCTCCAAAACTAAAGGATCCAGGTACATTCACCATTCCTTGTTGTGTTGGCAGAATAAACATAGATAATCTTTGTCCTTGACTTAGGAGCAAGCGTCGTATAATGCCATTATCGGTTAGCGAGAAGCTTGGTATAGGGAACTCGGACCCACAACCATAACTCTCCAATTGGCAGACCGATCCGTTCAATACCCCGTTGGTATTATGGAAAATTTGCCTTGTCGAGTAGGGAACTTAATCATCCCTGTCGACTTTGTTATCTTGGATATGGCGGAAGACCATTATATTCCCGTCATCTTAGGAAGGCCATTTCTTGCCCTTTGCGGGGGCAATTATAGATGTGAAAAATGGCACATTTTCCCTAAATATAGGGAAAGAAAGGGTCGAATTTAGTATGCATAAGCCAGTTCTCGAAGATCCCTATCTAGAGGCCTATACTCCTAGTGAAGAAGATTGGACCCCAATTGAAGAGACCTACACCCCTAGCGAAGAAAATTGGATTCCTAGTGAAGAAGATTTAATGGGTGAGGAAACAAAATCAAAGGAAGAAATAAAAATGATCTCATAAATATTGAACCTTTGATTTGCAATGATATTTTAGATATTTCTGCATGTCCCAAAACTAACAATGCAGTGAAAAAGTCAAAAAGAACAAAGACGGAGGACACTTCGAGTTTTCGAAAGTGCAAAGACTATAGGTCACTTGTTCTACCCAAGAAATCGGGATGGAAGAAATGTCTACATGAGAAAATACTCATTACCCGGAAGGATGGCAATGGCAAGTTGTCAATGACAAAAGGCCAACCAAATATCATGCATCTCCTACTACGGGAAGGGGTCAAGCTAAGGACCTAAAACAAGCATCATCGGGATGGTAACCGATGGATTATTTGTGTCTTATTTTCATTTTATTTTTATTTTTTAGTTTTTATATTTGTTTGTGCTAACTTTATTTTATAGGGAAAAAGATTTAAAAATGGTGAAATTTAGTTCGCACGGCCGTGCAGCTCTTCTTGGAGCGGCCGTGCAGTTCATATCAAGTTGGAACGTGTTGACTCAGTAAAAGGGACACGGCCGTGCAAGTTCCTTAACACGGCCGTGCAAGGCGTGCAGGGAGTTGCGTCGTTCCGGTCAAAAACGCAGCTTTTCCCCTCCTCCCTTATTTACTTCATCTTCAACCTTTCTCCCTCAAAACCTCCGCCCCACCCACCTTAAATACCCATCTCTCTTCCATTCTAACCCACATTACAACCCTCAATCATCCTCAAATCCACCACTCGAAAATCCCTCCTCCCCCACCAAAATCAGTCCAAAACCCTCCTAAAACCCCAATTCCGAAAATACCAAAACCCTTCACCCATTCCATAAATTCGAAGGGATTACTCTGAATCAAGGTGCAAGGAGGAAGCTTTTGGACATTTCAGTGGCTGTGTATCAAAGATTTCGGGTTTACTCAGCAATTTCTTCGGGTAAGAACTCCTTCATCTCTCTTGTCTTTCAACTTTTCTGGGTTTTGAGATAATGGCTACCAAAGGGAAAGGAAAGGCTGCAGAGAGAGTAACAAAGAAGTCTCGAAAAGAGCAAGGATCTTCCTCTAACTTGAATCCTACTCTCAATACTTTGGGGATTGATTTTAGGAGCCCAAGGGAGACGGCACGTTTTGTTGCCTTGAGTTCAAAAAGGATTAGGCCAACCCAATTTCACGATAGGCTTGCCACAGAGCATTAGGAATTTATGGGGACGCTCTTTACTCTTTTTATGGGAATGAGATCACGATAGCTTCCTTGAGGCATGAGAAAACCTATGAGGTCCTTACCTTAGAATTTACGAGTACATTAAAGGTGAAAATTGTGGAGGAAAATTGTAGAGTGACGGGGAAGAGTTTTTAATCAATTCCATTTGGACTTTCGCCTTGGTGGAAGAGAGCTTCATTGTGACCGGGGTGAGATCGGTAAATTTTGGGGTTATCTTTCCAAACGGAGTCTTTTCCCGACATGCCCATTGAATACTGATGAGACTGTTTTTTGGAACCAAATTACCGGCCTTCCATCCTATACTTCCCGAAGTGCCAAAGCTTCTTCTATCATTCACCCATCCCTCCGCCTCATACATAGGATGTTCGCTTGTACCATCTTTGCTAGAGAAGATAAGGGAACCGTGAATAGAAAGGAGTTGTTTGTTTTATGGAGTTTTGTTTGGGAGCGAAGAAGGATGAACCTTTGCAATTTCTTCTTTGAATTGATTGGTGACATTGTTTCTCCCACCTTTAATGGAGAAATTCATATGGGAGGAATAGTTACTCTTTTTGCCAAACACTTCAATTTTGAAATTCCAAATGATTGGGTTGAGGTGAGAGGGTCAACAAAACTGGATATTCCAACCCTTCGGACTATGCAACTCATTTCGGTAAGAGGGAATAATGAGTATAATTGGTTAGTAGGAGCGGATAAAACGCCCTACATTGTACTCCCAAGCAATAATCTCCCCACCATCCGGATAAGAGAGCCCGAGACTTGGATATTCCCAAATGCCATTGGAGGAGAAGGCCAAGAAGAAGAAGAAGAAGAGATTCAAGCCCCATTGCCACCCGACTTCTACCAAAGGTTCGATCAAATGTTTGCCCAACAAGGTCAACTACTTGAGCAAAATGCTCAAATCCTTCAACAACTCGGCCAAATGGATGGTCGTATTCAATATGCTCAAGGGAGGATTGACGACATTTACAACTATGGGGCAACCTATTGGGACAACTTTCCACCACCACAACCATTTTAGTAAGTTTTTCCCTTTACCCTCCCGGGATTTGGCATTGTTTCTTGAAACATTGAGGACAATGTTCATTTCAAGTGTGGGGGGGTAAATCTATCCTTTTATTTTTCGCTTTATTTTTCGCTTTCTAGTTTTTAAAATTTACTCGCTTTCTAGTATAAATTTAACTGCTTTCTAGTATAATTTTTCTTTTTTAACTTAGTTGCATTTTTTTCTTTTATGCATGTATAATAGTATATATAAACAAAAAAAAAAATCCCTATGATGATCAAAAATCATTATCTTTATGCTTGTCATTTGCCCTAGTATAAATGCCTTTATCTTTCCTCTCATATTTTCTATACACTTAGAAATCTATAAAAAGGAAAAGTATAAGGGATCTTTTTAGGAAATAATTGAAAGCCTCATAAGTTGGTATAGCACAATATAGAATCTCATCAAGGAAAATGCATTTGATTAGAAGGAATTCTTTTATGCTTGGTTATTTATACAAATTTTGAATATATTCTTTTAAGATTGTACATTTTTTTATCTTTATTAGATATTTATTCCCTTTTTAGAAGCACCTTTTTGTTTGCATCCCTTGAATCACACCCTTTCATAAATTCCATCCTTCCATTTTCAAATCAAGTCAAAGAAAAACACTTCTATCTTATTAATAAAAGAGTGACAATGGTCACCAAACCTTAAAAGCAAAAAGAAACCTATTATCTCCTAAGTAACTCGGGGCACGGCGTTATTTGCGACGATGCTTCCTTGCCAAAACGGAAATAATATCCAAAAGTATTCTCGATCTAAGTATTAGGAACATGGGGCTCGCGACCACAATGTCTCCTACTTGAAAGGATCAAGAATAACTTAGGTCTTTTGCAAAAATATAACACGTACAAAAATAAGATAAATTTGTTTGACTTTGACGAGATTTTTCCACTACCATCACCCATTCTTCACCCTTGTGATTCAAGAATGTAATACAATTCTTCGGAACTTCTAAATTGTGAATAAAATGTCTATACCTTCTCTTGTACATCTTAAAGAAATAAAATTCATCTTTTCTAAAAAAATCACTCTAAAAAGTGATAGCTTTTCCTACCAAGAAGATTCTTCCTTCTAGCATGCTTTACTTGGTCAAAATTCTATATATGCTATACTAGGTTATTGTCTTGCATTTTATCTCTTTAAAATATCCCTAAAATATTTCTTCCTAAAATAAATTTTTAAAGGTATTCAAAATATGATTAGATAGATAAAAGGCATTATCTACTAGGCATTCAAGGGCTTGCTACTTTATTTCTGAGGGATCAATCATATTTTTCTCCCTCTCCATATTTCATTCTAAGTTTGCTTGGGGACAAGCAAAGGTTCAAGTGTGGGGGAGTTTGATAAGTGACTATTATATAGTCATTTATCCTTATTTTTATATACTTTTTATTGCATAAATCATCATTTCTCATTTCATTTCATATACTTTTTAGTTCCTTTTCCTTATTTTCTAGATTTTACGCTTTTGGTATTTTTCTTGCTTTTTAAGACGGGTTTTAGGTTCATTTTTATCAAAAGGATACTTGGACACTTCAAGGCAAAAGACTTGGGAGAGCACCAACCAAATCAAGCACACAAAGTTAAAATTCGAGACGGAGCGGCCGTGCGGCAAAGATGGAGCGGCCGTGCACTTGGCCTTTTCGAGGCCATTTTTGGCCCTAAATTATAGAGTGGCCGTGTCTTGAAGAGGAGCGCCCGTGTCATCTTATGGAGCGGCCGTGCGGCTTATATAGGAGCGGCCGTGCGAAGTGTCAAGACTTAAATTCAAATGGCGCCAAGGGTCACACGGCGTGCAACTTCCTTGACGCGGCCGTGCAAACGCGACTGCGACGTAAAGGCACCTTTTGGTTGCACCCGATCGAAGAGTTCCCTCCTTTTATAAATAGGACCCTAGTGATCGAGTCTAAGACACGAATTATTAGAGAGAAACTACGATATTAGATAGATAGAAAACACAATTACTTGTGATAACAATTTCTAAGGAGATTTGAAGATCAAGTCATTATTTTGTTCTTGAAGTCACTTTGGAAGAAGAGCAATAAAAGTGAAGCATTATTTCCAGCATTTGTTCATCATAAGTCTTTCTTACTCAATCTCTTATTTTAATTGCTTATATATTATAAATGGCTTGTGAGTAATCCCCATATTCTTGGGGTTGGAAACTTCAAAAGCATGCTTATTCATCATCTAAAAATGATTAGTCTTGTCTTCTTTCTTCATCTAAAACAATCTCTTTATATTATTCTCTAAATGCCTTACTTATTGGCGATATCCAATTTGTATGATTCGATCAATTGAGAGAAGTACCTAGCGGAGAATCTCAATTGACGGAACCATATAAAGAAACTAGGTTTATTGATCACGAGAGTAGTTGATGACCTAGGGATGTTCCTTTAATGGAAAGTATGTTGACTTCCGTCCTTAATGGATTCTTACTAATTATGGTCAGCTAGAGATAGCCGGAATGCCCGTTTGTGACGGGCGGGGGCAAACATAAACGGATTTCTCAAACAGTTAGGACATAATTAGTGAAGAATACAAACGCTATTGTCCTAGCCCGAAATAGCGTAGGCCTAACATACCATCCTTGCTTTTTATGAAAACCTTTTATTTCTAAGACAATGACAATTTGATGAATAAGAATATGTGTATGATTTCCAATCCCAAGAATGCTTCGTTTTATAAGATTTAAATTAAAAGTATTTTCTGTTTATGATCTCTCTATTATTCTAAAAACAAATTTTATCTACCCCCCAATCCTTTCTATATTTTCTAAAAGACAAAAATATCCCTTAAGTAAACCCTGTCTCTCTGTGGGATCGACTCGTACTTGCACCCGCTATATTACAATAGCCCGTGCGCTTGCGGATATAAAATAAACCGTTAGGTTTCGACTCTAACACCTAGCAGTCATACTCACGTTTTTGGGTTTAGAGAAACACAAAAAGAGTGTTTTTCAATTGTGAATTGAGAAATCAAAACACCAATTCCATATTTCTTCATTGATTGAAAGGAGTTTCAATCAAAGGATCTAGCAATCCACCTAGAACTGTTCTAGGGTTCGTTCAACGCATGGATACACATAGAGGATCTTCGCCAATCAAGATCTAACATTCGTGATTCAAGGATCGTTCATCGAGGATTCACAAGATCTTCAATCTGGAGTTGGAACGCGTTTATCAATGAAAAAGGGCATCAAGGTTGGTATTTCTATTTCATACTTCTTAATTAATCATCTAGAACGGATCCTTGGCTCCGGGTTTTCGAGTTAATTTGCTTTCTTCCGCTGCGCATGGACTCTCGAAACCCAATAGTTCCCTACTTTGGAATCATCGGTTATTGTAAGCAAGTATTTAGTACTGTGCTTCTGTTTGAAAGTTCAGCTGGTACTTGATTATTGTAAGCAAGTATTTAGTACAGTATTATGTGATTATAATGGCATCCGAGCCGAGTTCACTATAATACATACACTTGGTCCCTTTTTTCCTAGCCATTGGCCATGGTTTGGATAGTGGGATAACTCCCCTTTTTAGGGTATAGTCTAGTTGCACATTTGGGTATGACTTTGTGTCATAGTCCCCGTTTGTTGTTGTTGTGATTGGGTTCCGGAACCGCTTCTTCAGCTGCTGCTGCTGCTCGGATCGTGATATTCTTTTGAGGATGAAACCTTGGCTCAGTATCCTTCTAAGTTTTACATTATTGCACTTATGCATTATATGTATATACTCCCTCCGTCCCATAAGTCTTAAGAAAACTTTCCATTTTGGGCGTCCCATAAGTCTTAAGAATTCCCAAAATGAAAACCTTAAATCACTATTCTCTCCACTCATTCTCTCTCCTACATTATTTTAATACTCACAACACCATTATAATTTACTATTCCCTCCACTCATTCTCTCTCCTATTTAATTTTTCACACTCACAACACTTCTTCCACTCATTCTCTCTCCTAATACTATAATAATATTCCTTAATTCCCGTGCCATTTCACTTTTTCTTAAGACTTATGGGACGGAGGGAGTATATCTTTCTTTGTGTTGATAAGATTGTGATATATATATGATGATTTGATGTTATATGATTTCCTAATGTGATTGTATATCATATTGTTGCATATATATAACTTGCTGAGATTTTTCTCACCGCGTCCTTTTATTGCTTTCTTAGATAGAACCAAGACATGGGCTAGGACATGTTGAGCATCGAGAGGGCGCCTAGTGGGGATTGTTTTGGGAAAGGTATTTGTAAGGTTACATTATGTAAATGTATAACCTTGGGGTAGTATTCCGAGACTTTGGCATGTTGTCCTTATTTTGCAACTTTTTAAGGATTGTAAATATTTTTCATTTTGGAACTATGTTCCTTGGTTTGTAAAGAAGTTTGTGTGTGGTTTGTAAAGGGTTGTAAATGGTTTGAAAGTGGTGTGAGTAGATTTTGAAATTGAATGGTTTTACCTTTAATGGCAAGTTAGGAATATTTTCTTAACGTTAAACAGGTTTTGAAATTGATGTATTTTAGAATGGACATTTCGTTTTTTTTTATAAAGGCGTCTTCAGAGCGTGTCTCGGCGTGAGGCCAAGTAAAACCATGATTCGGGGCGCGTCAATAGGTGTGGTACAAGTACAACCGACAACCACAAACATCAAACATACGTTGAACTACTATAACAAGAACTACAAGTAAACGCTAATTCCAACAAAACAAAAAAAACCACGATAACAAGAAAACCTTTATTGGTAAAAATGCTAATTCCAACAGCCACTTTGCCACCATTGCCTGCAACCTCATTGCCTACACTGCCAACAGTCCCAACCATACCAAAGCCCATTTTGTCAACACTTGCTCCACTCCCAGCAGTTTCTCTTCCTACCCTTCCCACAACATTACCAACCATGCCAACAACTATTCCTACAATTCCTTTCTCCTCACCACCCCCATCAAACTAGTCTTCTGAGCATGCCGCAAATTACACTTATTTTCTTTAGCGATAAGAGGTTATATATTTGGGGCTTGTTTACTCCTCTTTTCTTTTTTATTATTTTCTTTTTTGGAGTGAGATTGCATGTATTTGATGTACTAGATATGGTGTGATTTGTTATTTTATTGACTTTTTAGTTATTTGGAAGTACTTGGTATTCATCATCTATCCCTAAGCCAAAAATATAAACAAGATATTAAACATAATGAGGCTGAGCCCACCGCTCATTTGCACACTATTGATTCTACATACAAAACCTCTGACTGAACTTAAATATAGAGACATATCTCTTCATATAATGAAACCCATTATCCAAAAAGAACTTGAAGAAATGTTTTTTAACAGCCCCCAAGTAACTTTTAGAAGAACCGATCAATGCAGAAATGGTATAAATTGTATTGTTGTAAGGTGAATGAATAGGAATAAAATTGAGGTTAAAATGATAAGGGTTGGAATATATATATATATATTTATATATATATATATATATATATATATATATATATATATATATATATATATATAGAGTAGGTCTGCTGAGAAACGCGTTTCTCCATAACTATGGAGAAACGCATTTTTAATAGCCAGAAACTATACGTTTGATAACCAGAAGAAAATTTTTGGATATCAGTCTCAAAGGGTTCTGGATATCCAGAAGCTTTGGAACGGATATCCAGAAGCCTTTGGGCGGATATCCAGAAACATATTTGAAGCCAAATCCAAGGCCAAGACCACAAATTGCTTATTGAAGGTTTCTGGATATCCAGAAACCTTCAAATGTATATCCGAAACCATCAAATGAATATCTGAAACATATTTGAAGCCAAATCCAAGGCCAAGACCAAAATGCTTATTGAAGGTTTACGGATATCCAGAAACCTTCAAATGTATATCCGAAACCATCAAATGAATATCCAGAAACATTTTAAAAGTTTACGGATATCATTTTGAAGGTTTCGGATATCACTTTCATAAGCTTCCGGATATCCTTTCAAAGGGTTACGGATATCCAGAACCTTTGAGACCGATATCCGAGTAACCATGGGACAAGGTCATGGCCAATACAAAAGTTTAGGATATCCTTTCAATAGCTTCGGATACCCGTAACCCGTTTCTCCATAACTTATGGAGAAACGCGTTTCTCCCTAGATTTTACGATATATATATATATATATATATATATATATATATATATATATATATATATATATATATATATATATATATATATATATATGTGTGTGTGTGTGTGTGTGTGTGTGTGTGTGTGTGTGTGTGTTGCATGTTATATTGATGAAAGTTATTGAGTTGAAATGGTTTTGGAATAAATGGAAAATAGGTTTTGGGATGAGTAAAACGAATTGCGGGTATAGTGGTTTAATTTAAAGTGAAGGGGTTAATATATATATATATATATATATACATATATATATATACATATATATATATACATATACATATATATATATACATATATACATATACATATACATATATACATATATATATATACATATACATATATATATATACATATATATATATACATATATATATATATACATATATATATACATATATATATATACATATATATATACATATATATATATATATACACATATATATATATACATATATACATATATATATATATATATATACATATATACATATACATATATATATATATATATATATATATATATATATATATATATATATATGTTGGGGACGGATTTTTCACTATATGTATATGGTTGGCATCTTTAGCAGGTCAACATGTCAAGACGCCTCAGCATCCTGATCTCCACAACTTGACCTCTACAACTTGATCTCCACAACTTGGTCCACAACTTGGTCCACAACTTGGTCCACAAGTTGACTTTTTACAAGTTGACTTTACATGTTGAGTTCACATCTTGGACCGACATCTTGGCTCAACGTCTTCATCAACATCTTGAAACCGGACCAACTTGGGAGCAGTTTTGCGGTTGCAATTTTTTAGGAGTCATATGCGCATACCAGTTCAACCACGACTCTCCACCAACCACCATCAATAGTCATGCCCGAAATCTTCTCCTCAGCAACTCCATCATGCCGAATTTTTTGGGATTTGATTATTATCTTTTTATTTTACCTTTATTATAAATAGGGGTATGGAGAAGAAAGAAGACACGTGTATTCACGCACTCACAATCACTTTTGTAATTCTCTCCATACTTTCGGGCTTGTAACTCACTGATCATAGTAAAACTTTGGTCAAGGTAGGTCTTCCGAAACCTCCCGAGGTTTTATGCCGGCGAACGAGTTGTTCAAGGGCTTTCCTCGTCAAAATCCTTTGTCATTTTCATTTTGATTACACACACAAATCTATATTCCAATTCACCCAATTCTTTCCTTGAAATATTTGGTTATTTACAATTACTTGTCGAAATTTGACCAAAACAATTTGGCGCCGTCTGTGGGAACTTTGGTTTTTTAGATTTGTTTAGAACATCAAAATGGTCAATCCAACTTCCGGTCAGGTAACCTCAGTAACCTCCGCGGCTGGGGGCAGGGCGACTGGGGGGCAGCAAGATGCACCTCGAGAGATGACCGCGTCTGAAATCAATCTTGGTTTCGTGACTAATATGGCAACCATGTTGAATGAACTGAATAAGCGAATGGATGCTCAGCAGGATACCAATACTAGGATTTTCAATGCAATTGAGAGTCTGCGAAAAGGGAATCAAGTTGAGCCTCAAGTTGTAACTCCATTATCGCCGTTATTTCCTAGAACTCTTTTTAATGCAGGTACTGGGGGCAATCTTGGAGACATCCCCTGTAGGCGAAAAGGCGGATGCAGTCGATAGTACAAGCTGTGACAACTAGTCAAGTTGCCCAACATGGTCACACCTTCCCATTCGGCCAACTGTGCCAACATCTGGCTATACTTATGCCACTCCGTCTTCAGGACAAACAGGGAGTTTTTTTTAATGCATTTGATCATTCTGCTTCTCAATTTTATGCTAACACTTTTGCAGAAAGTCAAGTTGCTAGAGAGTTGCAGCAGATCAAAGAGATGATTAGGAATGTGCCTGGAGTTACCTTGCCTTATCATCAAGCTTCTCCAACTTGTTATAATGAGTCTCGCTTTGTTCCAGCAATAGCCAACATGGAGATCCCGAAGAGATTTGCAGTGCCCCACATGAAGAAGTACGATGGGAGCACAGATCCAGTAGAGTATGTGTTGCTATACCAAGAATTAATGGACATTATCAGCATTCCTTCAATCTTCAAAGAGGCCTGTCTTTGTAGGGGCTTTGGTTCCACCTTGTCTGGACCAGCTTTGAAATGGCTAACCGGCCTATCTCTAAACTCTATATCATCTTATTCTCAATTAGTCAATATGTTTGTGAATCAATTTTCATGTAATAGAGCTTTTGAGAAACTAACTAGTGACCTCTACAGGGTGGTGCAACGACCTGACGAAAGCTTGAAAGACTATTTGAACAGGTTCAACAAAGAGGCAGTGACTATCCCCAACTTGAACATGTTCACAGCCACCGAGGCGTTCAGATTGGGCTTGAAAAAGGGATCACCTTATTATGACGAATTGATCATGACTCCATGCAAGAGACTTGAAGATGTCCGGACGAGAGCTGTTAAATTCATCAGACTGGAAGAAGATAAGCTCATAGTCCTAAAATAACCACAATGAGGTTGACAAAATAAGAAAAGATGACCGCCTATCTTCAACATGTCAAAATATTAGCAAAAAAGTACCTCAAGTTGTATTTCATGTAAGTTGTCATTTTTTCATAAAAGCAAACTCCGAAAACAGGTATGATTTAAATTTTGTCAAGTCATTTATTTATGTTTGTCAATTCTTATGTTATGCTAAAAATTCTTACTGACTTAAGCATCAGAGGGGTAAAGCTAACACCCAATCCTAACATGAATTTGTTTTGCAAGGTATACAACTTGAACAAATAGCTTAGGCTCAACATGTTGACACGCCAAGCAGGCGATACATGTTGAGACCTAAGCTGGAGCTTGAACTCAACATGTTGACACGCCGATACGGCCGATACATGTTGAGACCTAGGCGGAGCGAGGCTCAACATGTTGACACGCCGCACGGGCCGATACATGTTGAGACCTAAGGCTGGAGCAGGCTCAACATGTTGACACGCCGCACGGGCCGATACATGTTGAGACCTAAGCCGGAGCGGTGTCAAACATGTTGACACGCCGGCACGGGCCGATACATGTTTGAACCTCGAGGAAGAAAAATTTCAACATGTTGACACGCCGTGCGGGCCGATACATATTGAAACGTTAGCTGGAGAGGGATAGAACATGTTGACACGCCAGGACGGCTGATACTTGTTCTATTTCTTCAAACGAATTAAGGTTTTGACACCTTTGCCTGGGCGCACGATTTCACACTTATTCAAGTTGTGACTATTGGTTGTAACATTAACATGTTACCAAACGAATTAAGGTTTTGACACCTTCGCCTGGGCGCACGTTTTCACACTTATTCAAGTTGTGAACTACTGGTTGTAACATTTTCATGTTACCTTCTGCTTATAACATCAACATGTTATCAATATGAACACCCGAAAAAGATGAAAGTCATCTTCCAATCAACTGAGGAGTGAAGATTAACATCTTCGCCGAAAATCAAGTTCAACACACAAAAGTAAACATTTCAAGCAAAGACATGCCAAATCAAATATAAAAATTTTGAGGACCAACCCTCATCTAACATACCAAATTTCAAACATCTTAACTAATGTTACTCAAAGCTTTATCTTGGTTTCTATCAAGCTTCGTTTATAAATTTTCAAGGCGTTGGACAACTCTTTGGCGTAATCAACCGCTTCCTTAATGTCGATGGGGAGAGTAGCAGTTTTAAAATTCCTTGAATCTCCAAGTTTTCTCCGATTCAAGAAATTTTTGGGGGCAATTGTTGGGGACGGATTTTTCACTATATGTATATGGTTGGCATCTTAAGCAGGTCAACATGTCAAGACGCCTCAGCATCCTGATCTCCACAACTTGACCTCTACAACTTGATCTCCACAACTTGGTCCACAACTTGGTCCACAACTTGGTCCACAAGTTGACTTTTTACAAGTTGACTTTTTACAAGTTGACTTTACATGTTGAGTTCACATCTTGGACCGACATCTTGGCTCAACGTCTTCATCAACATCTTGAAACCGGACCAACTTGGGAGCAGTTTTGCGGTTGCAATTTTTTAGGAGCCATATGCGCATACCAGTTCAACCACGACTCTCCACCAACCACCATCAACAGTCATGCCCGAAATCTTCTCCTCAGCAACTCCATCATGCCGAAATTTTTGGGATTTGATTATTATCTTTTTATTTTACCTTTATTATAAATAGGGGTATGGAGAAGAAAGAAGACACGTGTATTCACGCACTCACAATCACTTTTGTAATTCTCTCTATACTTCCGGGCTTGTAACTCACTGATCATAGTAAAACTTTGGTCAAGGTAGGTCTTCCAAAACCTCCCGAGGTTTTATGCCGGCGAACGAGTTGTTCAAGGGCTTTCCTCGTCAAAATCCTTTGTCATTTTCATTTTGATTACACACACAAATCTATATTCCAATTCACCCAATTCTTTCCTTGAAATATTTGGTTATTTACAATCACTTGTCGAAATTTGACCAAAACTATATATATATATATATATATATATATATATATATATATATATATATATATATATATATATATATATATATATATATATATATATATATATATATATAAATGTTGTTTGGGCACTTTGGAACATTTGTGGTTGAATTAGAAATGTATTGGAATGAGTTGAACTAAGGATGGGTTATTGTGTTGTTATTAAGGTGGAAGTGTAAGTATTGCATATAGCAATTGATCAATTTCCTTGAATAGGAATGGATTGAAGTTTAATAATGAATATCATGAAGTTATTGGGCTTGACCTATTTTAGAAAAGGGTTTAATGGTGATCCTAAATTATTGAGGATATATAATGATTCCTAAACTTAGAATAAGAACAGCCGCGTCGGCGTCGACATAGGCTAAAGGTACAATCGTTAGAGTTTTAAAGCTATTACTTATACAACTATGGATTTTAGCATTTATTATTATTATGGTTATTATAAGGATGGATTAAGAAGTCAAGAAAAGTATGAATGATTTCAAATTGAGAAAAGGAAGGATTTTTAGTTCATTTGATGTTAATGTTACAATTGTGGAAGTATGTGTGTTGTAAGGAAACGTTTGGTCTTTTTACTTTGAGTTTGGAATAATGGAAATGGCTTTGGGTTGAGTGGAATAGCTTAAGGTACTTTTGTTTTATGTTGAATTGAAGTTTGGGTTTGGGTAATGTTGTTTCAGCTGAAGAAAATGGAATTCTAAATAGTGTTAAATGGATTGCTGATGTTTCATCTCTGTTTATGAGTTTTTGTTCAGGGCAAGAGTCGTGCCCTATGTCACGAGTCATGCCAAGCAGTCATGACAAGTCGTGCCTTGGGGTGGACGACTGTATCAGGCTGGGTGTAAAAGGGTCACGAGTCGTGCCCTGGCCAGTTTCGCTGAATTGTTTTCAAAGCCATGTAGGTTCAATTAAGTATCATATATTTCAACCAATTAGACACTATGATCAAAGTACAACATACGAACAACAACCTGATGTCTTAACATACCAATCATGATAATTGGAAAATGTTTAAATGTGTGGTTAAAGTAGGTTGGAACCATTGATTCCATTGAACCTAACTTGCTTAATATTCTCATATGATCGATGATACATCCTTGAATGGTTATTATAAGTGTGTAGACCTTATGTGTTGCACCTTTTGCATTTTTTTGACATCTTTATGATGTGCTTGATTAGGGTTCCACACTTTGGAATCCTAAGTTGAATTGAATTGGTTAAAGGATGGTTTAGCCTTAGTGCTACTTGTGATTGATACTTGTTATCATTTTGATATTCTATATTGGTGTGGTTCCCTACTTTGGAATCATCGGTTATTGTAAGCAAGTATTTAGTACTGTGCTTGTGTTTGAAAGTTCAGCTAGTACTTGATTGTTGGGAAGTATTATGTGATTATAATGGCACCCGAGCCGAGTTCATTATAATCCATACATACACTGGGTCCCTTTTTGCCCAGCAATTGGCCTTGGTTTGGGTTGTGGGCTAGCTCCCCTTTTTAGGGTGTAGTCTAGTTGCACATTTGGGTATGACTTTGTGTCATAGTCCCCGTTTGTTGTTGTTGTGATTGGGTTCCGGAATTGCTTCTTCAGCTGATGCTGCTGCTCGGATCGTGATATCCTTTTGAGGATGAAACCTTGGCTCAGTATTCTTCTAAGTTTTACATTATTGCACTTATGTATTATATGTATATATATATCTTTCTTTGTGTTGATAAGATTGTGATATATATATGATGATTTGATGTTATATGATTTCCTAATGTGATTGCATATATAATAACTTGCTGAGATTTTTCTCACCCCGTCCTTTTATTGCTTTCTTAGATAGAGCCGAGATAGGGGCTAGGACACGTTGAGCACCGAGAGGGTGCCTAGTGGGGATTGTTTTGGGAAAGGCATTTGTAAGGTTACATTATGTAAATGTATAACCTTGGGGTAGTATTCCGAGACTTTGGCATGTTGTCCTTATTTTGCAACTTTTTAAGGATTGTAAATATTTTTCATTTTGGAACTATGTTCCTTGGTTTGTAAAGAAGTTTGTGTGTGGTTTGTAAAGGGTTGTAAATGGTTTGAAAGTGGTGTGAGTTATTTTTGAAGTTGAATGGTTTTACCTTTAATGGCAAGTAAGGAAAGTTTTCTTAACGTTAAACAGGTTTTGAAATTGACGTATTTTAGAATGGACATTTCGATTTTTTTTATAAAGGCGTCTTCAGAGTGTAACGGCCCCGAATTTCCATAATTTCCATAATTCCATAAACATAAATAAATACCCAAAAATACGGGTCCACAACGGTAACTTAAGTCAAACCATTACATAAGTGCGGAAAGATCAGATGTAACGGCTAAGTACAGTAACTAGTACTAATAAAAGTTCTGAAATTCGGAATCATTAAATAATTCATTTATTCTACTTAATTTCTCCGCCTCTTTCTGATGACGGTTCTCCTCCTTTCTATTCCGATCCTGAGGGAAAAAGAAAATGAAGGAATGAGCGAACAATGCCCAGTAAGTTCATACGTGGTCTCATCGATACAATGAGGAGACGACTAGAAAGAACGCATCCAAAAATTATATTCAAGGATAGGTTATAAACAACAATTATGTGTATATTTCATAGCAAAGAAAGTGTGGCAACTACAACTTTGTTATGTTTTCAGACTTCCGTCAATTCCATGGGTCATACCCTACATTGAGTAATTCCCAAAACAACGAACAACTACATTGATGTCGTGTTTTCATAATACATGCTTTTCTCATTAAGCATAGTTTCATAACTAGTAAATTATAATGCATACTAGTTATTACATGGGTTATACCCTACATTGAGTATTCCCATAATTTTTCATAATACATGCTTTTCTCATTAAGCATAATTTCATAACTAGTAAATAATAATGCATACTAATTATTACATACAGTGCATTCCAAGGTACAAGAACATACATAGCAATTTCAATATTTGCAGATATTCCATGAACAAGAACATATCACAGAATAAGGAATTTTCAATGACGATACATTTCATCAGAGTATTTTTAAAAAATTACTATCAGCCACAGATAGCATTCACGTTTTGAAAAGACTCAATGGAGTTTCCAAACGAATTGATATTCAAGAGTACTTAGGATCGTAATTCCTTACCTTAGCTTTGCTTCCTTGCTTAGCAACGCCCTTTACGCGAAATCTACAATCACGTAATAGCATATTTTAGGCACAAGTAATCTTTTATTACTTCTTATGCACATATACTTCCTTTCCTTAGTTAACCTATGAGTTATTCTTAGACTCACCTTAATTGGTTAACTAACCTTCTATTTTTTAGAAGCTTTCCTAATTTAGCAGTTTCTTAAACTTAGAAACTTTCTATTTCGAAATTCTAACACTTTGGAACCTAAGTCTTTTAGTATTCTTAAAGTGTTATTCTTCTTCTTTTCCTTTGGTATAATCCCTTTAAAGTCTTTAGACTTCCCCTAAATTCCTAAAGGTTCCTTTAGGTTTTCTTAATTTCAACAAAGTCCTTTAACTTTCCAAATTTTACAAAATAGTCCCTCAACTTTTGAAAAATTACAAAACAGTCCCTCAACTTTTGGGAAATTACAAAACAGTCCCTCAACTTTTGAAAAATTACTAAACAGTCCCTCAATTTTTCAGTAATTGCAAAATAGTCCTTCAGATTTTAAAAATCACAGAACAGTCCCTCAGAACTTTTGAACTTTTCAGTTCAGTCCTGAAGTTAACTGTTCAGTTAGTAACTTAACTGAAAAATCCTTTCAGCTTTGAAAACTCTGCAGTTTAGTCCCTTTTTCCGTTTAAAAACTAACGGTTTTTATATAAACTAACAAAAATATTAACACTTAAGTGGAGAACACCCAATCAAGTCAAGAACACCTTCTACGACTCCCGGGTTGTTTTAAAAATGTTTTGTTCTTCATTTAATTTTTTTAAACATTAAACAATTATTTAATTTCTATATTCTTTAATAAAAACCCCTTTAATCATATTAATTGTGTTTGATTCAATTTCAAATCAATATGAACTAGGGTTAGGGTTATTTCATTATAACCTACAATTCCCCAATAATTAAATCCTTAATTTATTACATAAACCCTAGGATTAATCATTGGAAATCCAATAATGGCTAAACCTAGAATTAAATGATTTTAAACTTTGAAAAATCATAACTAATTCAATTTAAATCGGAATTGAATGAAACAAAAACTAGATTGTAGGTTATTATCTTACCTTGATTTTTGATGAAGAAACAATGGCCAAAGGAAGAACAAAAACGGCTGAACTCCTCCCCCAACCAAACCGGCCGCCGCCCCCTTCCCTTCTAGGTTTAGGTTTTTGAATTTTTCTTTTTTTTTTTCTTTGCTAAATGAGAGATTGTGAGGAAAATTAATAATGAGGTTTTATTTTTATACCCTAGGCTTTCACCTCCTTGGGCCCCTTGACTCCCTAAGCCCAACTTAGCCCACTTAGTTTAATTAATTAAATTGGTCCATTTAATTAATCCAAGTCCAATTCAATTAAGGAGTATTATTTTATTATTATTATAATTAAAATAATACTAAAAATTTTAAAAATTTTCGGGTCTTTACATTCTTACCCCCTTAAAAGAGTTTGGTCCTCCAAACTAAACGTACCTTAATTTTTGAAGAGATCGGGATACATTTCCCTCATTTCGTTTTCGAGCTCCCATGTCGCCTCACGTTCTGAGTGGTTGCTCCATTGTACCTTCACGTACGGTATAACTCGCCTTCGCAGATTCTGGTCCTTCCGGTCCACAATCTTAATCGGTTTCTCGTCATAACTCAAATCTGTTCGAAGCCTTAGCTGCTTGTATTCAATTACATGACTAGCATCTGCCATATACTTTCTTAACATGGATACGTGAAATACATTGTGTACCCCAGCAAGTACAGGTGGTAAGGCTAATCGATATGCCATCTTTCCAACTCTATCCAAGATCTCAAATGGTCCTACGTACCTTGGACTCAACTTTCCTTTTATACCAAACCTCATAATACCTTTGGTTGGTGAGATCTTCAAAAACACATGACCTCTCACTTGAAATTCTAAATCGCGTCGTACATTGTGCACGTACGATTTCTGTCTACTTTGTACCGTTAATAACCATTCCGAATATGTTGTACCTTAATTTTCAGAAAGTGAGTCGACTTCATAAGTCTCTCCACTATGACCCAAATCGCGTTATGACCTTTCAACGTCTTCAGTAATCCAACCACTAAGTCCATTGCTATAATCTCTCATTTCCATTGACAATGAAAGATACTCTTCCAATAACAAGTAGTGGTACTTTTACAATTAACATATAGTGATTTTATACACATATGTCTGTCAATTCTTAAGTATTGGTGCACCTTTCATCTAGGTGACTCCGATACACCTTTTCAGGCGATCGTTGAATAAGGTTCCCTGCGCTTTTATCAAAGCGCTCCCTTATCCGGATGCATCATGATAATCACATCTATAGAATTTAAGGTCATTTCAATTCGTCTAAACCAATTCATTCAACATTAAGGTCATTTCAATTCGTCTAAACCAATTCATTCAACATTAAGGTCATTTCAATCTGTCTAGACCAATTCATTTAATATTAAGGTCATTTCAATCTGTCTAGACCAATTCATTTAATATTAAGGTCATTTCAATCTGTCTAGACCAATTCATTTAATATTAAGGTCATTTCAATCTGTCTAGACCAATTCATTTAATATTAAGGTCATTTCAATCTGTCTAGACCAATTTATACAAAGTCCTCATCAAATGGACATAATAATAGTATATGTAGTGTTCAAGGTACGAGAACACAAAAATCAATTCCACTCATCACAGATACCCATTAATTTCCTATACATCTTTGTATTCCTGGTATGAACAGAAAATTTCGAATAGTGCGATTCTTGTAAGATCTCTCGCTTTTTGTCTTGGTTGTCTGGTATCCAAATTCCCGACTTATACCTTAAGATCCCATCTTCGCCCATACGAAGATCTTTGCCTTGTCCTTTGCCCATGAGGACATCTCTCTCATCGTCTACACCCTGAGCCTCCTTAACTCTCTCCAAAAATGTAGGTTGAACAATTAACTGAGTTAGATACCCTCTAACTCGCACTGCTAAGTTTGAACCCACAACGTTATTCCACGCACTTACCCCCTTAGAAATTAATGCCACTAAGGTTCCCCTATTCTTCCTATTCAATGCATCGGCCACCTTATTGGCCTCCCTGGTGATACAAAATGGTACAATCATAATCTTTAAGTAATTATAATCATCTCCTTTGCCTCATATTAAGTTCCTTTTGGGTGAAAATATACTTAAGACCCTTATGATACGTATGAATCTAACAAGTCGTTTCGTACAAGTAATGTCTCCAAATCTTTAATGCAAACACCACTGTTGCTGACCCTAAATCATGAGTCGGGTAATTCTTCTCGCGTTTTTTTTTCCTTGACACGTAGTCTATAACCTTATCATTCTGCATCAATACGCAGCCTAATCTTTTAAGCGAAGCATCGCTATAAATTACAAATCCGTCTGATCCAGATGGTAACGGAAGAACTGGTGCAGAGACTAATCTTTGATTCAGTTCCTGAAAATTCTTTTCACATTCTTCTGACCAAACTAACCTTGTTCCTTTCTGCGTTAATCTAATTAACGGTCCTGGCAACTTAGAGAATCCTTCAATGAATCTCCTATAGTAACTAGCCAATTCCAAGAAGTTTCTTATCTCACTAACTGTGGTTGGTCTTTCCCAATTCACTATAGCTTCTAGTTTTGTTGGATCCACTGCAACTTCATCCTTAGATATCACATGTCCTAAGAATGCCACTTTCTCCAACCAAAATTCACACTTTTTAAACTTAGCATACAATTTCTGCTTCCTTAAAATTTCCAGTACCAATCTTAAGTGTTATGCATGCTCCTCCTTAGTTCTCGAATATACTAGTATGTCATCAATAAATACAATAACGCACTTATCTAGATACTCATGAAACACTATATTCATCAGTTCCATAAATGCTGCTGGTGCATTGGTTAGTCCGAATGGCATCACAACGAACTCATAATGTCCATACCTTGTTCTAAAGGCAGTCTTAGCAACATCCTCGCTTTTAACCCTCAACTGATGATACCCAGAACGAAGGTCTATCTTCGAGAAGTAACACGCTCCCTTTAGTTGATCAAACAGGTCGTCAATCCTAGGCAACGGATATTGATTTCTTATTGTCACTTTATTCAATTCGCGGTAATCAATGCACAGCCTCATCGAACCATCCTTCTTTTTCACAAATAAAACTGGTGCTCCCCAAGGTGAAACACTTGGTCGGATCAGACCCTTGTCTAGCAGTTCTTGCAGTTGCTCTTTCAATTCCTTCAATTCTGTGGGGGCCATTCTATACGGTGCTCTCGATATTGGTGTCGTCTCTGGTACCAATTCTATCGAGAATTCAACTTCTCTCTCTGGTGGTATCCCTGGCAAGTCTTCAGGAAATATGTCCTTGAATTCCCTTATTACCTCCAGCGATTCTATATTTACTTCCTTGGTATCGGTCTCGCCGATATAGGCCAAAAATCCTTCACATCCTTTCCTCAGTAGTTTTCGAGCCTTCATTACCGTGATCATACTTATCGGCCTTCTAGGTTTCAAGTTCATTTTCTTTGCCTAATAAGCACTAATAATTTAATGCGTAGCACCAGAATCAAACAATACATATCCATCACTAGAATAGAGTTGACTTGTATCTTCAACAAAATCATTGGTGGCTCTTGCGTCCTTGACAATCATGGTAACACTCGTCCACAATCACTACCGGTTCTTTTATCATCTTTTCTTCCTTGAGCAATTTCAGCTTCCTTTGGTTCTGGGTGCTTCCACTGCGGATGTCCCATCTCGTCACAATTGTACTATTTCTTTTCCTTGTGCTTTCTCTCACACACTTGACATTTCTCAGTAGTTCCTCGCCCTTGGGCATCAATTTTTTTGTTCCCATCCTTGCGGTTATCGGGCTTCTTATTATGGTACTTGCTTGCAGTACCTTCTTTCTACGGTTCTTATCCGTAGCTTCTCTTTTGTTACTGGTCCCATCTTGGTCCCGACTTCCCGGTTTCCGATTGGCACTTTTCGGTCCACTAGCTTCTTTGATATGTAATAGTACTATAATATTTAGTTTAACTAACTCACTATATATATACGTAGCCGTCTTGCTAGTTAATACTTTACGGTTCCGTCTCAAAAGACTAACTTCGGTTTTATATTTCCGTCTCAACAGACTATAATTAAATTTATTTATTTTTTTTCGTCTCAACAGACTATACTTTAACTTTCTTATCTCCGTCTCAACAGACTAGATTTTAACTTTTGAAGATTTTCCGTTTCTAAAACACATTAATAGTTCTTCTTGTTAACCTACGAGTTATCCTTGACTCCTTGGTTTGGTTAACTAAGCTTTCTATCTTAGGAAACTTTCCTAAAATAGTAACTTTCTAAATTTAGTAACTTTCTAAATTTAGTAACCTTCCCCCCTTAGGGACATTATAGTTAGGGAAAATATGACTTCTTATAGGTTTGTTACTTGGATAATTACCTCATTGAGTCCGTCTCAAAAGATTTTAACTTTTTCCTTTTAATCGTCGATTCATCATATCTTTGGTCGTTTCAATAGACCACTCATCAATTACCGGTCGTTTCACTAGACCCAAACTTAATTACACTCGACCATTTCAATAGGCCGTTCATCTTTTCACATTGGTCGTTTCAGTAGACCAATCATTGTTCTCACTTGGCCATTTCAATCACCCAAATGCTTTTCACACATGGTCTTTTCACTTGACCAACTTTCTCGTTCTAGGTTAGCACACACGTTTAACACTTCAGAACAAAACATAAACAATTCCTCCAAATAAACTCCAATATTATCATTGCATTAAACTCTTTAAATTCCACAAAATATCTGGAGTTCGTTTAGAACTAACTACTCATTTTCTCTACTCATAAATAACTCAACGTCCCACTTTTCAATCGTGAAACAACACCTTCCTAGGTCTTCCCTTAGGTCTTTCACTAGGTACCTTTTGGTGTCTTTTTAGAACCTCTTGGTCTTCCTCTAGACCTTCTTACTGTCTCTAACTCTTAATCGTCATCTTCAATTACAATTGGAGTAGCTTCACTACTCCCAATCTCTTCAGCTTGTACCTCAAGTATCTATACCTTAGGAATGTCATCCTCTATTACCTCGATAACTGCCTCGTCTTTTTCTATAGGTACCTTTGACTCTCCTAGGTCATATTACCAACAAAACTCAAAGAATATCTCCTGATCATCTCCTAGAATCAAGACAGGTCATCATTAGTATATCTTCAATACATAATATTTATATACTTAAAGTAATTATGCTTTAATCTTCCAAAGCAACGAGTAAGTTATTCCTTTAACCTTTTCACTTAGTTTTCCTAACTTTATAATTTTCAAACCTAGAACCATTTCTTAATTCTGGGTTTCATTCCTCAAAAGTCGATTCTATTACTCCAAGGTACTTAGATCTAACACTTCCCATGAGACCTAAAACCGGAGCTTTGATACCAACTGTAACGACCCCGAATTTCCATAATATCCATAATTCCATAAACATAAATAAATACCCAAAAATACGGGTCCACAACGGTAACTTAAGTCAAACCATTACATAAGTGCGGAAAGATCAGATGTAACGGCTAAGTACAGTAACTAGTACTAATAAAAGTTACAAATTCGGAATCATTAAATAATTCATTTATTCTACTTAATTTCTCCGCCTCTTTCTGATGACGGTTCTCCTCCTTTCTATTCCGATCCTGAGGGAAAAAGAAAATGAAGGAATGAGCGAACAATGCCCAGTAAGTTCATACGTGGTCTCATCGATACAATGAGGAGACGACTAGAAAGAACGCATCCAAAAATTATATTCAAGGATAGGTTATAAACAACAATTATGTGTATATTTCATAGCAAAGAAAGTGTGGCAACTACAACTTTGTTATATTTTCAGACTTCCGTCAATTCCATGGGTCATACCCTACATTGAGTAATTCCCAAAACAACGAACAACTACATTGATGTCGTGTTTTCATAATACATGCTTTTCTCATTAAGCATAGTTTTATAAATAGTAAATTATAATGCATACTAGTTATTACATGGGTTATACCCTACATTGAGTATTCCCATAATTTTTCATAATACATGCTTTTCTCATTAAGCATAATTTCATAACTAGTAAATAATAATGCATACTAGTTATTACATACAGTGCATTTCAAGGTACAAGAACACACATAGCAATTTCAATATTTGCAGATATTCCATGAACAAGAACATATCACAGAATAAGGAATTTTCAATGACGATACATTTCATCAGAGTATTTTTAAAAAATTACTATCAGCCACAGATAACATTCACGTTTTGAAAAGACTCAATGGAGTTTCCAAACGAATTGATATTCAAGAGTACTTAGGATCGTAATTCCTTACCTTAGCTTTGCTTCCTTGCTTAGCAACGCCCTTTACGCGAAATCTACAATCACGTAATAGCATATTTTAGGCACAAGTAATCTTTTATTACTTCTTATGCACCTATACTTCCTTTCCTTAGTTAACCTATGAGTTATTCTTAGACTCACCTTAATTGGTTAACTAACCTTCTATTTTTTAGAAGCTTTCCTAATTTAGCAGTTTCTTAAACTTAGAAACTTTCTATTTCGAAATTCTAACACTTTGGAACCTAAGTCTTTTAGTATTCTTAAAGTGTTATTCTTCTTCTTTTCTTTTGGTATAATCCCTTTAAAGTTTTTAGACTTCCCCTAAATTCCTAAAGGTTCCTTTAGGTTTTCTTAATTTCAACAAAGTCCTTTAACTTTCCAAATTTTACAAAATAGTCCCTCAACTTTTGAAAAATTACAAAACAGTCCCTCAACTTTTGGGAAATTACAAAACTGTCCCTCAACTTTTGAAAAATTACTAAACAGTCCCTCAACTTTTCAGTAATTGCAAAATAGTCCTTCAGATTTTAAAAATTACAAAACAGTCCCTCAGAACTTTTGAACTTTTCAGTTCAGTCCTGAAGTTAACTGTTCAGTTAGTAACTTAACTGAAAAATTCTTTCAGCTTTGAAAACTCTGCAGTTTAGTCCCTTTTTCCGTTTAAAAACTAACAGTTTTTATATAAACTAACAAAAATATTAACACTTAAGTGGAGAACACCCAATCAAGCCAAGAACACCCTTCGGCCGACTCCCAGGTTGTTTTAAAAAAAATGTTTTGTTCCTCTTTTAATTTTTTTTAAACATTAAACAATTATTTAATTTCTATATTCTTTAATAAAAACCCCTTTAATCATATTAATTGTGTTTGATTCAATTTCAAATCAATATGAACTAGGGTTAGGGTTATTTCATTATAACCTACAATTTCCCAATAATTAAATCCTTAATTTATTACATAAACCCTAGGATTAATCATTGGAAATCCAATAATGGCTAAACCTAGAATTAAATGATTTTAAACTTTGAAAAATCATAACTAATTCAATTTAAATCGGAATTGAATGAAACAAAAACTAGATTGTAGGTTATTATCTTACCTTGATTTTTGATGAAGAAACAATGGCCAAAGGAAGAACAAAAACGGCTGAACTCCTCCCCCAAGCAAACCGGCTGCCGGCCCCTTCCCTTCTAGGTTTAGGTTTTTGAATTTTTCTTTTTTTTTTTTCTTTGCTAAATGAGAGATTGTGAGGAAAATTAATAATGAGGTTTTATTTTTATATCCTAGGCTTTCACCTCCTTGGGCCCCTTGACTCCCTAAGCCCAACTTAGCCCACTTAGTTTAATTAATTAAATTGGTCCATTTAATTAATCCAAGTCCAATTCAATTAAGGAGTATTATTTTATTATTATTATAATTAAAATAATACTAAAAATTCTAAAAATTTTCGGGTCTTTACACAGAGTGTGTCTCGGCGTGAGGCCAAGTAAAACCACGATTCAGGGCGCGTCAATAGGTGTGGTACAAGTACAATCGACAACCACAAACATCAAACATTCGTTGAACTCCTATAACAAGAACTACAAGTAAACGCTAATTCCAACAAAAAAAAACCACGATAACAAGAAAACCTTTATTGGTAAAAATGCTAATTCCAACAATCAAATTAATGTACAGGTTTATATTACAATCTCAAATAAGAAATAGAGAAAATTTTGTTATAAAGAAAAGAGAATGTTAAGAAACATGACATAAACAAGATTAAACTATGATTTGCATTTGCACAAACATGTATATACAAGAATAGGAACAACAATCAGCTTTCTCAATTTCGTTTTTCTTATACGCTTTCCTAATGTGATTGCATATATAATAACTTACTGAGATTTTTTTTACCCCGTCCTTTTATTGCTTTCTTAGATAGAGACGAGTCAGGGGCTAGGACACATTGAGCACCGAGAGGGCGCCTAGTGGGAATTGTTTTGGGAAAGGTATTTGTAAGGTTACATTATGTAAATGTATAACCTTGGGGTAGTATTCCGAGACTTTGGCATGTTGTCCTTATTTTGCAACTTTTTAAGTATTGTAAATATTTTTCATTTTGAAACTATGTTCCTTGGTTTGTAAAGAAGTTTGTGTGTGGTTTGTAAAGGGTTGTAAATGGTTTGAAAGTGGTGTGAGTAGTTTTTGTTGATGTAGTGCCCTAGGCTATAGTTATGTTTAACTTGAACCGTTATGTATCATCTTTATCATTTATTATAGAGCATGTTTATTTGATTTATTATATGTTTTGCATGTTTATTATATTGAACTGCATCCCTAGTTCTTGTGAACGACTAGTATAAGTTGGTAATGGATAATCATGAAGATGATTATATGCATGGAGATGCACATTACACTTATGGATACTTGCTAGAGAACAAGTATTGGACTTGACCTACTTATGAGATTTATGACATGGTCTGTTGTCATGATTAAATCTCATGATAGTCGTGTCATTGGAATCCTTAGTACCTGAGATTACCATCGTCTTCCACATGATAAATGTTGCATTTTATATAGTCTAACACTATCTTTAATCGAATAGCAATAAGGGCTATGTTAGCACGATCGGATTCTTGTAGGGAAGAATGATAAGTCAAGATGGGATTTGTCCCTCTTATGAAGAGAGATATTTGCTTGGGCCCCTCGATGAATGATGTTGATGAAATGTGTGGCCACACTCAAGTGATTTGATAGAGATCAAATGCATTTGGATTATCAACATATTCGGAATCGAGAAAGCATTGAACGGAATGAGTTGACATAGACCATGACTCATGTTCAATTGGACATCGTGGACAAAGGGATTGTGACATTTGATTATCAAGGAATCAAGCTTTGATTTAATATTTAATTGGGTGGACATAATGATTTCCTAGAAGTCACTTATGTCTTGTGAGGTTGATGTTTCAACTCACTACCAACATAAAATATAATTCCTAAATGGTCACACACAAAAGAACGGATTGAAAATGGCTAAAAGGGTGAAATCTGGGCTCAGGGGACGACTCGTCCCGCTTTGTCCCAAGTCGTGCCTTGTGAAGGGACAACCGTATCAGAGAGAAATCATTATGGGACGACTTGTGCCCTACGCGACGAATCGTTCTCACGACTCATGATAATATGCACGACTCGTGCCCTTTGATCTGCAAAACTGGTTTACTGGCTATGTGTGTAGCGCGACATACTTTGCCACTAGCGTTTTCCTTGGCAGATTTGGTTCTGGTTTTTGACAAGGATTCTTTCCTAATTGTTAGGAATTTATATTTGATATAAATATAATCCTTTTGTCAGCCAAAAACACATGAAATTTTAGGGTTTATGAAACACTAAAATTGGGATCTATATTAATAATCAAAGATCAAACACTTTTAGCCATTGATTATTGAAAATCGTTTCAATAATCGGAGATCATCTAGCAATCTTTCAAGGTATGTAAATTTTATTTCATATAAATTTCTAATCTCTTCATGCTAGACGGCTCTTAGGGCTAGGGTTTTGATGTTCTTTGTTAAATCTTCCGCTGCGTTTGTAACTCCAAAAACCCAACAGTTTTTGAAGTTGAATGGTTTTACCTTTAATGGCAAGTTAGGAAAGATTTCTTAACGTTAAACAAGTTTTGAAATTGACATATTTTAGAATGGACATTTCGATTTTTTTTATAAAGGCATCTTCAGAGCGTGTCCTGGCGTGGGGCCAAGTAGGACCACGGTTCGGGGTGCGTCAATAGGTGTGGTACAAGTACAACCGACAACCACAAACATCAAACATACGTTGAACTACTATAACAAGAACTACAAGTAAACGCTAATTCCAACAAAACAAAAAAAACCACGATAACAAGAAAACCTTTATTGGTAAAAATGCTAATTGCAACAATCAAATTAATGTACAGGTTTATATTACAATCTCAAAAAAGAAACAGAGAAAATTTTGTTATAAAGAAAAGAGAATGTTAAGAAACATGACATAAACAAGATTAAACTATGATTTGCATTTGTACAAACATGTATATACAGGAATAGGAACCACAATCGCCTTTCTCAATTTCGATTTTTATTTTTCTAACCTAATATGTGTACCTAGTTACTCTAGGTACAAGTGAGTGTCCTTCTATGCATATGTTCGGCATGCCATTACATTGATCTCTAGAGAAATCAAGGATCTTCACCTTTTCGTGCTTTAATTCTGCTCAACGCTTATAAACACAAGGTCTTTGCTACAACTGATTTCAAAGCTTCCTCTAAACTTTCAACTCGAACGAAATTAACTTTGAAGGTTACCATAATTCAAACGGCTTGATTGTAACCCCTACTCAAAGATCAGGACCGAAGGATCGGATACTATCGAGATAAACACGGGACACGAAACATTTGTTGTTTCTGCTGCAACTGTAGATCAATTAAGTGTTTTGGCCACTCAGAATGATTATGTTGTCTAGCCATCGTTTCCGTTGACTGCAAGTGATTCAGAGCAAGAAGCACAAATTAATTTGATAAGTAAAAAGTTTGGCAAGTTTAAGCTTCATCAAACCCTACCTTGCGTCCCCCTTAAGCTCATCGTCTCAACCCTAATTATTTTAATACTAAATATCACACATTACAAAAAAAAAAATCCTTTTTTTCTTTTATTGTATTACCGTAATCGTATATTTCGTAAATTACACACTCATAAATAAACATCAAATTTAATATCTAAAATATTAAATGCACGAGACTAATATCACAACACACAACATACATACAAAAATAAAGCAATGACATAGCAATAAATAAAATGCTACATTCTCCCTCCGTCCCTACGAAGAGAGTAGGTCTGCTGAGAAACGCGTTTCTCCATAACTATGGAGAAACGCATTTTTAATAGCCAGAAACTATACGTTTGATAACCAGAAGAAAATTTCTGGATATCAGTCTCAAAGGGTTCTGGATATCCAGAAGCTTTGGAACGGATATCCAGAAGCCTTTGGGCGGATATCCGAAACATATTTGAAGCCAAATCCAAGGCCAAGACCACAAATTGCTTATTGAAGGTTTTACGGATATCCGAAACCTTCAAATGTATATCCGTGAAACCATCAAATGAATATCCGAAACATATTTGAAGCCAAATCCAAGGCCAAGACCGAGAAAATGCTTATTGAAGGTTTACGGATATCCGAAACCTTCAAATGTATATCCGAAACCATCAAATGAATATCCAGAAACATTTTAAAAGTTTATGGATATCATTTTGAAGGTTTCTGGATATCACTTTCATAAGCTTATGGATATCCTTTCAAAGGGTTCTGGATATCCAGAACCTTTGAGACTGATATCCAGAAGTAACCATGGGACAAGGTCATGGCCAATACAAAAAGTTTCTGGATATCCTTTCAATAGCTTCTGGATACCCGTAACCCGTTTCTCCATAACTTATGGAGAAACGCGTTTCTCCCTAGATTTTACGCTACGAAGAAGGCACAAATTTCAATTTTGAGTGTCCCATTTAAAAATGCACACTCCCAAAATAGAAAATTTCTAATACTTCTTTAATCGTGGGACCCACTTGTCATACAAACAATAACTATCCACTAACTATTCTCTATCGCACATTCTCTCTCCTACCTTACTATTCATACTAACAACACTTAGGACATCCTTACTCATAAACATTTCTCTCTTCTACCTTACTTTCCATACTAACAATACTTGGGGCATCCTTACTCATAAACCTTTCTCTCTCATACCTTATTTTTTATACTCACAACACTTAGGGCATCCTTACTTATAAACCTCTTCAAGGGGTTTATTAGTCAACCACGTCACCATTTTATACTCTCTCATTTCTATAAACCCTAACAATTTTTCCCCAATACTAATAAACCTATTTCATAAGCTTTTTAGGAACACTTTAAAAAAAAAGACATTTATTTTGAAAATAAAAAATGAACATTTATTTTTGAATAAAGAAGTACAATTTTTGTAAACAAGTTTTGCAATTAAAAAAAAAAGTGTGTCAGACAATGGCAGACTATTGAAGGGTTTATAGGCATGAGCAGTTCATGGCTTGGGCTTCAAATTTTGCATAGGTGGACATGTCCATGTGGAAGAAACCTCATGGAGTTGTGGGATAAACCTCTCTCTAAGGTATCTCTTACATCATTATACAATTTTCTTAATTTTCATACCTCACTATACAGTTTTCTTAATTTTCATACAAGGCCAATTTTATGTTTTTTCAGATGTGACGGAGGAAGTACAATATAAGAGTTTTGGTACTTGTTGGGAAATGCAAGTGTGCCCTAAAGTGCACAATGTGCCCTTTGCGCGCTTTGTAGGCTCGGGCTCGCACCATCCTTGTGGTTCAATTTTAAGTTAGACCAAAACTTGCCCAATTTATCACTAACTAGCATCCAATGGTCCACTTGGTTGCATGGTAGGAGATACATTTGATTGTTACCTACTTGAATTGAATGAGTTTATAAACTATACTACTTTGTGCTTTCTTGGCAATATGGGGTATGGCTTTTCATATTTACAAAACTCTTCATAAACCAATTTCAACTTTACATGTTTTGAAAAATAATTTCTCATTCAGCACGATTTTGTTTTGAGAAAATAAATAAATCACATATTTTTGGTCAAATATGCAATTTATTTTTATTTAAATAAAATGAAATCACATGGAATTTTTGGTCAAATATTGGTCAAACCCCTATTTGAAATCAAATTTCCAACAATCCCCCACATGAATGACAATTAATGCATGTATGCAGATTCGTCAAAGTTCCAGCAAACCATTATTGCATCGGGATATGTAGTTTATGGCCTTGAACCTCCCCTAGTAAAATACTATTAGAAATACTAGCCATATAGTAGCACGATGCTTTGAATTAGTATTTGTATAGTGTATACCAAGAGTGACAAAGCAATTTTCATGGCTATTCCACTAATAGTAGAGCTTACAGAGTTTTTAATTTCAAAACTAAGACCATTATGGAATCTGCTAATGTTATTTTTGATGACTCACTTGATCTTAACCTCAAGACTGCTGAGGATGATGTTTCAGGTTGCTTACTGGACTGGAAAGATACAGAAACAGGTATTGTAACTGAGGATAGTTCCTCTGATTCTGATCAGGATGATGCTCTAGAAGGCAATGTGAATGGGTGTGTGGATAGGTCAAAGGATATTCCCTCAAAAATCCAGAAAAATCATCCCTCTTCACAAGTTGTGGGAGATGTGCATGCTCAAGTGAGAACTAGACAAAAGGACAAAGTTGATTATAGAAAGATGGCTGGTTTATGGAGTTGCTCCTCAGCATACTCCCAGGTAAGCTTTTGTTGTTTTGTTTCTAAGATAGAACCTAAGAATGTTGCTGAAGCTTTGAAAGATGCTGACTGGATTCTTGCTATGCAAGACGAGTTGATTCAATTTGAAAAGAATGAGGTGTGGACTCTTGTTCCTAGACCCTCACATGGTAATGTTATAGGAACCAAATGGATTTTCAAGAACAAAACTGATGAGCAAGGTGTGATCACTAGAAATAAAGCTAGGTTAGTTGCTCAAGGTTATACTCAAATAGAGGGAATTGATTTTGAGGAGACATTTGCCCCTGTGGCAAGAATTGAGTCCATTAGGCTTTTGTTAGCCATTGCTTGTTACCTCAAGATCACTCTACATCAAATGGATGTTCAGAGTGCTTTTCTAAATGGGATATTGAATGAGGAAGCCTATGTTGAACAACCTAAAGGCTTTGTGGACTCCAAGTATCCTAACCATGTGTATAAACTGAAGAAAGCTCTGTATGGGCTAAAACAAGCTCCTAGAGCTTGGTATGGTAGGTTGACTGACCATTTGCTTCAACTAGGATTCAAGAGAGATGAGGTTGACAAAACACTGTTTGTGAGAAAAAATAAAAAAGAGATTCTTGTGGCACAAATCTATGTAGATGATATTGTGTTTGGGTCAAATTCTGACCCTATGCTAGCTGAATTTGGGGATAGCATGACTTCCACATTTGAGATGAGTATGGTAGGTGAGTTGAACTTTTTCTTAGGCTTACAGATTAAGCAATTCAAAGATGGCATGTGTTGGTGTAATTCCCTAGGCTTTAGTTATGTTTAACTGAAAACCGTTATGTATCGTCTTTATCGTTTATGTTTATTATTTGATTATTATATGTTTGCATATTTATTGTAATAATCTCCGTCCCTGATTATTAAGAGAATAATTAGTATAATTGTCAATGGATAATCATATGATGATTATATGCATAGAGATGCACATTGAAATTATGGGTACTTGTTAGAGAACAAGTGACTGGACTTGACCCGTATGAGATTTATGTCATGGTCAAATGTCATAATTAAATCTCATATGGTCACTTCATTTAGTCCCTAGACCTGAGATTATCATGACCTTACATATGATGAAAGTTATGTTTGATTTTAGTCAAACGGTATCTTAACACGTTATCTATAAAGGCTATCTTTGGCATGATCGGATTCATGATGGGAAGGATGATAAGTCAAGATGGAATTTGTCCCTCGAAAGAGAGATATTTTACTTGGGCCCCTCGATGAGTGATAATGATGAAAGCGTGTGGCCACACCCCAATATGATTGGACTATCATTATACTCAAGATCGAGAAAGCATCGAACAAATACAAGTTGACGTGGACCATGACTTGTGTTCAATATAACATCGTGAGACAAAGGGAGAAATGGAAGTGTACCATTGGAAACGTGAACTCTTACGTTGTGTTATTTGGGTAGACATAATGGCTTGCTAGAGTCCGCTTATGTCTTATGAGGGTCGATATGATCGGACTCATTGCCAACATAATACAATCCTATTGGGTCACACACAATTAGAATGAATTGGTTGAACAAAAGGAAGAATGATTGAAAGTTTCTGTAAACTGGCTAAGTATGTCACGCGACAAAACTAGCCACCAGACGCGTTTTAACAGCCTGGTCTCCTAATTCGATTAGGAAACATATTAATGCTAATGTAGTATAAATATGAGAGGTCTGTCAACCCTAATGGTCTAGCCAAATTTTTCAATAGAAATTCACAATCAAAAGTCCTCTCAATATTCTTCCATAAGTTTTAGGAATCTAGCAATTCCCAACCCGAGAATCGTTCTCGACATTCATATTTGTGTGATTACCAAAAGAGGGTCTTAATTTTGTTCAAACAAATCAAAGACCTAGAGTTCAAATCTGAAGATCCAAAGGAGTTGAAGATTCGATGATTTGAAGATCAAAAGTTTGTGATTACGAATCACATAATTATCCGTTCGATAGCTCAAGACCGGAAAGCAATTTAGGTTGGTAAATTCTATCTCATAGCAATTCGATTTAATCGTATAGAACGGATCTTAGGGCTTGGGTTTTGTGTTAATTTTATGCTTAATTCCGCTGCGCATGGATCCATAAAACCCAACAGTGGTATCAGAGCCCCGTTCGTATGGTTAAGTTTGAATTAACATGCTAGAATGATTATATAAATTGTTTATATGTTCGTTGCATGTTCTTGTATGCGGTAGAATTTTGATTGTTTATGTGAAACAATGTGAAAAACGTTTTCAAATTATGATGAATTAAATCTGTAAAAGGGTTGTTTTATATGATTTAATTGCATGTAATCTGAATTGATTGAAATCGAAATCTCTGCGACCGGCTAGTTATGTCACGCGACATAACTAGCCACATGTGGAAATCTGGTTATCTGGCTAGTTATGTCATGCGACATAACTAGCCGGCAACTAGTTATGTCACGCGACATAATAAGCCGGATACGAGGCGAGAATCGGTTTGTTTAATTTTTCTGCTATTACTCGTGATTGTGTTTACAATCTGAGATGTTTTATGTCTTAATCTGGATGCTATAAATTTCTGAAAATAAAATTTATAGGGCTATGCTAGATTAATTCATTGTTTATGATGCATGCTTAATTAATTTAAATGTGTTTTTATTAATTATTGCGATGCATGAATTATTTGTTCTTAAGTGTTAAGAATTTTATTAGATGTTTAGTTGAAACATTGAATTGTGATTTCCTAAAATGTTTAGTTGAAACATTGCATTATAGTTTCCTAATATGTTTAGATTTAATTTTGGATTTTATGATTGTTTATGGAAACAAGTCATAATTACGCGAAATTTTAAAAGGAAACTAATTATTTATAAAAGGTAGTGATTATGTTGCCAAATCAGAGTTGATTTCTAATTGTGCATGACTAGGAGAGTTCTGTCTAAGGAAGAGTTGGTACTTAAGTAGTCCTTGTGGCTCACCTATCTTCCTGGGAACTTACCTGGTGCATGATTGTGACTATCTTTGTTGATATGCTTATAATCTACCTTAAAGAACCTTCATTTAACTTTTAAGTTCTTTATGCCAATCCATGATTAAAACACTTGAGACCACTCGGATAGTTTTGGGTGGGCTTGCCATAGCAAGGTGCTTTGATTCTATTCCGTTTGCGAGCAAGATGAGGAAATGGTGGTTCCTATACGTTTAAAATGGATGAACTTAATTGGGTTATCAAAATGGTTTTGGACCCAAGGCATAAGATGAGATTAAAATATGCTTGGGCATATGATGTCTTAAATAAATCTCATAAAAGATCCTAAGAGTCATATATGATATGATTGATGTTTTCTACCTAATTAGTTTAATCTTGAGCGGTGCGCCATAGCGTGCTTGAGATTAAATTAAAGTTGGATCTTAGCCCTAAGAGTCATATACGATATGATTGATGTTTTCTACCTAATTAGTTTAATCTTGAGCGGTGCGCCATAGCGTACTTGAGATTAAATTAAAGTTGGATCTTAGCCCATTAAATGCATATTATGCTTATTTGCATTGGAAGGTGTATGATTTAGTGGGAGTATTTGTAAAATACATTATTTGCTCTTAAATGATAAATGTGTTGATATTGATATGTGTTCATATAATTTGTATATTTTGTTGTAGAAGTATTATTACATAATGATAATTGCGATTCGTCCTTATGAAGGACAAAGTTCGAAAGGAACAATACATAATGTGTACGTTCTTGACGAATCCGTTCCTAATGAACCCACTGCAAATGTTGCAAAGGGCAAATAAGGAAGCAACATTAGAAACATATTGATGATTCTGACAATATTGCTTGCCTTGTAATTGCCATCATGTTTAAAGGCTCTTATGAAGAACCTTGAGCACATGATAACTACTTTTGTTCTAGCACACCGCACAAGGGAAATGTTCCAAGTGCAAGCTAGGCAAAAGATATATGTTGTGGTGAAGGCTCTTAATTCATGAGATGAAAGAAGGAGCAATCCGCAAATTGTGTTAATGGTTGACACAAGAAAAGGGTTCATAAAGGAAGGAAAAGAAGGTAAAGCAAAGGTTGCTAAACCTAAGGCAAAAGTTGCAAAGCCAAAGAGGCTAAACCCAAAGTGTCTCAAAAGGATGCAGTTTGCTACCAATGCAATATGATTGGTCATTGGAAGCAAAGTTGCAAGGCTAATTAGGAAGGCCTAAAAGGTGAAGAAGGGCAATATGATTGCTACTAATTCAAGAATCTATATGATAGATATTTTTCTTTCGAATTCTTGTTCTTGGGTATATGATACCGGATTGGATCCCACATTTGTTTAAATGTGCAAGGAACAAAGAATAGAAAGCTACTCAAATAAGGTAAATTAAACCTATGCATGGGAATGGAGCAAGAGTTGCAACATTAGCCATAAGGGACTTATGAACTCACTTTGCCTTGTGAAGTAGTACTTGTTTTGAATAAGTATGACTACGTTCCGAATTTGAGTAGGAATATTATTTCTGTTTCTTAAATGGATGATGAAGGATATAATTTTCTTATTTTCAATAAGAAGTTTTATATTTATTTAATGATATGCCTTATTGTATTGCATATGTCATTGAATGGTCTTCATATCCTTGAAGATAAGAAAAAAAATAATGTTGAAGATATCTATAATATAAATGGAAATCTAAACCGAACAATATGAACAACGCGTTCATATGACATTGCCGGCTTGGTCAAATAAATAAGAAACATATATCTAAACTCCATTAACACGGACTTTTAGACTCATATGACCATGAATCATTTGAGGAATGTGGATCTTATTTATTGGGATTATCGACCAAACCACCTTACACTAAAGTAGTGGGAGGGCTAGTGACTTATCGGTCATTATACATGAGATGTATGTGGACCATTAAGTAGCATTGCTAGGGGAAGATTTCAGTATTTCATCACATTTCACTAAAGACTTATCTAGATATGACTATGTCTATCTGATGAAGTCCAAAGGTGAATCGTTTGAGATGTTTCGAACATTTCAAGATGAAGTACAAAACAATTTGGCAAAACTATTAAATACTTCGATTAGATCGAGGTGGTGAATATTTGAGCCAAGAGTTTGACAATCATCTCAAAACTATGAAATCGTTTCAGAGTTGACCCCACCCAGAACACCACATTGTATGGTGTGTCTGAGAGAAGGAATTGAACTTTGTTAGACATGGTTCATTTGATGATGTGTCAAGTTGACTTTCCTAATTCCTTTTGAGGATATGCATTAGAAATGATGCGGTTACACTGAATCGAGTCCCTACTAAATCGGTTCCTTATTCCCCACATGAGATGTGGCATGGAAGAAAACTTAGTTTGTCTTTCATGAAGATTTGGGGTTGCGAATCTTATGTAAAGAGACTTGTCTCTTATAAGTTAGCACCAAATTTGACAAAGTTATTTTTGGAAATTAATCTTACAACCGCAAAGAGAACAAAACGTTTGTTGCTCTACACGATTTGTTTCTTGAGAAATAGTTTCTCAATAAAGAATCTAGTGGGAGTAAAATTAATCTTGAAAAGAGTTCAAGAACCCGAAAATAATATGGATCCATGAGTAGAGACAGAACCAAGTTCACAAAGGAGTTGTGGAACCGGTTCAAGATGCACAAGTCAATCGTAGATCGGATAGGTTACGATCCGAACCCAAGAAATATTGATTTTTCATTTCGGAAAGTAATAATGTGGAAGTCATTGAGAATGACAATCCTACTTCCTATCTTGAGGCGATGTCCACTCCTAATTTGGATAAATGGTTAGGAACCATGGAATCCGAATTACAATCCATGTTTGACAATCAAGTTTGGAACTTGATTGAGCTACCTAAAAGTGTAAAAACTAAAGGGTGCAAGTAGGTCTTCAAGACCGACATGGATGGGAAGATGTATACTTTCATGACTAAGGATTGTAACAAAGGGATTTAGATAAATTCATAGTATCGACTATGATAGAACCCTTTTTCGCCAGTTACAATGCCAATGTCTATTAAAATTTCAATTGCCATCATCACATATTGTGACTATGTGATATGACAAATGGATGTCAAACAACTTTCTTTAAATGGAAAGATTATTAAGGATGTGTAGAGTACACAACCCGAATAGTTTGTCGATCCAAGAAAATCTAATAAAGTATGCATGTTGCAAAGATCCATGAGATGGGTTGAAGCAAGCTTCAAGGAATTGGAATCTTCGTTTTGTTGAATTGGTCAAAGAGTTTGACTTCATCAAAGAACAAAGATGAATCTTTTGTATGCATGAAATTCAGTGGGAGCGTAGTATTATTTCTATTGTTTTATTACAATGATATCTTACTCATTGGAAAAACAAGTTCCGATACTTAAGACTGTTAAGTCTTGGTCAAGGAAAGGTTTCTCAATGAAAGATATGGGTGAAGCCGCTAACATCCTTGGCATCAAGGTCTATAGAGATGGATCTAGAAGGATAAATTGGTTTGAGTCAAAGTGTTCACATTGACAAGATTCTTAGAAGAGTCTAAGAAGAGTAGCTTGTAAATGGGTCATGGTATTTCTCCTAGCAATATTCATTGTCTTATGACAACTGATGAGCAAAAGGGAAATGAATGAAGTTCCATATGCTTCGGCATTTGGATCTGTCATGTATGCAGTGATTTGTACTAGACCCGGCGTCTCGTATGCTCTAAGCATGATGAGTCGATACCAATCTGATCCTGATATAAACCATTGGATGGCAGTCAAGATGATCCTTAAGTACTTAAGAAGAACTAAGGATACGTTCTTGGTATTTGAAAGATTGGAAGTTAATCTTGTTGTAAGGGTTACATAGATGCTAGCTTCCAAACTAACAAAGTTATTTTAAAATCGCAATTAAGATTTGTGTTTATGCTTATTAGAGGTGCAGTTTTGATTTGAAGAGTTCCAAGCAGAAATTGTAGCCGATTCTACTACTAAGGCCAAATTTTAGCAACATATGATGTGGCTAAAAGAGGCAGTTTGGATCAAAAGTTCATTAGTGTTTTGGAAATGTTCCAAGTATCACTAATCGGTGAAACTTTTGTTATGACAATAGTGGTGCCACTTGTGCAAACAATGGAACCAAGGTCACAACAGCGATCCAAACACTCACTTAGACGTTCTTCGAGGAATTCATAAAGAATGAGAAGACGTTAAGATATACAAAGTATCAACCGATGATGACATAAGGGATTCACTAACAAAAGACCCTCGCACAGGCAGAAGCATGATGGTCATGTTAGATCCATGAGTATTCGATACATAAATGGAGCCTAGTGCAAGTGGGAGACTGTTGGTGTAATGCCCTAGGCTTTAGTTATGTTTAACTGAAAACCGTTATGTATCGTCTTTATCGTTTATGTTTATTATTTGATTATTATATGTTTGCATATTTATTGTAATAATCTCCGTCCCTGATTATTAAGAGAATAATTAGTATAATTGTCAATGGATAATCATATGATGATTATATGCATAGAGATGCACATAGAAATTATGGGTACTTGTTAGAGAACAAGTGACTGGACTTGACCCGTATGAGATTTATGTCATGGTCAAATGTCATAATTAAATCTCATATGGTCACTTCATTTAGTCCCTAGACCTGAGATTATCATGACCTTACATATGATGAAAGTTATGTTTGATTTTAGTCAAACGGTATCTTAACACGATATTTATAAAGGCTATCTTTGGCATGATCAGATTCATGATGGGAAGGTTGATAAGTCAAGATGGAATTTGTCCCTCGAAAGAGAGATGTTTTGCTTGGGCCCCTCGATGAGTGATAATGATGAAAGCGTGTGGCCACACCCCAATATGATTGGACTATCATTATACTCAAGATCGAGAAAGCATTGAACAAATACAAGTTGACGTGGACCATGACTTGTGTTCAATATAACATCGTGAGACAAAGGGAGAAATGGAAGTGTACCATTGGAAACGTGAACTCTTACGTTGTGTTATTTGGGTAGACATAATGGCTTGCTAGAGTCCGCTTATGTCTTATGAGGGTCGATATGATCGGACTCATTGCCAACATAATACAATCCTATTGGGTCACACACAAATAGAATGAATTGGTTGAACAAAAGGAAGAATGATTGAAAGTTTCTGTAAACTGGCTAAGTATGTCACGCGACTTAACTAGCCACTGGCTAGTTATGTCACGCGACATAACTAGCCACCAGACGCGTTTTGACAGCCTGGTCTCCTAATTCGATTAGGAAACATATTAATGCTAATGTAGCACAAATATGAGAGGTCTGTCAACCCTAATGGTCTAGCCGAATTTTTCAATAGAAATTCACAATCAAAAGTCCTCTCAATATTCTTCCATAAGTTTTAGGAATCTAGCAATTCCCAACCCGAGAATCGTTCTCGACATTCATATTTGTGTGATTACCAAAAGAGGGTCTTAATTTTGTTCAAACAAATCAAAGACCTAGAGTTCAAATCTGAAGATCCAAAGGAGATGAAGATTCGAAGATTTGAAGATCAAAAGTTTGTGATTACGAATCACATAATTATCCGTTTGATAGCTCAAGACCGGAAATCAATTTAGGTTGGTAAATTCTATCTCATAGCAATTCGATTTAATCGTATAGAACGGATCTTAGGGCTTGGGTTTTGTGTTGATTTTATGCTTAATTCCGCTGCGCATGGATCCATAAAACCCATCAGCATGTTCATCTCACAGTCTAAGTACGCCAAGAATCTTGTGAAAAAGTTTGGGCTTGAACACTCTTCACATCAAAGAACACCAATGGGATCTTCCCAAAAGCTAAGTCATGATTCAGATGGTGAGAGTGTTGATCAAACACTGTACAGAAGCATGATAGGAAGTCTGCTTTACCTCACTGCAAGTAGACCTGATATTATGTACAGTGTATGTCTCTGTGCAAGATACCAAGCCAACCCTAAGGTGTCCCATCTGAAAGCCTTAAAAAGAATCATTAGATATGTAAGTGGAACTGTGAACCTAGGACTGCATTACTCCAAAGAAACAAACACCAATTTGGTTGGGTACACTGATTCTGATTGGGCTGGAAATAGTGATGATATAAAGAGTACCATAGGTGGATGTTTCTACCTAGGAAATAACCTTGTGTCTTGGTATAGTAGAAAGCAGAATTGTGTGTCCTTATCCACTGCGAAATTTGAGTATGTTGCCCTTGGGAGTTCTTTGCACACAAGCTGCTTTGGATGAATCAAATGTTGAAAGATTATGGATTGAATAGCAAAGTTTTGACTGCTTTTTGTGATAACAAAAGTGCCTTGGACATATCTAAAAATCCTGTCCAACATTCTAGAACAAAACACATTGATATAAGTCATCATTTCATTAGGGATCTTGTGGAACAAAAAACTGTGTGTCTGGAATTTATTGGGACTGAAAATCAATTGGCTGATATATTTACAAAGGCATTAGATTTAGAGAGATTTTCCTCCTTGAGGAAGTCTCTTGGTTTGTGTGATATCTAAGGCTGTGAGACCAGATGTGTCTCACATCCTCTAACACATCTGTATATTAGATTAACTGAAAAAAAATCAATAAAAAAAAAAAATCATGCATTAGCACGAAATTTCTCAGTGTGGTCACTTGTGAGTCTTCATCTTTGACATTATTTTTGATCACCTAATTGTGAGCACTTCCTGTTCATGTCACTTTTTGGTGACTTGATATAACCTTCCTAGGTATCTCACAGTGGGTGCTTTAAAAGAAAAAATATTTGTGAGAAACAGCTGCTTCACCCTTAGTATGAAGCCAGACCATTGTGATCAAGTGATTTTCATAAGAAAACTTGAAATCAAACTTGATAAGATCATTGGGAAAAAGGGCTATCTTTGGGTTCAAGTAAAGTGAAAGCTACTCACAATGCAAAAATCCACAACAAAAAAATTGGTGGATGCATCCTAGAGGCTGTGCAGATTGGATTATTGCTCATTGACTTTTTGTGATCTAAATGTGTCCCCATATGTGACTCACATCCTATGCCACATCCATAAACTGAGAATATTTCCATCACCTGTGTGTTTGCATCATGCTAGGCATACTGCATTTTTTAGGACATATAGGAGCTTTATAAATATACTAGTTAATTAATTTTCTTTCTTAATTCATTCTTTGATTTTATAGGTTTTTGATCTCCAATATATTTCATGAAAGAAAAAGGTGTGTATCAATCCTTGTTTGAAAAGGTTGGAAAATTCGATTGGGATTCTATTTTTTAATAAAGATATGGCTGAATTATTTTTGTTTCCATAAAAATCTATCAAAATCTTGTTTTTATTTTGATCCCCGATTTCTTAGAAGGTGGTTGTGTGTGGTAACCCCAAAGGTTTCTAGCCGTTGGAGGACTCTTAAGGAATTTGAGTTGTATGAGACCTTTTTGGAGAAGGATTCCTAGTTCTAGTTGGAAAGGGGGAGCTGTGAGTATTTATGAGGCCTCACATCCGTCCCATCCCCCATAAACCCTTGCTAAAACCTTTTGTTCTTCCTTCTCTTTGCACACAATCTCACACACATTGCATTAATTTCTCCTTCTACTGTTCAACCTAACCCAATTCTTCTGATTAAATGGCCGATCACTCAAATATTCGTGAAGAAGACATTCTTGACGTTGCTCCAATCTCTGTAGCTAAAGGAGAAGCTTCCATTGTCGTCAACCCTGCTATTTCAGAATTCCTTGCTGAATTTACCTCCCCTTCGTCCTCATCTGAACCAATCATGGAAGCTCCGTCACCTAAATCCCCTACATTGGAACCAACCTCTGAAAACCCTAAGGCTCCAACCTCTCCAGTGATTCCACCATCGGTTGTTGCCCCTGTTTCTCCCTCTATAGAACCTTCTTCAACCAAGAAGAGGAAGCTTGCCCAAGCAAAACCCCTGAAGCTTGCTGCGATCCCTGTGCCCCAGCGCAATCTTCGTCATTCGCATAGGGTTAGAAAGCTGTCAGAATCTGACAAGGCCAAGAACTTAAAGAAACCAGGTGGTAAGCCCTCTACAGCCATTGCTCTTGAAGAAGATGAAGAAGAATAAGAAGAGGTAATTGCTCCTCTTGTTAGGACTAGGGCTCAATCCTCTATTCCTTCTGCCTCTGTTGTTGCTCCTGTCCCTGTTATTACCCCTTCTGATAATATTCCCCATAATGAACCCATTGATCCTGTTCCATCATCTCCTGTTATGTCATCTAATCCTATTATCCCCAATCCTACTCCTACTCCTGTGATTGATGCTTCTGTTCCTATTGTTGATACTCCTGCTCCTGTGGTTTCAAGCCCTGTTGAAGATCTTATTACTTTTTGTGATGAAGAACCCTTAGCAAGTGTTTTGATGGAGTTGAAAGGAAAGAAAAAGGTGGCTGCTACTGATTTAGAGCCTGTTGAGGAAGAAGCATATGAATCTGATTCAAGCTATGACAGTGATGATACTGCATCTGATGTGAACTACAAGCTAGGGAGAGATGAGCTTGACCAAGAGAAAGAGGACCAAGAAATAGATTCCTCTTCTGGTGATGAAACTGAGGTTCTGGTGATGAAACTGAGGTAGAGTCCATCAAAATTCCATCCCCTGCAAAGGATGTGTCTGAGGATGTGCACACATCCAGACGCACATCTACAAGGAAGAAATCTGATAAGGGTATGTCTTCAACTCTTTCCATTGCTCCTACCCTAAAACCCTTCTCTAAGAAATTTTTGCCAAAAATGCCTCTAATAGATTTGGCCTAATTTCCTCTAAAGCTTTTGTTGTGGAAATGAAAAGAGATAGGAAAACCTTCTTTAAGCTTGGTATGGACAAATTTTTTGAAGAAAGAGGACTGTTTTTAACTGTGGATCATCCTCTCCCCTTCTATTCTAAGATGGTGTATGAATTTTATGCCAATTTAACCAAGGGACTAGATAGATGCTCCTCTCCCCTCTCTATTTATGTTAGAGGAAAGTTTGTTCCCTTTTCCCCATCTGTGGTGAATGATTTTCTTGGTTTGGATGATTCTTTGGATCAGTTAGTTGCTATTGATGATGATGAACTTGTGACTGCTATCACCCATGGAAAGGTGACCTCTTGGCCTGTGAAGCCAAAGGAGTTGGGAAGTGGCTCTTTATCCTCTCTCTCTCTCTCTACTTTTTTCTCCATTCTATTCTTGTTGCCAATCTTTGCCCCTCAAATAACAAAACTTCAGTTACTAGGGTGCAAGCTCTCCTTCTCTATAGATTGGGCATTAAGAGGCATATTAACTTTGGAGATTTCATTTTTAGGAAGATTTGTGACTATGGAGAGTCACCATCTAAAAAGTGGTCTTTACCCTATCCCTCTTTGATCTCTCAAAATTGCCAATGGAGTTAAACCTGAGAAAGGAGAAGAAAAGTTTGATAAATTTGCTCTGTTTAAGGAGTCCAAAACACTTCTAGACCCTAAGCAAAGACATGTGGATCTCCCTTTGGGTACTGTTCCTGAAATTGCTATGCCAGATGTGGACACATCTGAACCCACAACTGATGATCCTTTTGAGGCTCAAATAAAAGATTTGGATGCTGAAATTGCCCTTGCTGAAGCCCAAGTTCAAACCTCCACTGCTCATGCCAACAACCTTAAAGCTCTTAAGGATAGACTTCTCAGGTGGCATGCTAAACTTTCTAGTCAAAAAGGGGGAGAATCAAGCTCACGTACTGCTTCTTTGCCTCTTGGAAATAAAAAATGGGATCTTCTTGCTGTCTATTTGCTTGGAAGCATTGGGAACTTTAATTTAGGGGGATAAAGTTTTTTTTTGGTGCTTTTGCTATGATGGTTGTTAAGACAATTTTATTTTCTGCTTTAGTTTTAGTTTTTAAAACAATGAGTTATAATAGCTTTAATTAGGATGTTTTTGAATGGTTGTTTTGCTATTCTTTTTAATGAACTGATGTTTTCGGCTCTAACTCTGTTTTTGCAGTTTTTATGTGTGGATGTGTATACACATCTGGACACACATCCATTCAGGGGGAGTTATGTTTACTCTATGTTTTTGTGTTTACTCTGTGGTCATAAATTGTGAATTCTATAAATCTTAGGTTTTGACCAGAAAGTCCAAAATAGGGGGAGATTGAAATCGTGAGTTTTATGGGAACATATTTATGTTTCCTTATTTAAAAAGACTTCTATATGGTAAGAAGATTTTGGGACTTTCATGGAAGATTTATCATTGTCCTACTTTGACTACACTACAAGAAAATCAGGTTTTAGCGACGGAAAAATCCGTTGCTAAAAGTCAAATTTCCGTCGCTAAAACGATTTACCGACGGATTACCGACGGATTTTTTCCCTCGCTAAAACCCTCGTCGCTAATTTTTAACGACGAAATTTTATGTCCGTCGGTAATTTAGTGAGGGACCAATCCCTCGCTAATTGATTCCAAACCGTCGCTAATAACATGGATGAGACGACGAATTTATGGTTTTTGCGATGGAATATTCCGTCGTTATTGTTTAAAATCCGTCGCTAAAATTTATTACATATTTTCACAATTTTATTAATTTTTAAAAATTTTCTTTTTTCAATATTTTTTTTATTTTTGATATACCAAATTACCGACGGATATTTTCGTCGCTAATTTGATATTTTTTATTAAAAAAATTATTTATATATATATATATATATATATATATATATATATATATATATATATATATATATATATATATATATATATATATATATATATATATATATATATATATATATATATATATATATATAACTATCGTTAATTTTTCGTTAATTTTTCGTTCAAAAACTACGAAGTAGAAATAGGATTGATTTGAATATAGATTTTTGCCTTGACTTGGAATGTCCGGGATGGCATGACCCGAATGTATAGGAACTGTTCTTCTGATGCAAAAGATCATGGAGAGCTAGAGAGGCACAAATTATGTTAAGCCTATATCAATTACATATAATCAACTTTTCTTCCATTCAAGATATATCACCACTAAAGCCTTCTAGTTAACCAAAAAACAAGAAAAAATGATTCAGTAACATCCTCAAGCTGATAATAAAGGGACCGACTTTCCTTTCGCTACTTAAAATGATGTTTGTCTCGTGGTCGTGACAATTTGAGTCCGTAGTTTTTGTTTCAAATAGCTGCAGCTAATGCTGCAGTCCCCCGCTTCACTTCTGCAGCTTTCCCACTTCCTCTGAAGTATCTATATACTCGCTGCAGGATCAAAAACGAAGCCAAAGTAAGAACTAGTTGTCGCTTATATATACTCTGGAGCGTAAAATGGGAAGAAAAAAACAAAGATAAAAACTGACCTGGAAAACCCAAATGCTGACAACCGATTCAATAACAAATAGTCCAAATCCAACGAAGTACAAAATCTGGAAAAAAATATCAATCAGCATGATTACAAGAGACTGAAGAGAGACGAGTAGAGAGCGGTGAGAGAGAGACGGTTGCCGACGCCGGAGACGAGAGAGAGAAGAAGAAAACCAAGATCTACACGCACACACACAAGCTCTACCCAGATCTACCGTTGCCGTCGCCGGAGATGATGAAGGAGTTGCAGCGAAGGGGTGGGATGGGGTGGTGCTGGTGACGAGATGGGTGGTTGGTTACCAGAATGGGAGGGGGCGGTAGATGGAGATTGGGAAGTGGGGAGAGAGAACCAACAGGTCTCAACATTTACAGAGAGAGAGAGAGAGAGAGAGAGAGAGAGAGAGAGAGAGAGAGAGAGAGAGAGAGAGAGAGAGAGAGAGAGAGAGAGAGAGAGAGAGATGAGGGAGTTAGTAAATAAGGAAGGAAGAAAGAAAATGTGAGGGTTTTGTTGGGATGATTTTGGATCATTGGATGTAAATGAGTTAATGGTTTAGATTGTTTTGGGGGCTCAATCCATGTGAACATTTGTAAGCCAATCAAATAAAAATTTGTTGTGCTTTGTTAAATGAAATTTGGACTATTGGATTTAATTGTTTGTAATGTATTTAATGATTAAGATTTAGATTGACTAGTGATTTATGTGAATATATGTGTTTCATGTGAATATAAAATAAAAATAATAATATTAATTATTATACTCATTAATTATTATATAAAAAACTATTATTTAAGTTTTTTTTTAAAGAAATGATAGTAAATAGAAATAATTCAAATATAAATAATATTAGATAAAAAAAATATTTAAGATCTTGATAAAAAAAATACTTGATAATAATACTAGTAATAATACATAATATCACAAAAGTAAATGTTTTTATATTACATACTTTTATTTCTTAAAAAAAATATTAGTAATAATACTTAATAATAATACTAATAATGATGCTATTGTTAATTATTTAATTAAATAATGGAATATATTAATAATTATTATTATATAATTAATAACAATGTTATTAATTAATAATAATACACATTAATTTAATAATTTAAACTTCTAAGAAATATTAATATACCTAAGTAATAATTGATAAAAATATTTAGTTAATTTCTTTTTTATTTTATATATTTTTTTTAAAAAAAAACTTCCTTACCAAAAAATGTCTAAAATATTTATCTCAATTCAAAAATAAATTTTAAAAAAAAATAATTATATTTTTAAATATTAATAATACTTATAAATATACCCTCATACCCTAAACCTCATATACCCTAAATCCTATACCATATACCCTATAGGGTATACCCTACACCATATACCCTATAGGGTATACCCTATATCATATACCCTAGGCTTATCCATTATCAAAGTCAGATCTGATCATGGTAAGGAATTTGAGAACACTGGTGTTGAAGAATACTGTGATCAAAAAGGGATTGAGCACAATTTTTCTGCTCCTAGGATACCATAGCAAAATGGGGTTGCTGAAAGGAAGAATAGAACAATTTGTGAAGCAGCAAGATCTATGCTGTCAGAACACAACCTCCCTAAGTATTTTTGGGGTGAAGCAGTCACCACTGCTGTCTATGTCCAGAACAAGACCCTCATCAACAAATTTCACTCCAAGACTCCCTATGAGCTACGGAATGGAAGAACACCAACCATTTCATACTTCCATGGTTTTGGAAGTAGATGCTTCATACACAACAATGGGAAAAACAATCTTGACAAATTTGATTCCAAAAGTGATGAAGGAATTTTTCTTGGATACTCAAACACTAGCAAAGCCTATAGGGTTTACAACAAAATAAGACTTGTTGTAGAAGAATCAATTCATGTAGACTTTGATGAAAACAATGATCAAAGCCACACTGAATTATGTGATTTTGATGAATCTATTGGGAATTCAGACAATGTTCCTGAGGTTTCTCCTGTTCATGACCTTTCAAACCTCAATCCTGAAGAAAACTCACCTACCCTTCCCTATATGGTGCCCAAAAACTCTAATACTCATCCTACTTTGTCTGACAGCCAAGAATCCCTTCTCAACAGCAAAGGTGCATCTGACAGCCAAGGTGCACCAAATAATTTTCCTTCATCCAGTAATCAAAATCCCTTTGAAAAAGACCCTATCCAACCTTGTGACAACCCCTCTCATTCAATTCCTCAACCTGAAACCATTACCCACATCATCCCTCCAAATAAAAACATCTATATTGACCTACCTATACATAAAATGGACATACCTCCTAACATGCCTGTTATTGACTCTCTAATGAGTGCCTTCATCTCTCAAATTGAACCCAAAAAGATAAATGAAGCTCTTCAAGATCCAGATTGGATAGAAGCAATGGAAGAAGAATTGGAGCAATTTGAAAGAAACAAAGTTTGGAAGCTTGTTCCTAAGCCTAAAAACCAAACTGTCATTGGGACAAGATGGGTTTTTAGAAATAAGATAAATGAAGAAGGTATTGTAGTAAGGAACAAAGCTAGACTGGTTGCTCAAGGATACAGACAAGAAGAAGGCATTGACTATGATGAGACCTTTGCTCCTGTTGCAAGACTAGAAGCAATAAGGCTATTCCTTGCCTATGCTTCATTCAAGAAAATGAAAGTGTTTCAGATGAATGTCAAGAGTGCATTTCTGAATGGAGTCTTAAATGAAAAAGTTTTTGTATCTCAACCCCCTGAATTTGAGCACCCCAAGTTCCCTGATCATGTATACAAATTGGACAAAGCATTGTATGGACTTAAACAAGCACCTAGAGCTTGGTATGAAACCCTATCTAAATATCTACTTGGAAAAGGATTTACCAAGGGCCATATTGATAACACTTTGTTTATCAAGAAATATGGAGATGATCAGTTGCTCATCCAAGTCTATGTTGATGACATCATTTTTGGCTCATCAAATGAGGACTTGTGCACTGAATTTGGGGATATTATGAAGAATCAGTTTGAAATGAGCATGATTGGTGAGCTCACTTTCTTCTTAGGCCTTCAAGTCAAGCAAATGAAGGAAGGAATCTTCATTAACCAAGCTAAATACACAAGGGATATGATCAAGAAGTTTGACATGCAAACTGCTTCCCCAGCTAAAACTCCCCTGTCAACCACAACCAAACTCCATGCTGATCCAGATGGTCAAAGTGTAAATCCAACACTTTACAGAAGTTACATTGGATCTCTCCTATATGTAACAGCTTCAAGACCTGATATCATGTTTAGTGTTTGTCTCTGTGCAAGATTTCAAGCCAATCCCAAGGAATCTCATCTCTCTGCTGTCAAGAGAATTTTGAGATATCTCAAAGGAACCCCTGATTATGGCTTGTGGTATCCCACTGAATCCCCATTCTCTCTAATTGGATTCACTGACTCTGACTATGCTGGATGCAATCTAGATAGAAAATCCACAAGTGGTGGATGTCAGTTTATTGGTTCAAGAATCATCTCATGGTCTAGCAAAAAGCAAACCTCAGTAGCCACCTCAACAAATTTGAGTATATTCTTTGCAGGCTTGTGTTGCTCTCAAATTCTCTATCTTAAAAGCCAACTTCAAGATTTTGGAATAGAATTGTCTAACATTCCCATCTTCTGTGACAACTCAAGCACTATTGCCATGACAGAAAACCCTGTCCAACACTCAAAAACAAAGCATATTGAGGTCAGACATCACTTCATCAGAGACCATGTTGAAAAAGGGAATATTAACCTTGCAAAAGTTTGTACCGAGGATAATGTCTCTGATATCCTAACAAAGGCAATGGATGAAAAGAGATTTGAGATGTTAAGAGCAATGCTAGGCATGATCAACTTACCAAAATAAAGATTTTTATTCATGAAAGAAAAAGCATCTCCTATGGCTGCTGTCAACAATATGGTATCTGACAGCTAACCCTTTCACCAAACCAAAAGCATCATAGACATCAAAACAGAACAATTTCCTACCTTACAATCAAACTTAAAACACAAAACATCAAACACAAACACAAATTCCTTCATCAAAAGCTTCTCTATCCTCCTTCCCATCACAGCTAACCCTCCTGAATGCTATGACAGCTAAGGATTATCAATCCTGACTATTCCATAGCTGATCTTGGAAGCAATCATCCCCACATCCTTTATCACTATAGATAATATCTGGAGCTTGATATGCATTCTCTTTAAAGTCACCATATCTCTCTAGCCATACAGGGTGCCTCTCCATAAAAGGATCAATAGCTGAGGTTGAGAACTGCAAAGAAGGACACACCCTCCTTGGCCACCATTCTTCAACTGCATTATAAGGAGGATACTCACTGAGTGGTGAGATAAAGCTGAAGGTACCTGAAGAGTTTGTACTTGCCTGTGCAATGATAGCTTGATCAGACTGAGGACCTTCATCTTCATCACCATTCAGAGCTGCTGGACTCAAACACTTGAGAAACTGAGAGAACAACTTCATATAAACCTTAGAAGGAGAACTTTGCACACCTGAAAATTTGTCTCCAGTTCCCTTAAGAACTACTTGACTAAGAGTAAGTGAATCTCTGGGTACAGCTGTGTACTCCTTGACAGCTATGAAATCAGGTTGACCAATTTGTGTGTCAACCTTAATCCTTTCATTACTGTCAAGTTTCACCAGCTCTCCCAAGGTATACACCCTTTCTACATCATCCTTAACATGCTTACTTGATTCACCTTCTCTCTCCTTTCTTGACAGCTTAACCTTAGTTGTCAGATCATTGTGCCCCTCTCCAACCATTTTAGCTTTACCCTTGCTCCTAGCTATCTCCCTCAACCTATTTTTCTCACCTTCCAAAAGTGCTAATCTCTCTTCCTCCCAGAATTTCCTTCTTATCTCTCTCTCTCTCTCAACTCCTCTTCCTTATGTGGATCATCATTTAGCACTTGATCCACCTCCTGTTCCAAACCTGTATCGGTTTGGAGTCTATATGATAGAAACTCTCTCTCAAATCTTTCCTGCATCGCGGCGTATGAAAATGTCTTGGCCAAGGCTCAAGAAAAACAGGTGAATGATGCCAAGGCTGCTCACAAGAGGAGTGAGACTGAGAAGGCTACTCTGGTTGAGCTGTTAAAAACCAAGGAGGCCGAGCTGGAGGCGGCCAAGGCCAAGGTAGAGGCCGAGGTGCTGAGGGCCGGTGATGCGAGGGTTAAGGCCGAGGAGCTCCATACGAAGGCCGAGGAACATCTCCGGCAGACGGAAGCCGAGCTAACTGAGGCAAGGAAGGCCAAGGCCGAGGTCCAAATGAGGGCCAAGGAAGCCGAATCCAAATGCCGGGGTTACGAGGCTACCCTTGTTACCAGGGAAGAGGCGGCCGTGACCCGTTTTAAGGAGAGCCAAGCCTTCCAGGACGCGGTGGATGAGAAGACTGCCACCATGTTCGAGGATGGCTAGCTCCATCTTGCTCGCCGTCTCCTAGCTGACCCCACCACTGGCTTGGATATCAACAAGATTGCTCTGCTGATTAGCCAGAATCAGTATGACGAGGAGGCTAGGGCTCTTCACCACCTGGTTCCATTTTCTGAGTATAACTTGGAGATCATGGCTGGGGAAGATGCCCAAGCAGGCCGAACAGCTTGGGTGCCAGCATCTGTCGACCCCGGCAACATCAAAGCCTTGGTGGAGGCAATTCAAGATGAGGGAGCTGAGGCCGAGGCAGAGGGGGGAAATGCCGAGGAAGCTGGGGCTCAAGCCGATCAGACTATCCAACCTCCCCCTGGTACTATCACGGAGGATTGGCTTGATAAGCCCTTCGGCGATTCTCAATAGACATAGGATTTTTTCCTTTCTCCTTTTGCTGTAATAGTAGGTAGGACTTGTACTTTCCTTTGAATATTAATGAAAAGTCTCTTTGTTTTAATTCTCTTTGATTCAATGAATTGGTCAAGTGTTGGTTTGTATGTTGTGTATAGGAACAAAACTTGTGAAGGGGAAAAGTCGAGGAGAGTCCCTCGTCCCCAGTTACCAAGTATGTTGGGCCGAGGTGAGTTCCTTCGGCTTTGATGGTATTTTGAGTCGTATAGGTCGAGGAGGGACTCCTCGGCTTAGACTGTTGGGTGATTTCTTCTTTTTCGTCTCCTTATGCCGAGGAAGATGACTCATGCAAAGTTTTCAGATGTGATGCCTTTTTGTCGTAGTGACAAGGTGTTTCCTTGTCTTGACGTGAGGCAAGTCAATTAGGCCGAGGAGAGGTCCTCGATCTTTGACTTTTCGATCCTTGTAATCCTTGAATCAAGGCGGACCCTTGTCAGGATGTAAGGTAAGCCAGTATATCGAGGGAGAGTCCTCGCGTTGGCTGATTGGAGCCTAGTCATTGAGTCAAGGCGGACCCTTGTCAAGACGTAAGGCGTGTTTTGAAGAGTCGGGGATAAGATCCTCGTCTTCTGGTGCATGTGTCAGGAGTTGATAGTTGCCTTGCATGTTGGAAGAAAATGCTTTCGTAAATCTGAAACGTGATTACATCGAACTGCAATCCTATCAAACAAAAAAGTAAAAGACTGAAAATGGGAAACTAATCTAAAACAAAATAAACTAGACTAATGATAGTATTTTTGTAGATTGTCGGAGTGCCATGGTTGTTTAAGATCCTTCCCCTCCTTAGTCTTCAATCTGTAGATCCCTTCTCGAATGACTTGAGTGATGATATAGGGACCTTCCAAGTTCGAGGAGAGCTTGTTTTGTTCTGCCTTCCGACCAGTTGATTCAATTTTTCTAAGTACCCAATCACCTACTTGGAATACTCTTCTGATGACCCTCTTGTCAAGATATGCATTGGTCCTTTGCTTGTAGTTCACCATCCTCATCTGTGCAGCTTGTCGTTTTTAATCTATCAGGTCTAGGTCTAGGATCCTATTAATCTTATTGACTTGCTCATCGTAACGGGAGTTTCTCACAGTAGGGATGGCCATTTCGGCTAGTGCCATAGCCTCAGAACCGAAGGTTAGTGCGAATGGGTTTCCCCGGTTGGCTCCCGGGTGGTTGTGCGAACAACCCATAAGGCTAGGGGAAGTTCGTCCAACCATCTACCCTCGCGACCTTCAAGATTCTTGCTAAGGGATGTTAGGACCAGTTTATTGGCAGCCTCCGCTTGACCGTTGCCTTGGGGTCTGCTAACTGATGACTTCGCATGGCGAACTTTAACTCTTCCCAATTCTGTTGTAAATGCCGCAGAGAACTAGAGTCCGTGATCAGAGACAATTGTATGGGGGAGGCCAAATCGACACCAGATATAATTGTGGACAAAGTTGAATGCGTTTTCTTCTGTTATCTTGGCCAATGCCTCTGCTTCTATCCACTAGGAGAAATAATCAACAGCTACGATGACGTACTTTCAATTACCATGGGCGGGAGGAAAGGGTCCGATGATATCGATCCCCAACATATAAAATGGCCAAGTAGGTATTACAAGTGTTTGCTCAACTGCCGGTAGTCTAGGAATGTCGGAGAATCTTTGGCACTTGTCACATTTTCTAACATAGGCGTGCGCGTCCTCCCTTAGGTTTTTCTAGTAGTAACCTAGCGAGATGATCTTGTCGGCTAAGGTTCTGGCCCCCGGGTGTCCGCCGCAAACACCTTCATGTACTTCTGCCAAGAGGTTCTCAACTTCCTTGGGGTAGACACATCTTAGCAGGGGCTTCGTGAAATATCTTCGGTAGAGGACTCCGCTCATCACAACGAACCTTGGGGACCTCTTCTTGATAAGTTTAGCTTGTGCCTCATCTTCCGGGAGTTGGCTCTTCTCGATGTATTCAATGTAGTCTTCGATCCAGTATCTCTCCTCTCCATCTAGGAGCATGACTTGTAATCTTTCATATGCAGGTTCCTCAGCATAAACTACGTATGGATTGGTCTTAGACTTAGACACATCCATGGTTGCTAGTTTAGATAGAACGTCTGCGATTTGGTTGTCTTCCCTGCCTATTTGCTTGAGTTCAAAAAATTCCATCTTCTTCTTCATGTCCTGGACGAGGTCTCTATATTTGGCAAGGGTGGGGTCTTGGGTGTTATACTCTCCCTTTCATTGTTTGACAACAAGTTGGGAGTTATAGAAAGATGCCACCTTAGTTGCTCCATAGAAGGAGGCCAACTCAATGCCAAATATTAGAGCTTCGTATTCAGCTTGATTGTTGGAGGCAGGGAACTTGAAACGGATGATATCTTGCATGGTGTATTCTCCTTCTGGGCTTTCCAGTACTACTCCAGCTCCGCTTCTTTGCTTTGTAGCCGATCCGTCCGTATACAAGATCCAACAGTAGGATGGGAGTTCGATGGGAGACTCTTCTTCTGCTTTCGTAGCGTTTTGCTTGTGGGAAGTGGGGAGGTGCTCACCCATGAAGACAGTCTCAACCATGAAGTCAACCAAAGGTTGTGCCAGGAGGGTCTTCCTTGGTTGGTACGTGATATCAAACTCCGTAAGAGCGATGGACCAATTAAGGAGACGTCCGGAGCCGTCCAACTTATGTAATATCTTCTTCAGTGGCTCATTCGTGTACACGGTGATGGGATGTGCAGAAAAATAGGCACGTAGTTTCCTTGATGCAATAACTAGTGCGTACGCTATCTTCTCCACATTGAAGTATCTGCTTTCTACGTCGGATAATGCCTTTGACACGTAGTACACAGGTTTCTGAGTTCCTTCATCGTTTCTTACTAGGACAGCTGCGACTGCATGATCAGTGGCAGCTAGGAAGACATACAGCATCTCACCGGTAGTCGGACTGCTGAGCAAGGGAGGGGAACCCAAGTACTCCTTCAACCGGAGGAATGCCTCGGAGCATTCGGGAGTCCAGGAGAAGCTCTTGGTACCCTTCAATACCTTGAAGAAGGGCAGTGACTTTTCGGCGGATTTGGCGATGAATCTTCCAAGTGCCGCTATTCTTCCATTTAGTCTCTGAACCTCCTTGATGTTGGTGGGTTCCTTCATGTCAATGAGCGCCTTAATTTTTTCAGGGTTGGCCTCTATTCCCCTTTGAGATACCATGAAGCCTAGGAACTTTCCCGCCGTTACTCCAAATACGCACTTGCTTGGATTCAGCTTCATGTTATTGGCTCGGAGGTTGTTTATTGTCTCTTCCAGATCAGGAGCGTGACTGCCCTCCTTGGTCTTAATGACCATATCATCAATGTAGGCCTCCATGTTTCGGCCTATTTGTGGGCCAAATACTTGATTCACCATCCGTTGGTACGTGGCACCCGCATTTTTGAGCCCAAAAGGCATCATGATATAACAATAATTTCCCCCATGTGTTTGGAAGGCCGTCTTCTCGATGTCCTCTTTCGCCATTTTTATCTAATGATAGCCTGAATAGGCATCTAGGAAACTAAGTGTACAGTGTCCAGCAATGGAGTCAACTATCTTGTCAATTATGGGAAGAGGATAACTGTCTTTAAGGCAGGCTTTATTGAGATCGGTGAAATCGATGCACATTCGCCACTTCCCATTTTGTTTTTCACCATAACTACATTGGCCAACCAAACGGGGTACTTGACTTCACGAATTATTCTAGCCCTCAGTAACTTTTGCACCTCTTCCTTAATAGTTTCCTCCTTGTCCCTTGCAATGTTTCTCCTTGTCTGGGAGATTGTTTTTGACAATGGGTCAACTTCCAAGCGATGGAGTGCTACTTCTTCATTGATCCCCCTCATGTCATCGACTCTCCAAGCAAAGACGTCGAGACTGTTTTTTAAGAGGGAGATGATCTTTTCCTTCTCTTCAGGAGATAATTGGCCCCCAAGTTTGATTTTTTGTTCAGGATAGTCAGAGTTAATGACCACCTCTTCCAGTTCGTCTACATGCTCCATTTCAGGACCATCTCGAAATTCCAGGGACTCGATGATAATTTCTCTAATTCTCCTACCTTCATTGTTATTTACGTTGAGGCTCTCTTCCTCCATTAGTTCATCAACGTCAAGCGGATCGACCTTCCTCAAGTCATGGTTGGCCCCCGAGTTCTAGCCGTTGACGAGAATGGGATCTTGCTCAGAGACGGGTGGAACTATGCCTTGGTCAGCTGCAATTTCTAGGACCATAGGCTCTTCTTCTAGGACCTCACGGATGTAGCTCATTCTAGAGCTAGTTTCGGTAGTTTTTTGAGATTTAGAGACCTTGATGTTTTCTTCGGGAGTATCTATCTCCACGGTCTTGGATTTCTTCCTGCTTCTGATGACATGTTCCAAGAAGTCTTTGGGGGTTGCCCTCACACATCCAATTCCGACACGAGTGGGAAATTTAACTCGTTGGTGAGGAAGGGAGGCAACCAGCCCAAGTTTAGCTTGACTTGGAATGCCTATGATAGCATGATAATCACTTGAAAGATCCATGACTACGAAACTGACAGTAGCCTTGGATCTGAAGGGATGTTCGCCAATTTCAAGCTCTAGCTCCACAGTTCCCTTAGCTCCAGCCTTATGGTTGGTGAATCCTTCCAGCCTTCCATGATAAGGTTCCAACATGGTGTCTTTCAAGCCCATCTGTTGGAAAGAAAAATAGTACAAAATGTCACGGGAGGCCCCCGTGTCAACAAGCAATCTTTCAGATTCCACATTATCAATCTGACCCTTTATCACCAAGGGTTGTTCACGGGCAGCACGGCTCCCTGCCAATTCGTTGGGAGAAAAACTAATGACCTCTTCTGCCTTATGAATCCAAGCAGGCACGTGATACACTTTGCTCAGTTCATGGATCTGGTCCCTTAGTTTTCTGGTGGAAGTCACCTCTTCACAGATCACATGTAATTTGGCCCTAGGGGGCCTACGTTCTCCGTCCTCACTTTTATCATCATCTTCACTTTCCTCCTCCTTCCGCTTCCGCTTGCCATCCTTTTTCATGACATAGCGGTCTAATTTTCACTCGTCAACGCACCGTTGGATCATTTTCTTGAGGGCCCAACAGTTGTCAGTGGTGTGGCCATTGTCCTTGTGGAAATCACAGTATTTGGAGGTGTCACGAGGAAACTTTGGTTTATCGGTCAGCGGACGAGGAGGTGGAAGATTCACTAGTTGCATGATCTCTGAGATGGGTTTGGTAAGAGGAGTGAATACTTCGGGCTTCTCAGTGCTTCTTGTTCTATTTTTCCCCTTGGATCCCTTGCCAGTCCCATTGTCATTCTGGCGAGTGGCAGCTGGATCTGGTTCCGCCTTGTCGGATCCCCTTTTCTTGCTTTTGTCCTCAGCCATTACAATGGCGTATGCCACTTGATTCAATTCAGACTTGGACTTAGGTTCCCGGGCGGAGAGTTCATAGATGAGGGGACCAGATTTCAATACAGAGTTGAAACAAACAATGACCTCCCTGTCAGTGAGGCTCTCTTCTACTTGGTCTGCCATTTTTCGAAATCAGTTGTAATAACTGAGGGTGGTTTCCCCTTTTCCTTGTTCGATATTGGCAAGGTCGGTCAATCTCATCTTTCTCCTTTCAGCTGTGGCAAAGTGATTCAAGATCATTCTCCTCATGCCCCTCCAGCTATCGATGTAATCTTTTTTTAGCTCACAGAACCAGGTCAGTGCTGTTCCGGAGAAGGTGCTCGCGAAAGCCTTATAGAGCATGTCATCAGCTATAGTGAGGAGGTTCATAGTTTGTTCAAAACTTTGCACATGGTCCTTCGCGTCAGTGGTTCCGTTGTACTTTTCAAAGTTCGGGACCTTAAAGTGAGGATTAGGTGGTGCAGCAGTTATCCTTAGGGAGAATGGACGAGTTGACCAGTCAAAGTCATCGTCATCAACCTTCTTTCCCATTTCCATGTCATCAAGCTTCTGTTTCAATAGTTCCCATTGTTTGGTTTCCACTCCCTTATCATTGCTAGAGCGGGTGCTTCGTTGGGAGCTACGAGTTGATTTATCCTTGGGGTGACCATTCACCCTACTGTGTTCCACGTCATTTCGGTGGCTGTCACGTTTAGATGGTGCCTTGTCAAGTCTTGGTTCCAACCCTTGGCCACCAAGCATCATTCTGTACGGTTCAGGTGTCCTCGGCCGTGCAAATTCACGAGGACGAGGATGGGGAGAATCCCTTCGAGGACGAGGAGAACCATGGCGAGGTCGATGTGGTCGAGGAGAACTGGGACGACGAGGTGCCATGAATAGACGAGGAGGAGATAAACACTTGGACAAACTGAGCCTCGTCCTCAAGTCTCGTGAGTTCACTTCTTGTTCCTTGGAACTCAACTGGCTTCTCAGGTCAACTACCTGGTCTTTCTTCTTATGGTCATGCCGAGGATGGGGGGACTCTCGAAGGGCCTACTTAGGTGGTACAGCAGGTTCGAGGGGAGGACCTCATCGCTCACCTTGCTCCCTTCCACGAGGGTTGCCCATCGACGACAGCATGAATTCAGCCATGGAATTGTCAGGATCCAATTGCAAAAGAGCAGCTTGTGTCTCATACATCCTTTGCAATGTCTCCATTTGTCTATGTAGCAGAGTGCATTGGTCAACGGGTTGAGTTCCCTCGGCTTGACTGACGTCGGCATTCTTTGTCATCTTCCTCCCAATCCTCTTCCCTCGAGGACGAGTTGGACGAGGAAGGTTAGCTCCTGCTCCCTCGGCATTTGGTTGCCCCATGGAACGAAGAGTCATGGCAAGGGGAGGTGGTCCATCTGGCTGAGGTGGAGGAGGAGGAGGAGGAAGGTTAGCTCCTGCTCCCTCGGCATTTGGTTAACCCCGTTCACTTGAGTCTTCTCCTCGACATTAACACTTGTAAACTGTCTGTCTTCCATTGTAAATCAGTAATTGTAATAATCAAATTACCAATTAGGCGAATTTCACAAGAATCACGATTTTCAGCCAAATTCGGAGCAGAATTTGACGCAAACAAAAAATTGCAAATTGCAATTCGACAACGCCCAGATTTCCGATCAAAAACGCAAGTTTTAAACACGAACTTGGCGAATTCCGGCTGAAATTTGCAGATTCCGGCCGAATCAAGAACAAAACAGAATCGGATCAGATTTTTCGTTCTAATTAAGAACAAATTTGGTAAAAAACAGGCTACATGCGAACTTTTCCAGGCCAAACAAATGGTGTTTGAATCGATTTCTCGGCAATGGAACCAATTGATGATGCCAAAATCGTCAAATCAGCCCAAATCCAAGCGTTCGGATGCTCCGGAGATTGCTAGGCCTAAAAATAAGAGAAAACACGTAAACTAAGTCGGGGCGGGTTCGGCTAAAGGCCCTCCGGTGTGAGAGTAAGTTCACAGTGTGTGTATAAGAAACTATATTGACAGAGTTTCTGTATTATAAAAAGTAACGTACCAAATAATAGGCCATATGACTTGTATTTATAGGGATGGATTGATAGAATCCCTGTAGAATTGAACTTGTAAAGAGATAAGATATAATCCTAAGAGAATTATATCTGTTAAGGAGTCATTGTTTGACTTGAATTGGTGTAGGTGGTTACAATCCTGATTGGATCATAACTGTTGTATCCTTGTTTGAATAGGATTGTACGATCTGCTAGCCGGAAAGCTGAGGAGCATGAATTCCTTATCTTGGCATTGGCAAGTAAGCCGAGATGCGTGATTCTCCTTCCTCGTCATTTGATGATTGGCCGACATGTAAATATGCCGGGGTGAATGATTCTGTCTCCTCGTCATGTGATGATATGCCGAGGTAAGAACTTTTCTCTCCTCCTCACTTGTGACGTCTCAGAGCATGATGAGCCAAGTATGAAGAGCTTGTCGTCGATGTAAGGCCGAGGTGATACTACTCGGCATACGAGGAGGGTACCTCGGCCCTTGTAATTTGAGCATTGATACTTGTGTGTTGGATTATGTTTATGGCCCGATCCATTTGGGCCCAACTCGGGCAATCCCATATTCGTATCTCGGTTTATACTGTTCATTGGGTTTGGTAGGTCATTACTGCATTGATCGGTACTCCTCATTATGTTTAGTATCTTGTTTATATTTTTGGCTTGGGGATAGATGATGAAGACATGCAATCTCACTCCAAAAAATAAAATAATAATAAAAAAAAGAGGAGTAAACAAGCCCCAATTATATAAACTCTTATCGCTAAAGAAAAGAAGGGTAATTTGTTGCATGCCTGGAAGACTAGTTTGATGGGGGTGGTGAGGAGAAAGGAATTGCTGGGATAGTTGTTGGCATGGTTGGGAATTTTGTGGGAAGGGTAGGAAGAGAAATTAATGGGAGTGGAGCAAGTGTTGGCAAAGTGGGCTTTGGTAAGGATGGGACTGTTGGCAGTGTAGGCAATGAGGTTACATGCAGTGGTGGCAAAGTGGTTGTTGGTAGTGTAGGAAAAGTTGGTATTGCGGCTGTAGGAAGAGTAGGCAGTGTTGGCAATGACGTAGCAGCAGGAAGCGGTGGCAACGTGGCTGTAGGCAGTGTAGGCATGGTAGGAAGTGTTGGCAATGGTATTGTAGGCAATGTTGGAAGCACAAGTGTGGCGGTTTGCAACAGGTTATGAGCTCTGAGGCTCGAATGTAGGCAAGAAAGTAGTAGCACCGCTAAGAGAGGCACGAAACAGCTGAAATAATTTGAAGCAGCCATTTGTTGATGAGGAAGGAAAGAGAGTTTTTGTTGAATATGATGGTACTCTAGCGAGTTTTGTTAATGTTTTCTTGATATCTAATTATAGGACTTAAATTAATCATAGTTAGAAATTAAAAGTAGTTAAAATTGTATAAAATGATAGTAAGAGTCAAAAATTAAAAGATAAATATCAAAATATTTATAAGATATCAAAGTCAACTCTAATACTGATTTAATCACAAAATTCTTATAAGAAATTAATACATGCTAATGCTATCCGACTATTGCTAATGAACCCTTATGGTAAATGTATTTTGGCCTTAATACTAGTTATTAGTTAAATCCACAACCTAAGTTATGTTAGGAGTAGAGACAAACTTGGGAACCACGGACAAGGAAAGACGAAGAATCACAAAAGGAGTAAAATCCTCTTGGCACGGTCTTGCTTTGTGATAAGCACGAATGTGAAAAGGTAGAAGAGAGAGAGAGAGAGAGAGAGAGAGAGAGAGAGAGAGAGTCCAGAAGCTTCAACGTGTTTTGCATGCGCTTGAAGAGTTAGGGGCAAAACCGTGCACTGGGCAGACACGCTTGGACTGGGTCAAAACTGAAAATTCAGGATTCCTTTTGTACTTAGGGTCAGGGTTTATTCTTGTATCCTACAAAAGGCCAAGTGACAACCATAAACATACTGTCATATCACATTGAGAGATTATTGAGTATAATTGTGCCTTGATAGGGCCTCATATGTAAAGCATATTGATGATTCGGGTTGACAATTCTTTGTTCTTGTGTGTACTTTGATGAGATATTTTTCAATACCCACTTCTTGTTATAATAACCCTCGCAAGTACGTGTGCCAACTTGTAGCAATATATTTTTGTACGGGTCGAACCACAGAGACTTGGGTTGCTTGTTTTAGAGCAAAGATGCACAAATAAACAAATAAACAAATAAAGGACTAAACAGGGGGGTTCGTTTTTAAAATAACAAACAACTACAATGACCAAGATTTAAAATTAAAGCTAGGAAGAACAAGTAAACAAAGAGAGCAATTTCAAAGAGAGATTAAAACAATAATAAGAAAGAATTTCATGGGTTGGATTCCATTTAATCACAAAATACTATGCCATTAATTTAGAAAAATATATTAATTTCAATCTTGGATTCAATCACAATAGTCAAGATTGTGTGGTAAGGTGGCCACAACCAATCTTACAAATCCTAGCCAATCACTTTTAGCAAATCAAGTCCAAGTGATTAAAAAGGAACGCTTTGAGCTTTAAAGATTTTATGAACCAAAATCCATGTAGTTTCAATCAAGAAAACCAATAGATTTCATCATCTGGCAAAGGTCTTAATCTAAATCCTCAAATCAATATAAGAAATTGACACCCAAAAAGTAAAAAGGAAGAAGTTAGGAATCAACCACAGTTTAACCTAAGAAACATTCATTAAAAGAGCAAAGATGAAGACGATATCAATTAATTAGACAAAATAATCAATGGCATAGCATAAGTGACTAAATTACCATCCAACTCATGAAATTAAGAAACTAGCTACACATAGTAAGCATTAAATGAACAAATCTATACAAGAACAACATTAAAAATCTTATCTTGGATTATGAAATGAAATCCCTAATTTTCTCTATCTAAGTAGCCTCCACTTTGTCCAAAGGATAAAACATAACCCTGAAAAAATATAACATCTTCTATAAATACTCAAAGGGGAAAGGCTGATTCGGGCCATAAAAAGACATTAAGGCCCAAAAATAAATAAACAAAGGAGGCCCAAAATGCAGCAAAGCAGCTGGAAAAATGGCCTTGGGCGTGGACACTAGAGCGACCGCACAAGGGGGAAGGGTGGCCGCACAAGAGGCTCGGCAAAACTAGGCCGGTCGCACAAGAGGAAGGGCGGCCGGGCAAGATCTTCGGCAATGCAGAGCGGCCACTGTAATGGCTTGGGTGACGGCCTTTGCTCCTTTCTACACTAATTCCTAAAAAGCCCATGCCATGGAAATTCCCAACAGGCCCTTGCAGCTCCAAAATGCCTCTAAAGTCCCCAAAGTTTGCTTTGCTCCAGATTTCCATCTTTTCTTCACTTTCAACCACCAATTTTCCATCTTTTCAACCTGAAAAAAAAAATAACACTAACAAAACAATTAAACTACCATTTTACTCGGGAATTTTGCAATAAATAGAGTTTAGAACATATAAATTGGATATGTAAACATATCCATCAAATACCCCAAAACATATCTTTTGCTCATCCCCGAGTAAAATAAAACATAAAAATAAAATAGAAATAACCCAAAAATTTATAAACTGAAAATAACAAAACCAAACAAGCAACACATATTTTTGGGTGTTGTTCACAATATAAAGAGTTTGTCACCTTTAGTCTCAAAATTCTTTCCAAAATTTCAATCAATCATGTGCCATCATAAACATAAACTTACCATTTCACTAACACATACCAATTAAGATTCTTTTCACCGTGAAGAGATGTGAGGGGGGATCATTGCCAACAAAGTAAGTTACTTTATGGGTTCACTAAAGAAATATCCTAAATTGAGAATGATGATACAAAAAGCATAGAAGGATTTCCATAAGCACTTTTTCACAATTGTCAACCCGCTTAATCCATATTGGGAGCATGGCTTAGGTAGTTATCTAATTTACATTAGAACCTCACTACAAGTAAGCTTTCCACTCAAAATGTGGCTTCACCATCTTACTTTCATGGCCATTTCAACTTTGACATATTAAGGGGCAAGATGAACAAATACGAACAAATTAGTGTCTTCGTAGGTACAAGAAAGTTAACTCAATTTTGGAGTAGGAATCAGTACTAAGGATTTATGATTCAATACTTGACATTTCTTTGTGCTTTGATCCTTGCCATTCCATGACTCTTCTTTGCGAATATCTCATAAGCCATGCCCAATATCTCATAAACTCTTGAATTGTTATTGACAATTGTGCGATCATGTTCTAGCTACCATGGATATGCAAAGTAATCCCATACCGGTCACTTAAATTAGTGACAATGATCCCATGCAAGCAAAGTGTTGAGGTGAAAAGAAAAGCAAAGTTGGTATGTTCTAATGCAACTCTACTTTTATAACTATGATGGCACATAAGATGCGAGAACCAAAAAAAAACTTATCACAACGTCACAACCCATGGGTGGCAACCCAACTATGAAGTGAGCAACACGATTTTCAATCAATTCTTTTTTGTTTTTTGTTAAATTCTTGACTGCACCAAAGGTTGCCTACGTCCCCAAAACAATGAGCAGACTACTCATTGAAATAGGCTGAGGTCACCGTAGTTCAAACACTTCCCCTCAATAAATGAGAGGAAGCACAATTTGACTCAATTTTTTATTTTTTTTTCATAAAAAAAACTAAACATGACATCCTACACTAACATGATAAATATACTACCACCCCCAAACCTAAATAGTGTTATGTCCTCATGGCATGAAAACCAAAAGAAAGAAAAACTCACATTCAGGAGGGGAGGAGATGAAAAGCAAAAGACATAAAATAAAATAAAAATGGGAGTTAAAAAAGGGAAAGCAAGTAAAGTCATACCATGTTGGGGTGCCTCCCAACTAGCGCTTTGGTTAAGGTCGTTAGCTCGACCCGATCCCCGCTTAAATGGGGATTAGAGATGGTCATCTTCTCTTCGTCCTTCGCTTTTCTCCCCTTAATCGACTTTGCACATTCACGGGCACAAATGCCCACCACTTTCCACACAAATTCTCCCTTTGTGATGAGCTCGGGGGAAGCCCAAGAGATTTTTGTGGCTTTTTTCTTGGCCTTTATCTTTTTTTTTCTTGAGGACCTCTCCCCCAAACTCATTCGAAGTCTTGGGCTTATCAACCTCAAGCACCTCATCTTCCTCAACACAATCAAAAGAAATGTTATCCTGATTACACATCTTGGCAAAAGAATCAGATATATCAAGGAAACAACATTCTTCAATTTTATCACATGAGGAAATAAAGATTTTACTGAGGACACTGACCCCTTGTGGGATCGGCCTAGGGGGTGATACGGGCCATCACAAGAACCAAGATTGTCGGCCTTGTTTTTCACGGCACTCAAGTGGGAACCCGCACTATCCCTAGAATTCTCACCGTCATTCAACAATTTCTCAATCTCATCACACTCTCTTTCAAAGCTCAAGATCTCATCTACACACTCCTCAATCTCATCCACAAAATTACAAGAATTCTCATCATCTAGGAACCCATGCATGGCCTTAAATACATAAATTTCTATCCTCTCACTAGCCACGGTCATAGACAAGGTCCCATTTCCCACATTTATGATTGTGTTGGTTGTAGCCATAAAGGGACGCCCAAGCAAGATGGGTGAGTCCCGGCTACCACCCTCACTTTTGGGCATTTCAAGAACCACAAAATCCACGAGGATAATGAGTGAGTCCATCTGAACCAACACATCTTCCACAATGCCCAATGGTCTTTTATGGACCTATCCGCCAATTGAAGGGCCATTGTGGTAGGTTTAAACTCGAGCAAACCCATCTCCTCATACATATAATAAGGCAAAATATTAATACTAGCTCTGAGGTCCAACATGGCCTTCACCTTATTTGAATTACCCAAGGTAATAGAGATTAAGAAACTCACGGGATCTTTCAACTTAGGTGGAAGGGTACGTTGTACCACGTCACTAGCATTTTCTCCCATGAAAACTTTTTCATCTTTCCCATACTGTTTCCGAGAATTGATTTCTTTAAAGAACTTGGCATATGTCGGCACCTTTTTTATTATATTCAACAATGGAAGGTTGATATTCACCTTTGAGAACATGTCCATCAACTCTTTCATTTGTTGGTCCAACTTGTGTCTTAGAAATTGACCGGGAAACGGTACGGGAGGTGCATAAGGTTTGGGGGAAGGAAATTTAGTACTAGATGACTCCCCCAATTACTTTGTACTCTTTTCAACAATAACCACATCCTCATCAATGAGAGAATCAACATTAGAATCAACAATAAAATCATCATCTACACTAGGAGGTAAGGGAGAAGAAGAAGGAGAAAGTACCTCCTCACCTATTTGCTTTCCATTGCAAAGAGTCATGATGGCCTTAGCTTGGTGAGCTTGGCTTGGGAAGGTCCCCAATTTGTGCCCTTGGAGAGACTCCGCAATTTGCCCAAGTTGGACTTCCAACTTCTTATAAGCCGCCTCACTATTTTTAGTTGCTTGTTGTTGATCCGCTCTTAATTGTTGATTTTCTGCTCTCAACACTTCCATAGAAACCTCCCATGGTTCTTTGTTTTGATCTTGATGGGCGGGAGGACCTTGGGGATGAAGGGGCAAATGTTGTTATTGTTGATTGCCTCCCCAAGAGAAGTTAGGATGGTTCCTCCACCCCGGATATCAAGTGTTGTTAAAGGGATTATTTTGAGGGGGCCTTTGCCCATATCCTTTATTTCCTTGGTTGAATTGAGGAGGTCTTTGGTCATATCCTTGATTTCCTTGCACATACCCTTGAATTCCTTGTGTGAGAGATAATTATCTAACAATGTCGCTCGGAGATTTGAGGGAAATGTGGGACAGAGATTTTAGGACCGTGATAAGGAGCATTTATAGGGTTGGAATACCGGCGGCTACGGTGATTAGGGCATCCTCTTATTTTAAGTTACTAGCGAAATTACAAAACTCCCCTGTTTTTAGGTGCTTAGAGACCCTAGGCCCCTCAGCCAGATGAAAAATTCATAACGACATATTGAAAAACTTATGAAAACCCATCGCTGCTGAAAAGACAAGACTACTTTTACTGGTCCGTTCTTATATCTTAAGCAGTCCGGTCCTATACTTAGGGTATAATAATTTGATTACTTTTATACCTTAAGATATAATAGTAATTTTATTTTATTTTTTTCATTTTTTCACATTTTAAAAAAAATAAATCATATTTTATTAATCATTCCACTCTTATACTTATCTATAAGACTAGAATTACTCTAGGTATAAGAGTAAAAAGATTTTAAAATTTTTGGTTTTTCTTAAAAAATCATAAAAAGTCTCATATTTTATTAATCAGTACACTCCTAAATATAAGATTAATTCTAGTTTTATACGTAAATATAGGAGTGTACTGGTTAATAAAATATGAGACTTTTTATGATTTTTTAAGAAAAGCCATAATTTGAAATCTTTTTACTCTTATACCTAGAGTAATTCTAGTCTTAAAGATAAGTATAAGAGTGGAATGATTAATAAAATATGATTTATTTTTTTAAAATGTGAAAAAATGTAAAATAAAATAAAATTACTATTATATCTTAAGGTATAAAAGTAATCAAATTATTATACCCTAAGTATAAAACCGGACTGCTTAAGATATAGGAACAGACCAGTAAAAGTAGTCTTGTCTTTTGAGCAGCGATGGGTTTTCATAAGTTTTTCAATATGTCGTTATGAATTTTTCATCTGGCTGAGGGGCCTAGGGTCTCCAAGCACCTAAAAACAGGGCAGTTTTGTAATTTCGCTAGTAACGAAAAATAAGAGGATGCCCTAATCACCGTAGCCGCCGGTATTCCAACCCTATAAATGCTCCTTATCACGGCCCTAAAATCTCTGTCCCACATTTCCCTCAAATCTCCGAGCGGCATTGTTTGATAATTCTTTCTCACACAAGGAAATCAAGGGTATGTGCAAGGCAATCAAGGATATGACCAAAGATCTCATCAATTCAACCAAGGAAATAAAGGATATGGGCAAAGGCCCCCTCAAAATAATCCCTTTAACAACACTTGTAATACGGGGTGGAGGAACCATCCTAACTTCTCTTGAGGAGGCAATCAACAACAACAACATTTGCCCCTTCATCCCCAAGGTCCTCCCGCCCATCAAGATCAAAACAAAGAACCATGGGAGGTTTCTATGGAAGTGTTGAGAGCAGAAAATCAACAATTAAGAGCGGATCAACAACAAGCAACTAAAAATAGTGAGGCGACTTATAAGAAGTTGGAAGTCCAACTTGGGAAAATTGCGGAGTCTCTCCAAGGGCACAAATTGGGGACCTTCCCAAGCCAAGCTCACCAAGCTAAGGCCATCATGACTCTTTGCAATGGAAAGCAAATTGGTGAGGAGGTACTTTCTCCTTCTTCTTCTCCCTTACCTCCTAGTGTAGATGATGATGTTATTCTTGATTCTCATGTTGATTCTCATGTTGATGAGGATGTGGTTATTGTTGAAAAGAGTACAAAGTAATTGGGGGAGTCATCTAGTACTAAATCTCCTTCCCCCAAACCTTATGTACCTCCCGTACCGTTTGCCGATCAATTTCTATGACACAAGTTGGACCAATAAATGAAAGAGTTGATGGACATGTTCTCAAAGGTGAACATCAACCTTCCATTGTTGAATGCCATAAAAAATGTGCCTGCATATGTCAAGTTCTTTAAAGAAATCAATTCTCGGAAACAGTATGGGAAAGATGAAATAGTTTTCATGGGAGAAAATGCTAGTGCCGTGGTACAACGTACCCTTCCACCTAAGATGAAAGATCCCGGGTGTTTCTTAATCTCTATTACCTTGGGTAATTCAAGTAAGGTGAAGGCCATGTTGGACCTCAGAGCTAGTATTAATCTTTTGCCTTATTATATGTATGAGGAGATGGGTTTGCCCGAGCTTAAACCTACCACAATGGCCCATCAATTGGTGGATAGGTCCATAAAGACCATTGGGCATTGTGGAAGATGTGTTGGTTCAGGTGGACTCACTCATTAGCCCCGTGGATTTTGTGGTTCTTGAAATACCCAAAAGTGAGGGTGGTAGCCGGGACTCACCCATCTTGCTTGGGCATCCCTTTATGGCTACAACCAACACAATCATAAATGTGGGAAATGGGACCTTGTCTATGACCGTGGCTAGTGAGAGGATAGAAATTTATGTATTTAAGGCCATGCATGGGTTCCTAGATGATGAGAATTCTTGTAATTATGTGGATAAGATTGAGGAGTGTGTAGATGAGATCTTGAGCTTTGAAAGAGAGTGTGATGAGATTGAGAAATTGTTGAATGACGGTGAGAATTCTAGGGATAGTGCGGGTTCCCACTTGAGTGCCGTGAAAAACAAGGCCGACAATCTTGGTTCTTGTGATGGCCCGTATCACCCCCTAGGTCGATCCCACAAGGGGTCAGTGTCCTCAGTAAAATCTTTCTTTCCTCATGTGATAAAATTGAAGAATGTTGTTTCCTTGATATATCTCATTCTTTTGCCAAGATGTGTAATCAGGATAACATTTCTTTTGATTGTGTTGAGGAAGATGAGGTGCTTGAGGTTGATAAGCCCAAGACTTTGAATGAGTTTAGGGGAGAGGTCCTCAAGAAAAAGAAAAAAAAAGGATAAAGGCCAAGAAAAAAGCCACAAAAATCCCTTGGGCTTCCCCCGAGCTCATCACAAAGGGTGAATTTATGTGGAAAGTGGTGAGCGTTTGTGCCCGTGAATGTGAAAATTCGGTTAAGGGGAGAAAAGCGAAGGCCAAAGAGAAGATGGCCATCTCTAATCCCCATTTAAGCGGGGATCGGGTCGAGCTAACCACCTTAACCAAAGCGCTAGTTGGGAGGCACCCAAACATGGTATGACTTTACTTGCTTTCCATTTTTTAATTCCCATTTTTATTTTATTTTATGTCTTTTGCTTTTCATCTCCTCCCCTCCTGAATGTGAGATTTGCTTTCTTTTGGTTTTCATGCCATAGGGACATAACACTATTTAGGTTTGGGGGTGGTAGTATATTTATCATGTTAGTGTATGATGTCTTGTTTAGTTTTTTTTTATGAAAAAAAAATAAAAAATCGAGTCAAATTGTGTCTTCCTCTCATTTATTGAGGGGAAGTGTTTGAACTACGGTGACCTCAGCCTATTTCAATGAGTAGTCTGCTCATTGTTTTGGGGACGTAGGCAACCTTTGGTGCGGTCAAGAATTTAACAAAAAACAAAAAAAAAATTGATTGAAAATCGTGTTCCTCACTTCATAATTGGGTTGCCACCTATGGGTTGTGACGTTGTGATATGTTTTTTTTTTGTTCTCGCATCTTATGTGCCATCATAGTTATAAAAGTAGAGTTGCATTCGAACATACCAACTTTGCTTTTCTTTTCACCTCAACACTTTGCTGTCATGGGATCATTGTCACTAATTTAAGTGACTGGTATGGGATTACTTTGCATATCCTTGGTAGCTAGAACATGATCGCACAATTGTCAATAACAAGTCAAGAGTTTATGAGATATTGGGCATGGCTTAAGTGGCCAACTTAGGAAAATGGGGAATGGAATGTTGAAAAGGGGCAAGTATCATTTATGTATTAATCATTGAAAAAATATATATAAATAAATAAATAAATGTGTCTTCGCAAAGAAGAGTCATGAAATGGCAAGGATCAAAGTACAAAGAAATGTCAAGTATTGAATCATAAATCCTTAGTACCGATTCCTACTCCAAGATTGAGTTAACTTTCTTGTACTTACGAAGACACTAATTTGTTCTTATTTGTTCATCTTGCCCCTTAATATTTCAAAGTTTAAATGGCCATGAAAGTAAGATGGTGAAGCCACATTTTGAGTGGAAAGTTTACTTGTAGTGAGGTTCTAATGTAAATTAGATAACTTCCTAAGCCATGCTCCCAATATGGATTAAGTGGGTTGACAATTGTGAAAAAGTGCTTATGGAAATCCTTCTATGCTTTTTGCATCATCATTCTCGATTTAGGATATTTCTTTAGTGAACCCATAAAGTATCTTACTTTGTTGGCAATGATCCCCCCTCACATCTCTTCACGGTGAAAAAAATCTTAATTGGTATGTGTTAGAGCAATTGTAAGTTTATGTTTATGATAACACATGATTGATTGCAATTTTGGAAAGAATTTTGAGACCAACACCCAAAAATATGTGTTGCTTGTTTGGTTTTGTTATTTTCAGTTTATAAATTGTTGGGTTGTTTCTATTTTATTTTTATGTTTTATTTTACTCGGGGACGAGCAAAAGATAGGTTTTGGGGTATTTGATGGATATGTTTACATATCCAATTTATATGTTCTAAACTCTATTTATTGCAAAATTGCCGAGTAAAATGGTAGTTTAATTGTTTTGTTAGTGTTGTTTTATTTTCAGGTTGAAAACACTACAAGAAAATGATGATTTAGCTACAAATTTTTTAGCTACAAAAATATTTTGTAGTTCAAAGATTTGCATTAGCGATGAATTATTTATTCGTAGACAAATCTCTTTGTTTTTGCGACAATATTAGTTTTTTAGCCAAATGCTAGACTAAGAAAACAAAACAAAAATATTTGTCGTTGAATGAATTGCTAAAATTTTGATCTTAGACAAATTTTTTGGCGCACTAAATTTCCCGCACTAGTCAAAATATAAATAAGATTTGGCTACAAAAATATAAATCATTTGCTATGAAATTATTTCATAGCCAAAATCACCCTTAAAATCACCCATAACATTATGCTAAAATCACCCCTAAAATTTGAATACATTCCATAATGCATATATTACAATCTATTTAATCAACATGTGGGGTTAGCTTATTAAATATTGAAGGTGCCATTAGCCTCCCTCAATTTAAAACCTATTCCTTTTCCTTCCCTGATTCTCCAATTAGTTCATTATCACCCAACTGCGGCCATGGAGAAGTAACTGCGGCCATTGATTGAGAGAAGACGATTACGCATCAACCGCAACCGGCCGCAACCAACATCAGCAGTAACCGGCCGCAACCCACATCACCAGCAACCGGCCGCAAACCTTAGCCCCTGTGTTGTTCATCGCTGACGAATCTAATCAACAACAAACCTAATTCCCAGGTATGCTCTCAATCGCTCAAGTATTGTAACTTAACCAGTCAATGCATTGTTGTTGAGTTTGTTAAACCTAATATTCTTTCAATCAAGTGGCCATTCTAATTAATTTCGTGTTTGATTTCCTTACGTCTCAATTCCATGTGCAGAGATGACAAATTACAGAAACTTTTTAGTCCATTGAAATGTTGAATTGTGGAGATTGTTGATTGTTGTTCGGTATGCTTGGGTATTAGAATTTTTAAATACATATTGGAATGAAGGTAGTGCGACTTTATTTTTTGTGAATTATGCTGGAAACGCATTCTGCTACAACTTGTGGAGCGAGTGTGAGAGTTAAATCTGAATGGAAAATTTCATGGGTGTTCCATATATCTGTTGGTTGACATTTTCCCCTTTCATACACAGTGCAAAAGTTTTGTGGCAGAAATTTTAATGTTGCGCCAAGTTTTATCAGCTGGTAACATGGCGATGTTTTTTTATTTCCTCTAAACCTTCTTCTCAATCAGATCATTTTTTTATTTCCTCTCGACGATTGTTTGTAGTGATCAGGTAACATGGCGATGGTTCGAGCATTTCGTCGAACATATGGTGGACCTACGTCGGCGGCGCCCAGTTTAACAACCACCTTCAGATACTTGTCGACGTCTTTTAGGGAAGAACGGGACACGTTTGGACCCATTCTTGTTCCTTCGGACAAGTCAGTCTTTCTGCTTTCTCTTTCGATTTTTTGCTGATTCTCTTTTCATCCTTAAATCTGATTCCTCATTTCCACTGTTAATTATTTTATGTTGTTTATATCTAGTTTCCTTTATTCTTTATTTGTATAGTGAAAGTGATAAATTTTGTGTCTTATAAGAATTTGTAACATTTTGTACCAGGAACATGGTAGTTTTAGGGCTTAGTTGAACTCCATCTTCATGCATCTTGCATGTAGTCTAACTTAAAGAAGGTGGGCAACAGAGTTTCAGAGCATGATATACATTGTTGATGTTCTCTGTGTGACATTTTGAGGGTGCAAACCTTGTTGGATAACTGCAAGGGGGGGGGAATGGAGAAGCCTCTATGAAAATCTTAGGTAGGCGACAATTTGCTTGGTTAGGCTTGTATGTGAATGTTGATGCATGATTCATGAGTTCAGTTCCATAATACTTGTTAGGTTTTGGCATTACTATCCCTTAATAGGTCATTTTACCCTTCAGAGGTAACCTATTGTGACTGTAATTATGTTGGTAGTGAAAGAAGTCAGGTAGATGAATTCCCTTTTCATGCATCTTGCATGTAGTCTAACTTCAAGAGGATGGCGACAAAGTTTCAGAGCATGATATACATTGTTGATGTTCTCTGTGTGACATTTTGAGGTTGCCAAACCTTGTTGGATAACTGCAGGGGGGGGGGAATTGAGAAGCTTCTATGAAAATCTTAGATAGGCAAACTTGCATGGTTAGGCTTGGATGTGAATGTTGATGCATGCTTTATGGGTTCAGTTCCATGATACTTGTTAGGTTCCTGTTTGGCATTACTATAATACTATCCCTTAATAGGTCATTTACCCTAGAGAGGTAACCTATTATGACTGTAATTATATCGACACTGAAAGAAGTCAGGTGTATGGATAATAGACCCTTGATGGTAGTGCCTCTTTAGTTAAATGTCCCCCTAATGGGCAGCTATTTTCTCTTGAGGTATTGCTCGAGTGTAATGGGCGTATGTGAGTGTTATGACGTCTGATCAGTCACGGTCTATGCATATGTAAGTCTGGATTTGAATTTCTTAGTTGAAACTTGTTCTCTTTCCTTTATTGTTCAGGAAATAAATGACATAGATTATGAGTTGAACAAAGAAACAAGGATATACATAACCATACTTGAATTAGCATGGAACTAACTTTTAGTAAATAATGCAGTCCAACAACAGCAATCTGTTTTGCTGTAACTGATTGCTTCTCTCTAGTTTCTACTGTCACATCTTTTTAGGTTATGGGGTGCTCAAACTCAAAGATCATTGCAGAATTTCGATATTGGTGGAGACCGTGAAAGAATGCCAGAACCGATTGTTCGTGCTTTTGGTATCCTTAAAAAGTGTGCTGCCAAGGTTCATATAACTTTTACCTTTTGTCTTAGATTCAAGTGCTTATAAGTAACATTGCATCACAATTTTGATTATATATTTTCCTACTTACTACCACTACATGCAAATTAAAGTCAACTTCTCTGCAACAACTTACTAGTACTTGTAAATTATTGTCTGGGCATATAATTAGATGGAGAGAAAAGGGGTGCTGACAGCTGACTAATTGATCGTACTGGGGTGATCCAGAAAGTGACTCAAGAAAGTGATTCACTCTTTTCACTTAATTGGTATGGTAACATGAGTCCGTGTTTTCTTTAACCATTGATCATTTCACTTTATATTTAGCATGCATGAGTTTGTTTGACATTGCTTGCTATTTTAAGCATCTCTTTGGATGCAGGTTACTACTTGTTATCCTGATCTATGATTTTCCAGGTTATTGCAAATAGAGCTGCTGAGATTCTTGGCCACAAGCGTGGTGGAAAGTTTGTGCATCCCAACAACTATGTGAACAGATCACAATCTTCTAAGTTTGTGCTCTTGACCAGGTAACCCTTTTTCCTAATCACAGTTAAGATGCAATCTTTAATCCAACTTCTAGTTTTATCCTCATTTAGTTTCAAGGCCTATGTATATTAAGAGCTTAAAGATCCCGTGGAAGCACAATGAATTATGATTTTTTAATTTTATCTTTTGGGTTTTATCATTCAACTTAACTGTGATCTATCGAGGTACAAGTTTAGTTATGATACCGAAAGGAGCATTATTGATGTTGCTTACAAAGAAACTGACTCATGCACTTAATTGCTTGTTTACATGTATACATTATGTTTACACATTTATTCTGATCTTAAATTCATATAAAGTGACCTTATGTCTTCTTCCTTAATTACCTTGTGCAATTAGACACTTACTCTATCCAATTTTGTGAAATGCAGTCTGTTGCATGGTTATTTAGGTACATATGTTTGCAATATACTCACAAATGTAATATGTGTCTCCGTTTATATAATTTCAAAGTTGCTTTAAGTTAATTGAGTCCTAACTTTATTGGAGTCTCTTGTGTTGTCACAACAAGAGGAGTTAAAATCTCAACAAGAGGAGTTAAAATCTCAGGGTGACAATATTAAACAATTAGAAGAGATGGTAGTTAAACTGGTGAATGCTTCTTCAACTAACGGTCAGTATGTTAACCTCTTTATTTATGAGTCCTCTTTGATTGTTTCATATGCTCTAGTTTAATTAGAGATCATTTTGGAGTTCACTGTATATATTTTATTATTTAATGTTTATTGTTTGGATTTGTGAAAAAAACATATGAAGAACTATATACTCAATTTTTTCTCTTTTTGTTTATCATATAGGTGCAGGTGAATCTTAGTGGGTACATTGAACGAAGTCTACGCAGCAAAATATTGTAAGTTTTATATGTTATATAGCGTGAAAGTTATTGCTCATTGTGATCACATCCATGGAATTTTAATAACTTATTATCTATTTTTTAATATTGCAGCTTATCATTATTATTCTGTACAGTCATTTGGCTAGAGCTACTACGTAATTACTTATGGAAAGAAAATTTATATAGTTAGACATTGAAATAGTGAAGATTTGAGATAGTGAAGATATGTTTGTGTCGCTTCAACTACATTGAGATAGTGAAGATTTGAGATAGTGAAGATATGTTTTTGTCGCTTCAACTGAGATATTAGAGACATGTATTTTTTTGCCTTCGTTATTTGGGGATGTACCGACAATTTTAATGACAATTAATTATATTTTGATAACGTGTAGTATTTTGATAAATATAATATTTTCACATATATATTGTTTTTTCTTGGAGCAGCAATTAGATTAAAATCACATTTGCAACACAATATTTCGTAGTAAAAAAGATGGCTACGCTATGAAAATGTTTCATAGCAAGGCAGTAACATTCGGCGACGAAAATATTTTGTAGTAGAAGAATGTATTTATAGCTATGAAAATGTTTCATAGCAAGACATTAACATTCGGCGACGAAAATATTTTGTAGTACAAGATCGGATTATTTGGGACGAATTAATTCGTCGCTAAAAGAATTCATTTGGCTACGAAAAATACACTTTAGCGACGATTTTATGTTTTGTCGCAGAAACTATTTGGCGACGAAATTTATTTTTCGTAGCTAAAAAATATGCCTATGACTACGAATATTATTTCGTCGCCAATACCCTTTAGCGACGTCGCATAGGCGACGAAATTGCGACGAAAACAGGTTCGTCGCCAATACTCTTTAGCTACGAAATCTTAACATTTTGCTACAAATTTTTTCGTAGCAAAATCTCAATTTTTTTGTAGTGAAAGGTGGAAAATTTGTGGTTGAAAGTGAAGAAAAGATGGATATCTGGAGCAGAGAAAACTTTGTGGACTTTAGAGGCATTTTGGAGCTGCAAGGGCCTGTTGGGAATTTCCATGGCATGGGCTTTTTAGGAATTAGTGTAGAAAGGAGAAAAGGCCGTCACCCAAGCCATTACAGCGGCCGCTCTGCATTGCCGAAGATCTTGCCCGGCCACCCTTCCTCTTGTCCGGCCGCCCTAGTTTTGCCGAGCCTTTGTGCGGCCACCCTTCCCCCTTGTGCGGCCACTCTAGTGTCCACGCCCAAGGCCATTTTTCCAGCTGCTTTACTGCAATTTGGGCCTCCTTTGTTTATTTATTTTTGGGCCTTAATGTCTTTTTATGGCCCTAATCAGCCTTTCCCCTTTGAGTATTTATAGAAGATGTTATATTTTTTTTTAGGGTTATGTTTTATCCTTTGAACAAACTGGAGGCTACTTAGATAGAGAAAATTAGGGATTTCATTTCATAATCCAAGATAAGATTTTTAATGTTGTTCTTGTTTAAATTTGTTCATTTAATGCTTACTATGTGTAGCTAGTTTCTTAATTTCATGGGTTGGATGATAATTTAGTCACTTATGCTATGCCATTGATTATTTTGTCTAATTAATTGATATTGTATTCATCTTTGCTCTTTTAATGAAAGTTTCTTAGGTTAAACTGTGGTTGATTCCTAACTTCTTCCTTTTTACTTTTTGGGTGTTAATTTCTTATATTTATTTGAGGATTTAGATTAAGACCTTTGCTAGATGATGAAATCTATTGATTTTCTTGATTGAAACTACATGGATTTTGGTTCATAAAATCTTTAAATCTCAAAGCTTTCCTTTTTAATCACTTGGACTTGATTTGCGAAAAGTGATTGGCTAGGATTTGTAAGATTGGTTGTCGCCACCTTACCACACAATCTTGACTATTGTGATTGAACCCAAGATTGAAATTAATATATTTTTCTAAATTAATGGCATAGTATTTTATGATTAAATGGAATTCAACCCATGAAATCCTTTCTTATTATTGTTTTAAACTCTATTTGAAATTGCTCTCTTTGTTCACTTGTTCATCCTAGATTTAATTTTAAATCTTGGTCCTTGTAGTTGTTTGTTATTTTCAAAACCAACCCCCCTGTTTAGTCATTTATTTGTTTATTTGTTTATTTGTGCATCTTTGCTCTAAAACAAGCAACCCAAGTCTCTGTGGTTCGACCCCTACAAAAATATATTGCTACAAGTTGGCACTCGTACTTGCGAGGGTTATTGATGGATGTGTATTGACCCATCCAAATGATGCACTTTTAGGCTTTCTTTGTGTTTGATTCCCGAGTTTTATGTGTATTTGATATGGTTTGTGAGTGTTTTAAAAGTACATGGGTTGAAGTGCAATTACTGACAAAACGGAGGATTGGAGCGTACTTTGGAAGCTTTTGGATCAAATGGCAATATTGGAAAATTTAGGGACTAAACTGGAAATACGGAAATTTGGGAGGAAATTTGATTTATAAAAATTCGTGGGTTAAAGTTAAAAATAAAATCCCAAAGAGCGAAGTGCAAAAGAAGTCATTATAGTGGTCAAAGTGCGGTTGCAAAATCGCGAGACGAAACGAATATTAAATGTTACAAACCAAGGCACAAGGATGGCCGGCCAATTAAGGCCATGGCCGAGGAAAGGCTAGGCCAGTTAGGGCCAGTTGGGGCCAAAGGTGGGGCTGCAGGGCCAATACAAGGAATTCAGGCCAAGTTTTAGGCCAAGCTCTCGGCCAAATTGTCTGCCAACAAGGGCGGACGCGTTAATCCACCAGGGCGGCCGCGCTTGAGGGAGAATCTGTCGGCCAAAACTTCCTGTCAACCAGGGCGACCGCAATAACATCTTGGGCGGCCGCGCTACGCCAATTCCAGCAACAGTATTCACGCCGTACAAGAGGGTAGTCTTGTCTTTTCCCGGTTTTGGTCCAGAATTGTTAACCTATTCTTTATATAAACTAGGCAGCCACGGTAGGTAATTATCATATCATATCATATTTTATAGTTTTGTTTTTCTTGAACAATTCCATTGAAGAGAAGAACAATTCATAATTCCAGGTTTTTATCATTGTAAATTATGAGTAGCTAAATTTCTTAGATTTGTAGATTGGTTGGATCTTTATCCGGATTTCTATGCAATAGTATTTTAATTCTTTCTATTTAATTCCTTCTAGCTCATTAATAGATTTTAATTTCTTGTTCTTAGATTTGAGATGTATGTTAATATACGAACTCATCTTTGAATAATTGGGAATCGAATTCGCCATTAATTTGGGATCTTGATACATAGACTACTATTAATTGAATAACTTGGTCTGTGCCGTAATAGAATTGGATCAATGTTAGGTTCTTTAATTCTTTCGTGCTTAATGTATTCTTGGAATATTGTGGAACGGTAATAGAATTCACAATATTAAAAAGAGTATTTAGGATTGTAATCCGGCCATCTAACCGTGTCGATCCTAGCTAAAGTGAATGAACCCTAGAAGTTGAGTTGATGTTTTATAAGTAAAATTTTGCATAGAATGATGGTAAAGTGAAATCCAATCTACGAATCTCTGCTCATAATCTGTTTTATTGTTTATTTAGTTTTGTTATTTATTTTATGCTTTTAGTCATAAATCAAATCTATAAACTTGGGTTACAAAATTTACTGCTTTCACTTTATTTGTTTACCAACGAGTCTCTGTGGATTCGACCCCTGCAATTGCATACTGCTACACCGGTAGTGAGTACACTTGCTCGGTTTTTATTACAAGAGGGAGTTTTCCTCCATCAAGTTTTTGGCGCCGTTGCCGGGGACTTGTTGCAAGTAAATAAGTAGGCTAGGTAGTGAATGCAAGGTCGTCGTTCTTTGAAGCCTACATTGGTGCCATTGGACGACAACATAAATAGACTTGAAGAAGCATTTGAGGGCGATCCCCTCTTTAATCTCCTCTTTTCAGATTCGGACATCGAATCAGAACCCTCCACCACCGAGGTAGAGGAAGAGAAAGCCGAGATGGCAGAACCACCAACACAGACAATGAATGATTTCCTTAGACCTCGGGTAGACACATCTACCTCTTGCATAGTGTTGTCCGATGCAGCCAAAAATCTAGAGGTCAAAGGACAATACTTTGCCATGTTGCCAAGATTTCACGGATTGCCTGGTGAGGATGCACCCACATCATCTGTTGGCTAGTTTTAGACAGAAATTGATGACATTTTCCCAAGATGTGGGGGAGCCCTTTCATGAGGCATGAGAAAGATTTAATACAATGTTAATGCAATGTCCCCAACACAATTTCACACTACCCTCACTGAATCAAGCCTTTTATGATGGCTTGATTGACAATGGTCAATCAATAGTTGACAATGCTGCTGGAGGCTCGATAGGAGCCAAGACCCCGGAAGAAACTAAAGCTTTATTTGAGATGTTGAGTGCTAACTCTCAACAAAAGAGTTCGAGGGGTAAAACAAGGGGGGTACTTGAATTGAATGCTAGTGATAATATTTCAAAGCAGATTGCACTTTTAAATAATAAATTGGATAAATTGACTGCTTGTGGTACTTCTGCTGGTGCCAATGTTATTACTGATTATTGTACAAATTATGGTTTATCATCTCATGTGACTAATATGTGTCCAAGTGTAGCAAATTTCTGTTATAATCCTGAACAGGCGCATGCTTTCAATGGATATGCACCAAGGCCACCATCCCAAGGCAACAAATATGGCAACTACAATCCATGGGGTGGCCATCATAATCAGTTCATGTGCCACCACCCGGACAACATGATAAAGAGCCTTGGGAGCTGGCAGTCCAGCAGTTAAGGATGGAGGTGCATCAAAGTAATAGAAATACAGAAACTGCAATTGGAAAGATGGGCACACAAGTAGAGCAACTTGTGAAGGTTGCCCAAGAGTTGATGAAAGAGAAAAACCCACCTGAGCAAGCAAAGTCAATCACAACAGTGTGGGATGAAAGTGAGGAAATTGAGGAGGTATTTCTGTCTTCTCTTGATAATATTGATTGTTGTGATAATAATGATGATGTTAATGAGGATGAAAAGGTTAAATATGTTCAAAAAGACCCCGGGTGTTTCACTATCTCAATTTCTTTAGGGGGTCAAAATTTTAAAGGTTTGTTGGATCTTGGGGCAAGTGTCAATGTGATGCCCTTTCATGTTTTTAGAAGTTTGGGGGTATGTGAGTTGAAAACACCCAAGAGAGACTTGCAATTGGCGGATCTCTCAATTAAAAGACCCTTAGGGGTTATCGAAGGGGTGTTGGTTAAAATTGATAAAATCATTATCCCCATTGACTTTTATGTGATGTGTATGGAGGGATCAAGTGAGGAACAACTGAAAACGCCCATTCTACTTGGGAGGCCATTTATGTTTGACACTAAGGCCACCATTGATGTGTGTCAAGGGGTGGTGTCCTTGAGAGTTATGGGGGAGGAATGTAAGTTTTGTATACTTAAAAATGATAAGAAACCCTCTCCCAAAGATGGTTTTGTAGGAGCCATAACAGATTTTCCAATTTTTAATTATGATGTGAATGGATGTAAGAAAAGTGGGGATAATGCGGACGTTTGTCCCTTGGCTAGTAACATTAAAGCCGACCAATACTCTAGGAGTAACGGGTCATATCACACCCCACACGACTCCCATAAAGAGTCGAATCCATCACATTTACCACAAGGGCCTTCAAAATCGAGAGTTAGTGAGGAGAGTTATAGTGATTTATCTGATTCTATATTTTTAAATATTTTTGTGCATGATAACTCTCTTGATCTTGGTTGCAAGGATGGTATTTTGCAGGTTGAAAGAGTTGAGTTTGGGGGTGGGAACCCCAATAAAAAGAAATGAAAGAGGGGTAAGCACAAGCGTAAAGTTTCAAAAATAAATGTGGCTTCACCCCTACTTGTTGACAATGGAGAGCTGATTTGGAAAGAGAAGGGTGTTTGTGCCCGTGAAGAACAGAGATGGTCCAAAGGGCGCAAAGCAAAGGCCAAGTAAGCTTGGGACCATAGTCGGGCTAACGACTTTAACCAAAGGCGCTGCTTGGGAGGCAACCCAATGAGGTATGTTTTATTTTTTATGTTAATTACTGTTTTGTAGTGTCTTGCCATCCGTTAAGCCCATGGCACGCTTTTGTTCTCTGTGCTCTGAGGACATAGCATGTTTTGAGTTTGGGGGTGGGCAACTCTCCGAGTTTGTGGGTTTGTAGGGGAGTATAAATAGTGTCACCCTCCAAAAAAATAGAAAAATTTAAAATTTTTTGTTCTTTTCATAGTTGGGATGTTGGCCAAAGTCTGTGATGATTAGAGTGTGCTTTAATTTTAAAATCACATGTGCTATTATTAGTGTGGTGATTGGGATTGCATTGAGACATTTAAATTATGATTGCACCACCTCTCACTTCCGTATCATATTCTTGGTCACTGTCATCAACTTAGGTGCCTTTTATGGGATCACTTCGTGTATTCTCGGAGTCCCTAGAACATGTTTGCATGATTGTCAATAACACGTCAATAGGTTACTTGATATACATATGGCTATTCTTGGAATCCCTTTTTGTGAGCTTTAAACTTTCTAGTCACTAAATATTTTTTCCGCTATAACCCTTTTTGAGCTTAAATAAGAATGGAATCTCTCACAAAGTGGGAGGTTATCTTAGACCACCATTCGCCTTCGTTTGTACCCTCATTATCCCACCCTTTTAACTTATACACTATTTTCCCACCTTTTCAAGAAAATGAAACTAGGGAAAGAATGGGGATATTTTGGGGGATGTTTTGAAAATCAACGGGTTGAGTGGAAAGTGGTCACGAAAATAAAAAAGTGGGTCATGTTATGTAATGAAAAGAGGGCCTTGAGCAAAATATTAAATGCACATTCTTTGTGATATATTTGTGCAAAGTGAAAAAAAAAAAAAAAAAAAGGCCTTGCCCTCTCTAATGGTAAAGTGGAAATTTTGTTTCAAGGTGACCAAAGAAAGTAATGGAATGTGCTCAATCCCATGTCAATGTATGAAAAAGTTTTAGTTTGTGGGTGGGCACATTGGGAAGTAATAAGGGTGAGCGGAGGAATTATAATCAAAGAGAGGATGTATTATTAAAAGAAGACTTTCTAGTTTCACTTTTTTATGTTCGTATGTCCTTACCTTCCTTTGTAACCGTGAACCGAGCCATGCGAATTGTCGCACATAACACTTTAAGCTATATTATTCTTTCAATATCGAGTAACCGGGTTGACTATCGTGTAAATATGCATTTGAGTGTCCTTTTTGGGTTGTATTGTCTATGACATATTGATTTAGAGCATCACTTAGTGAATCCATAAACAATCTTAGGTTGTTGGCAGTGATCTCCCATAATTCATTCATCATTCAGGCCGCGGTGGAAAATTGTGAGTTTTATGCTTCAATGTGATTGTAATCCCATTACTGTGGTGGCACTTGTTGATTATGTGTGTTGGTAAGGATCTGAAACTTATGTGGCCAATGACTCATCTGTGATAGAATATCCCAAAAATAATTATTTTGCTTTAATATTTTATTAGTAGTATTTAGTGTAGTTTTATTTTACTTCTTTTTGTTTTGTTTTACTCGGGACGAGCAAAAGGTTAGTTTGTGGGTGATTGATGGATGTGTATTGACCCATCCAAATGATGCACTTTTAGGCTTTCTTTGTGTTTGATTCCCGAGTTTTATGTGTATTTGATATGGTTTGTGAGTGTTTTGAAAGTACAGGGGTTGAAGTGCAATTACTGACAAAACGGAGGATTGGAGCGTACTTTGGAAGCTTTTGGATCAAATGGCAATATTGGAAAATTCAGGGACTAAACTGGAAATACGGAAATTTGGGAGGAAATTTGATTTATAAAAATTCGTTGGTTAAAGTTAAAAATAAAATCCCAAAGAGCGAAGTGCAAAAGAAGTCATTATAGTGGTCAAAGTGCGGTTGCAAAATCGCGAGACGAAACAAATATTAAATGTTACAAACCAAGGCACAAGGATGGCCGGCCAATTAAGGCCATGGCCGAGGAAAGGCTAGGCCAGAAAGGGCCAAAGGTGGGGCTGCAGGGCCAATGCAAGGAATTCAGGCCAAGTTCTAGGCCAAGCTCTCGGCCAAATTGTCTGTCAACAAGGACGGACGCGTTAATCCACCAGGGCGGCCGCGCTTGAGGGAGAATCTGTCGGCCAAAACATCCTGTCAACCAGGGTGACCGCAATAACATCTTGGGCGGCCGCGCTACGCCAATTCAGCAACAGTATTCACGTCGTACAAGAGGGCAGTCTTGTCTTTTCCCGGTTTTGGTCCAGAATTGTTAACCTATTCTTTATATAAACTAGGCAGCCACAGTAGGGAATTATCATATCATATCATATTTTATAGTTTTGTTTTTCTTGAACAATTCCATTGAAGAGAAGAACAATTCATAATTCCAGGTTTTTATCATTGTAAATTATGAGAAGCTAAATTTCTTAGATTTGTAGATTGGTTGGATCTTTATCCGGATTTCTATGCAATAGTATTTTAATTCTTTCTATTTAATTCCTTCTAGTTCATTAATAGATTTTAATTTCTTGTTCTTAGATTTGAGATATTTGTTAATATACAAACTCATCTTTGAATTATTGGGTATCGAATTCGCCATTAATTTGGAATCTTGATACATAGACTACTTTTAATTGAATAACTTGGTCTGTGCCGTAATAGAATCGGATCAATGTTAGGTTCTTTAATTCTTTCGTGCTTAATGTATTCTTGGCATATTGTGGAACCGTAATAGAATTCACAATATTAAAAAGAGTATTTAGGATTGTAATCCGGCTATCTAACCGTGTCGATCCTAGCTAAAGTGAATGAACCCTAGAAGTTGAGTTAATGTTTTATAAGTAAAATTTTGCATAGAATGATGGTAAAGTGAAATCCAATCTACAAATCTCTGCTCATAATCTGTTTTATTGTTTATTTAGTTTTGTTATTTATTTTATGCTTTTAGTCCTAAATCAAATCTATAAACATGGGTTACAAAATTTACTGCTTTCACTTTATTTTTTTACCAACGAGTCTCTGTGGATTCGACCCCTGCAATTGCATACTGCTACACCGGTAGTGAGTACACTTGCTTGGTTTTTATTACAAGAGGGAGTTTTCCTCCATCAAGTTTTTGGCGCCGTTGCCGGGGACTTGTTGCAAGTAAACAAGTAGGCTAGGTAGTGAATGTAAGTTCGTCGTTCTTTGAAGCCTACATTGGTGCCATTGGACGACAACATAAATAGACTTGAGGAAGCATTTGAGGGCGATCCCCTCTTTAATCCCCTCTTTTCAGATTCGAACATCGAATCAGAACCCTCCACCACCGAGGTAGAAGAAGAGAAAGCCGAGATGGCAGAACCACCGACACAGACAATGAATGATTTCCTTAGACCTCGGGTAGACACATCTACATCTTGCATAGTGCTGTCCGATGCAGCCAAAAATCTAGAGGTCAAAGGACAATACTTTGCCATGTTGCCAAGCTTTCACGGATTGCCTGGTGAGGATGCGCCCACATCATCTGTTGGCTAGTTTTAGACAGAAATTGATGACATTTTCCCAAGATGTGGGGGAGCCCTTTCATGAGGCATGGGAAAGATTTAATACAATGTTAATGCAATGTCCCCAACACAATTTCACACTACCCTCACTGAATCAAGCCTTTTATGATGGCTTGAATGACAATGGTCAATCAATAGTTGACAATGCTGCTGGAGGCTCGATAGGAGCCAAGACCCCGGAAGAAACTAAAGCTTTATTTGAGATGTTGAGTGCTAACTCTCAACAAAAGAGTTCGAGGGGTAAAACAAGGGGGGTACTTGAATTGAATGCTAGTGATAATATTTCAAAGCAGATTGCACTTTTAAATAATAAATTGGATAAATTGACTGCTTGTGGTACTTCTGCTGGTGCCAATGTTATTACTGATTATTGTACAAATTGTGGTTTATCATCTCATGTGACTAATATGTGTCCAAGTGCAGCAAATTTCTGTTATAATCCTGAACAAGCGCATGCTATCAATGGATATGCACCAAGGCCACCACCCCAAGGCAACCAATATGGCAACTACAATCCATGGGGTGGCCATAATAATCAGCAAGCAGAACCTCTTCATGTGCCACCACCCGGACAACATGATAAAGAGCCTTGGGAGCTGGCAGTCCAGCAGTTAAGGATGGAGGTGCAGCAAAGTAATAGAAATACAGAAGCTGCAATTGGAAAGATGGGCACACAAGTAGAGCAACTTGTGAAGGTTGCCCAAGAGTTGATGAAAGAGAAAAACCCACCTGAGCAAGCAAAGTCAATCACAACAGTGTGGGATGAAAGTGAGGAAATTGAGGAGGTATTTCTGTCTTCTCTTGATAATATTGATTGTTGTGATAATAATGATGATGTTAATGAGGATGAAAAGGTTAAATATGTTCAAAAAGACCCCGGGTGTTTCACTATCCCAATTTCTTTAGGGGGTCAAAATTTTAAAGGTTTGTTGGATCTTGGGGCAAGTGTCAATGTGATGCCCTTTCATGTTTTTAGAAGTTTGGGGGTATGTGAGTTGAAACCACCCAAGAGAGACTTGCAATTGGCGGATCTCTCAATTAAAAGACCCTTAGGGGTTATCGAAGGGGTGTTGGTTAAAATTGATAAAATCATTATCCCCATTGACTTTTATGTGATGTGTATGGAGGGATCAAGTGAGGAACAACTGAAAACTCCCATTCTACTTGGGAGGCCATTTATGTTTGACACTAAGGCCACCATTGATGTGTGTCAAGGGGTGGTGTCCTTGAGAGTTATGGGGGAGGAATGTAAGTTTTGTATGCTTAAAAACGATAAGAAACCCTCTCCCAAAGATGGTTTTGTAGGAGCCATAACAGATTTTCCAATTTTTAATTATGATGTGAATGGATGTAAGAAAAGTGGGGATAATGCGGACGTTTGTCCCTTGGCTAGTAACATTAAAGCCGACCAATACTCTAGGAGTAACGGGTCGTATCACACCCCACACGACTCCCATAAAGATTCGAATCCATCACATTTACCACAAGGGCCTTCAAAATCGAGAGTTACTGAGGAGAGTTATAGTGATTTATCTGATTCTATATTTTTAAATATTTTTGTGCATGATAACTCTCTTGATCTTGGTTGCAAGGATGGTATTTTGCAGGTTGAAAGAGTTGAGTTTGGGGGTGGGAACCCCAATAAAAAGAAAAGAAAGAGGGGTAAGCACAAGCGTAAAGTTTCAAAAATAAATGTGGCTTCACCCCTACTTGTTGACAATGGAGAGCTGATTTGGAAAGAGAAGGGTGTTTGTGCCCGTGAAGAACAGAGATGGTCCAAAGGGCGCAAAGCAAAGGCCAAGTAAGCTTGGGACCATAGTCGGGCTAACGACTTTAACCAAAGGCGCTGCTTGGGAGGCAACCCAATGAGGTCTGTTTTATTTTTTATGTTAATTACTGTTTTGTAGTGTCTTGCCATCCGTTAAGCCCATGGCACGCTTTTGTTCTCTGTGCTCTGAGGACATAGCATGTTTTGAGTTTGGGGGTGGGCAACTCTCCGAGTTTGTGGGTTTGTAGGGGAGTATAAATAGTGTCACCCTCCAAAAAAATAGAAAAATTTAAAAAATTTTGTTCTTTTCATAGTTGGGATGTTGGCCAAAGTCTGTGATGATTAGAGTGTGCTTTAATTTTAAAATCACATGTGCTATTATTAGTGTGGTGATTGGGATTGCATTGAGACATTTAAATTATGATTGCACCACCTCTCACTTCCGTATCATATTCTTGGTCACTGTCATCAACTTAGGTGCCTTTTATGGGATCACTTCGTGTATTCTCGGGGTCCCTAGAACATGTTTGCATGATTGTCAATAACACGTCAATAGGTTACTTGATATACATATGGCTATTCTTGGAATCCCTTTTTGTGAGCTTTAAACTTTCTAGTCACTAAATATTTTTTCCGCTAGAACCCTTTTTGAGCTTAAATAAGAATGGAATCTCTCACAAAGTGGGAGGTTATCTTAGACCACCATTCGCCTTCGTTTGTACCCTCATTATCCCACCCTTTTAACTTATACACTATTTTCCCACCTTTTCAAGAAAGTGAAACTAGGGAAAGAATGGGGATATTTTGGGGGATGTTTTGAAAATCAACGGCTTGAGTGGAAAGTGGTCACGAAAATAAAAAAGTGGGTCATGTTATGTAATGAAAAGAGGGGCTTGAGTAAAATATTAAATGCACATTCTTTGTGATATATTTGTGCAAAGAAAAAAAAAAAAAAAGGCCTTGCCCTCTCTAATGGTAAAGTGGATATTTTGTTTCAAGGTGACCAAAGAAAGTAATGGAATGTGCTCAATCCCATGTCAATGTATGAAAAAGTTTTAGTTTGTGGGTGGGCACATTGGGAACTAATAAGGGTGAGTGGAGGAATTATAATCAAAGTGAGGATGTATTGTTAAAAGAAGACTTTCTAGTTTCACTTTTTTATATTCGTATGTCCTTACCTTCCTTTGTAACCGTGAACCGAGCCATGCGAATTGTCGCACATAACACTTTAAGCTATATTATTCTTTCAATATCGAGTAACTGGGTTGACAATCGTTTAAATATGCATATGAGTATCCTTTTTGGGTTGTATTGTCTATGACATATTGATTTAGAGCATCACTTAGTGAATCCATAAACAATCTTAGGTTGTTGGCAGTGATCTCCCATAATTCATTCATCATTCAGGCCGCGGTGGAAAATTGTGAGTTTTATGCTTCAATGTGATTGTAATCCCATTACTGTGGTGGCACTTGTTGATTATGTGTGTTGGTAAGGATCTGAAACTTATGTGGCCAATGACTCATCTGTGATAGAACATTCCAAAAATAATTATTTTGCTTTAATATTTTATTAGTAGTATTTAGAGTAGTTTTATTTTACTTCTTTTTGTTTTGTTTTACTCGGGACGAGCAAAAGGTTAGTTTGTGGGTGATTGATGGATGTGTATTGACCCATCCAAATGATGCACTTTTAGGCTTTCTTTGTGTTTGATTCCCGAGTTTTATGTGTATTTGATATGGTTTGTGAGTGTTTTGAAAGTACAGGGGTTGAAGTGCAATTACTGACAAAATAGAGGATTGGAGCGTACTTTGGAAGCTTTTGGATCAAATGGCAATATTGGAAAATTCAGGGACTAAACCGGAAATACGGAAATTTGGGAGGAAAATTGATTTATAAAAATTCGTTGGTTAAAGTTAAAAATAAAATCCCAAAGAGCGAAGTGCAAAAGAAGTCATTATAGTGGTCAAAGTGCGGTTGCAAAATCGCGAGACGAAACGAATATTAAATGTTACAAACCAAGGCACAAGGATAGCCGGCCAATTAAGGCCATGGCCGAGGAAAGGCTAGGCCAGTTAGGGCCAAAGGTTGGGCTGCAGGGCCAATGCAAGGAATTCAGGCCAAGTTCTAGGCCAAGCTCTCGGCCAAATTGTTTGTCAACAAGGACGGACGCGTTAATCCACCAAGGCGGCCGCGCTTGAGGGAGAATCTGTCGGCCAAAACATCCTGTCAACTAGGGCGACCGCAATAACATCTTGGGCGGCCGCTCTACGCCAATTCAGCAACAGTATTCACGCCGTACAAGAGGGCAGTCTTGTCTTTTCCCGGTTTTGGTCCAGAATTGTTAACCTATTCTTTATATAAACTAGGGAATTATCATATCATATCATATTTTATAGTTTTGTTTTTCTTGAACAATTCCATTAAAGAGAAGAACAATTCATAATTCTAGGTTTTTATCATTGTAAATTATGAGTAGCTAAATTTCTTAGATTTGTAGATTGGTTGGATCTTTATCCGGATTTCTATGCAATAGTATTTTAATTCTTTCTATTTAATTCCTTCTAGTTTATTAATAGATTTTAATTTCTTGTTCTTAGATTTGACATGTATGTTAATATACGAACTCATCTTTGAATAATTGGGTATCGAATTCGCCATTAATTTGGAATCTTGATACATAAACTACTTTTAATTGAATAACTTGGTCTGTGCCGTAATAGAATCGGATCAATGTTAGGTTATTTAATTCTTTCGTGCTTAATGTATTCTTGGCATATTGTGGAACCGTAATAGAATTCACAATATTAAAAAGAGTATTTAGGATTGTAATCCGGCCATCTAACCGTGTCGATCCTAGCTAAAGTGAATGAACCCTAGAAGTTGAGTTGATGTTTTATAAGTAAAATTTTGCATAGAATGATGGTAAAGTGAAATCCAATCTACGAATCTCTGCTCATAATCTGTTTTATTGTTTATTTAGTTTTGTTATTTATTTTATGCTTTTAGTCCTAAATCAAATCTATAAACTTGGGTTACAAAATTTACTTCTTTCACTTTTTTTGTTTACCAACGAGTCTCTGTGGATTCGACCTCTGCAATTGCATACTCCTACACCGGTAGTGAGTACACTTGCTCGGTTTTTATTACAAGAGGGAGTTTTCCTCCATCAAGTTTTTGGCGCCGTTGCCAGGGACTTGTTGCAAGTAAACAAGTAGGCTAGGTAGTGAATACAAGGTCGTCGTTCTTTGAAGCCTACATTGGTGCCATTGGACGACAACATAAATAGACTTGAGGAAGCATTTGAGGGCGATCCCCTCTTTAATCCCCTCTTTTTAGATTCGGACATCGAATCAGAACCCTCCACCACCGAGGTAGAGGAAGAGAAAGCCGAGATGGCAGAACCACCGGCACAGACAATGAATGATTTTCTTAGACCTCGGGTAGACACATCTACCTCTTGCATAGTGCTGTCCGATGCAGCCAAAAATCTAGAGGTCAAAGGACAATAGTTTGCCATGTTGCCAAGCTTTCACGGATTTCCTGGTGAGGATGCACTCACGTTCCTTAAAGAGTATATTATTGTTGTTGCTCAATTTTTGTTAAGACATGGAGTGACTGAGGAGCAAATTAGACTGAAGTGTTTTCCTTACACTCTTAAGGGAGTGGCTAAAACATGGTTGATGATGCTTGCACCGAGCAGCATTAGTACTTGGGTAGAATTGCAAGATGTGTTCCTTAAAAGATATTACCCACATCATCTGTTGGCTAGTTTTAGACAGAATTTGATGACATTTTCCCAAGATGTGGGGGAGCCCTTTCATGAGGCATGGGAAAGATTTAATACAATGTTAATGCAATGTCCCCAACACAATTTCACACTACCCTCACTGAATCAAGCCTTTTATGATGGCTTGAATGACAATGGTCAATCAATAGTTGACAATGCTGCTGGAGGCTCGATAGGAGCCAAGACCCCGGAAGAAACTAACGCTTTATTTGAGATGTTGAGTGCTAACTCTCAACAAAAGAGTTTGAGGGGTAAAACAAGGGGGGTACTTGAATTGAATGCTAGTGATAATATTTCAAAGCAGATTGCAATTTTAAATAACAAATTGGATAAATTGACTGCTTGTGGTACTTCTGCTGGTGCCAATGTTATTACTGATTATTGTACAAATTGTGGTTTATCATCTCATGTGACTAATATGTGTCCAAGTGCAGCAAATTTCTGTTATAATCCTGAACAGGCGCATGCTTTCAATGGACATACACCAAGGCCACCACCCCAAGGCAACCAATATGGCAACTACAATCCATGGGGTGGCCATCATAATCAGCAAGCAGAACCTCTTCATGTGCCACCACCCGGACAACATGATAAAGAGCCTTGGGAGCTAGCAGTCCAGCAGTTAAGGATGGAGGTGCAGCAAAGTAATAGAAATATAGAAGCTGCAATTGGAAAGATGGGCACACAAGTAGAGAACCTTGTGAAGGTTGCCCAAGAGTTGATGAAAGAGAAAAACCCACCTGAGCAAGCAAAGTCAATCACAACAGTGTGGGATGAAAGTGAGGAAATTGAGGAGGTATTTCTGTCTTCTCTTATTAATATTGATTGTTGTGATAATAATGATGATGTTAATGAGGATGAAAAGGTTAAATATGTTCAACAAGACCCCGGGTGTTTCACTATCCCAATTTCTTTAGGGGGTCAAAATTTTAAAGGTTTGTTGGATCTTGGGGCAAGTGTCAATGTGATGCCCTTTCATGTTTTTAGAAGTTTGGGGGTATGTGAGTTGAAACCACCCAAGAGAGACTTGCAATTTGCGGATCTCTCAATTAAAAGACCCTTAGGGGTTATCGAAGGGGTGTTGGTTAAAATTGATAAAATCATTATCCCCGTTGACTTTTATGTGATGTGTATGGAGGGATCAAGTGAGGAACAACTGAAAACTCCCATTCTACTTGGGAGGCCATTTATGTTTGACACTAAGGCCACAATTGATGTGTATCAAGGGGTGGTGTCCTTGAGAGTTATGGGGGAGGAATGTAAGTTTTGTATGCTTAAAAACGATAAGAAACCCTCTCCCAAAGATGGTTTTGTAGGAGCCATAACAGATTTTCCAATTTTTAATTATGATGTGAATGGATGTAAGAAAAGTGGGGATAATGCGGACGTTTGTCCCTTGGCTAGTAACATTAAAGCCGACCAATACTCTAGGAGTAACGGGTCGTATCACACCCCACACGACTCCAATAAAGAGTCGAATCCATCACATTTACCACAAGGGCCTTCAAAATCGAGAGTTAGTGAGGAGAGTTATAGTGATTTATCTGATTCTATATTTTTAAATACTTTTGTGCATGATAACTCTCTTGATCTTGGTTGCAAGGTAGGTATTTTGCAGGTTGAAAGAGTTGAGTTTGGGGGTGGGAACCCCAATAAAAAGAAAAGAAAGAGGGGTAAGCACAAGCGTAAAGTTTCAAAAATAAATGTGGCTTCACCCCTACTTGTTGACAATGGAGAGCTGATTTGGAAAGAGAAGGGTGTTTGTGCCCGTGAAGAACAGAGATGGTCCAAAGGCCGCAAATCAAAGGCCAAGTAAGCTTGGGACCATAGTCGGGCTAACGACTTTAACCAAAGGCGCTGCTTGGGAGGAACCCAATGAGGTATGTTTTATTTTTTATGTTAATTACTGTTTTGTAGTGTCTTGCCATCCGTTAAGCCCAAGGCACACTTTTGTTCTATGTGCTCTGAGGACATAGCATGTTTTGAGTTTGGGGGTGGGCAACTCTCCGTGTTTGTGGGTTTATAGGGGAGTGTAAATAGTGTCACCCTCCAAAAAAATAGAAAAATTTAAAAAAAATTGTTCTTTTCATAGTTGGGATGTTGGCCAAAGTCTGTGATGATTAGAGTGTGCTTTAATTTTAAAATCACATGTGCTATTATTAGTGTGGTGATTGGGATTGCATTGAGACATTTAAATTATGATTGCACCACCTCTCACTTCCGTATCATATTCTTGGTCACTGTCATCAACTTAGGTGCCTTTTATGGGAGAGTAGGTCTAGGGAGAAACGCGTTTCTCCATAAGTTATGGAGAAATGGGTTTCTGGATATCCAGAAGCTTTGGGATTGATATCCAGAAGCTTTGGGACGGATATCCAGAAAAAAGATTTGAGACCAAATCCAAGGCCAAGACCAAATTTTTGATTCTGGATATCACTTTCACAAGGTTCTGGATATCCAGAACATTGAATATGGATATCCAGAAGCCTTAAAACTTTTATCCAGAAGCCAATTCTAAATTCTGGATATCACTTACATAAGGTTCTCAATATCCTTTCAAAGGGATTCGATATCGTAGAACCTTTGAGACTGATATCCAGAAGTAACCATGGGCCAAGGTCATGGCCAATACAAAATTTCTGGATATCCTTTCAAAAGGTTCTGGATATCCTTTCAAAAGGTTCTGGATATCCAGAACCTTTGAGACTGATATCCAGAAGTAACCATGAGTCAAGGTCACGGCCAATACAAACATTTCTGGATATCCTTTCAAAAGGTTCTGGATACCCGTAACCCATTTCTCCACAACTTATGGAGAAACGCGTTTCTCCCTAGATTTTGGCTTTATGGGATCACTTCGTGTATTCTCGGGATCCCTATAACATATTTGCATGTTTGTCAATAACACGTCAATAGGTTACTTGATATACATATGGCTATTCTTGGAATCATTTTTTGTGAGCTTTAAACTTTCTAGTCACTTAATATTTTTTCCGCTAGAACCCTTTTTGAGCTTAAATAAGAATGGAATCTCTCACAAAGTGGGAGGTTATCTTAGACCACCATTCGCCTTCGTTTGTACCCTCATTATCCCACCCTTTTAACTTATACACTATTTTCCCACCTTTTCAAGAAAGTGAAACTAGGGAAAGAATGGGGATATTTTGGGGGATGTTTTGAAAATCAATGGGTTGAGTGGAAAGTGGTCACGAAAATAAAAAAGTGGGTCATGTTATGTAATGAAAAGAGGGGCTTGAGCAAAATATTAAATGCACATTCTTTGTGATATATTTGTGCAAAGTGAAAAAAAAAAAAAAAAAAAAAAAAAAGGCCTTGCCTTCTCTAATGGTAAAGTGGAAATTATGTTTCAAGGTGACCAAAGAAAGTAATGGAATGTGCTCAATCCCATGTCAATGTATGAAAAAGTTTTAGTTTGTGGGTGGGCACATTGGGAAGTAATAAGGGTGAGCGGAGGAATTATAATCAAAGTGAGGATGTATTGTTAAAAGAAGACTTTCTAGTTTCACTTTCTTATGTTCGTATGTCCTTACCTTCCTTTGTAACCGTGAACCGAGCCATGCGAATTGTCGCACATAACACTTTAAGCTATATTATTCTTTCAATATCGAGTAACCGGGTTGACAATCATGTAAATATGCATATGAGTGTCCTTTTTGGGTTGTATTTGAAATTACCCGGATCAGAGAGGCAGCGCGCTCGCGCCCCGTGCATCTGGCATCATTTCGTTTGGAGGTGTCTCGCCGTTCGTTTTCGCATTTGTAGAGTCGCCACGCCGTTTTTATTAAGCCCAAAACATTGAAAAAGGGCATCAGTTTAAAGATAATTTTAAACTGTTTTTGTGTGATGAGATTTTGAGTTCGGAGGTCAGATGACTCCTCGGGAAGAGAATATTAGAATATTAGAGCTCCCCCGAGTCGCCTCGTAAAATGAGTCTTTCGGATACCCCTAATATCCTTTAAAATGTTGTGTGTGTGTGTGCTTTTAAAAATGCATGCTGTATCGGATGTCTACATTGTACACTACGTATTGAAATGTATTGAAATAGTAATGGAAGGAAGCCTTACCAATGTTGGTTCGTGTCTGTCTTCCGCTGGGGAATAGTGTTTGAGGATGGAATAGTGTTCCGGCACGGATCGGGATTGCTTCGGGAGGGGCCGGTTGTCTGCGGACAGAGTTTCGGCATGAGTTGATGTTGCAGGCTGCGTGCGGGCAGAGGTTCGGCGTGCGTGGGGATCGCAGGGATCACTCGGGCAGAGGTTCGGCGTGCGTTGGGGTGGCAGGAGTCACTCGGGCAGAGTTTCGGCATGGTTTGGGATCGCCGGTTTGACTCGGAAAGAGCCGGGACACCGTGGAAAGACCAGGCAAGGCCTCGGATTACCACGAGGGGCCTCAGAGTACCTCAAGAGTGCCTCGGGGCAGCACGGGAGCGTCGCGGGAGCGCTCGGAGAGGCTTCGGAGCACCACAAGGGAGCTCGGAAGGCCTCGGAAGGATCCGAAAGGGGCCGGGAGTGCCTCGAGAGGACTTAGAGGGGAAGCCTGAAGGCTTAGGGAGGAAGAGAGAAGTGGGAGGTGTGTGAAAATGAGGAGGGGGAGCCCTCTATTTATAGTAAAAATTTTCGTGCAAGAAGGTCCGTACGGACCTTCTAGGTAAACCAGAATCTTGGTTTTCCTCGATTTGAGGGAATATGTGATGATGGTGAATATTCTGTAATTATGGTGTCCCCTTGCAAGAAGGTCCGTACGGACCAACTAGGCTGCAAATAGGTCCGTACGGACCAACCATGTATGGGAGTGATGATTACTTCCGGGATTTGAGGGAATATTGTGGACTTTAAGGGGATTCAGTAATTATTAAAGCAAAGAGGTCCGTACGGACCATTATTGCTTTTCCAATTTCCTGAAAATTCCCAAAAGGTCCTTTTGTCCCTTTTTATCCCAGAAAGGCTCCTCCCTTGGTTTGGCTGGGGGTTTTGAGAGGGTTTTGAGTGCCAGAGGTCGTCGAGACTGCGTTTGTGAGTCTGCGGTGTTTCCCATGTGCTCGGAAGGGGGTGATCCAGATTGGGGTACTTACAGAAGCCCCTCGACGACGTCACTTATGAAAGAAGTGGGGTCGCCGATAAGATAAGGGTCCTAATCTGGATCGCGTGCTGGGAGATAAAGTGACCGGGGAGGTCAGTGTGAGGACGTGGTGGTGTCCTATTGTGTGACCGTTTAGGTCAGTAGGCTGGACCCTGTGATAGGATTCCTACGTATCCCTGGCGGGAATCAAGCCTGGTCGTAGTTCGGGTGTGGGGTGAGTGTTTTGTGAATGCGGGCGTGGTGGTGCCCTGAAGTGTCGTGTGACCGCCGAGGTCAGTGGTAAGGACGTGGTGGTGTCCTGGGTGACCGTATAGGTCGATGGCTGGACCCTGTGATAGGATTCCTACGTATCCCTGGCGGGAATCAAGCCTGGTCGTAGTTCAGAGGTCGTGAATCTGTGAGTGCGGGCGTGGTGGTGCCCTGAAGTGTTGTGTGACCGTCGAGGTCAGTTGTGAGGACGTGGTGGTATCCTAAGATGTGGTGACCGCCGAGGTCAATTGTGAGGACGTGGTGGTGTCCTGGGATGGAAATTTTACGATTTTCCTAATCGGGTGGTTTAAGGCCTTCCGAGACGGGAATAATGATTTGGGAGGTTTATACGGTCTTCCGGACCGAGTGGTTTAAAGCCTTCTGGGCTAGAGATAGTGATGGTGGAGGTTTATACGGTCTTCGGACCAGTGGTTTAAAGCCTTCAGGCGAGATTGTATGAGGACTTGAATCGTCTTCTGATTGCGGTTGCGCCATGCATGAGGACTTTGAATCATCTTCTGGCTGCGGTTTGCCATGTGTGAGGACTTTGAATCGTCTTCTGGCTGCGGTTTGCCATGCGTGAGGACTTTGAATCGTCTTCTGGCTGCGGTTTGCCATGCGTGAGGACTTTGAATCGTCTTCTGGCTGTGGTTTGCCATGCGTGAGGACTTTGAATCGTCTTCTGGCTGTGGTGGTGTCATGTATGAGGACTTGAGTCGTCTTCTGACTGCAGTTTGCCATGCGTGAGGACATTAAATCGTCTTCTTGCTGTGGTTTGCCATGCGTGAGGACTTTGAATCGTCTTCTGGCTGTGGTGGTGTCATGTATGAGGACTTGAGTCGTCTTCTGACTGCAGTTTGCCATGCGTGAGGACATTGAATCGTCTTCTGGCTGCGGTGGTGTCATGTATGAGGACTTGAGTCGTCTTCTGACTGCAGTTTGCCATGCGTGAGGACTTTGAATCGTCTTCTGGCTGTGGTGGTGTCATGTATGAGGACTTGAGTCGTCTTCTGACTGCAGTTTGCCATGCGTGAGGACTTTGAATCGTCTTCTGGCTGCGGTGGTGTCATGTATGAAAACTTGAGTCGTCTTCTGACTGCGGTTGTGGAGGCATGGCTGCCTTGAGCTTTGGTTGCGAGAGGTTTAGATGCCTCGTGCTTTGCCTGCTGGGGAGAAGGTTGGACTTACGATGACTGCCAATGTTCATCCGTTGGGGATTATCATGGCCTTGTAGGGGCTTGCAAGGATTCCCTTTTTGACTTGCTGGGGAAGGAGATCGGGCTTACTTTGATGGCCGGTGTTCATCTGCTGGGGATATGTGGCCTTGTAGGGGCTTTTCTTTGGCGAGAAAGTGTCTTCGGACCTGTTTTAAGGGCCGGTGGTTGAGTTGCCGTTGAGTGTTTTGGAGGCATCTTGTGCCTTGATATTTGTGCTAGGAGGTGCTGGCTCCTTCTTGCGTTTGTTTTGCCGTTGAGTGGGCGGGGACCGGTCTTACACTGACGGCCGGTGGTTGAATTGCCGTTGAGTGGGCGAGGTCCGGGCTTACATTGACGGCGGTGGTTGAATTGTCGTTGAGTGGGCGGAGTCAGGGCTTACGGCTAAGGCCGGTGGTTGAATTGCCGTTGAGTGGCGAGGACCGATCTTACGGTGACCGACCGGCCGGTTCTTGAATTGCCGTTGAGTGGGTGAGGTCCGGGCTTACGCTGACGGCCGGTTCTTGAATTGCCGTTGAGTGGGCGAGGTCCGGGCTTACGCTGACGGCCGGTGGTTGAATTGCCGTTGAGTGGGCGAGGTCCGGGCTTACATTGACGGCCGGTGGTTGAATTGCCGTTGAGTGGGCGAGGACCGGGCTTACGCTGACGGCCGGTGGTTGAACTGCCGTTGAGTGGGCGAGGTCCGGACTTACATTGACGGCCGGTGGTTGAATTGCCGTTGAGTGGGCGAGGACCGGAGCTTTGCGCGACGGCCGTGGTTGAGCTAGCCGTTGAGTGGGCGAGGCCAAGACTTACGGCCCGGCGGCCGGTGGTTGGAATTGCCGTTGAGTGGGCGAGGACCGGGCTTACGCTGACGGCCGGTGGTTGAATTGCCGTTGAGTGGGCGAGGTCCGGGCTTACATTGACGGCCGGTTCTTGAATTGCCGTTGAGTGGGCGAGGTCCGGGCTTACGCTGACGGCCGGTGGTTGAATTGCCGTTGAGTGGGCGAGGTCCGGGCTTACATTGACGGCCGGTTCTTGAATTGCCGTTGAGTGGGCGAGGTCCGGGCTTACGCTGACGGCCGGTGGTTGAATTGCCGTTGAGTGGGCGAGGACCGGGCTTACGCTGACGGCTGGTGGTTGAATTGCCGTTATGTGGCGATGAGGTCCTTTGCGAAGAAGATGGCGTCGAAGATGTCTTGCCGGTCTTTGCGACGTATGCCGGCGTACACGCCGATGCCTTCGAGGCATTCTATAGATGCTCCTCCACCGAGAGCCGAGCCAGAGCCACAGCAGGAGGGACCTTCGCGGGGGCGGCATAGCAGGGATGCCGGGACGTCTTCGGGAGCTCCGAGGCATCAGCCCTTTTATCAGTTCTTCCCTCCGCAGGACGCACAGGGTGAGGGATCCTCAGAGCCTTCTTTCTTTGATCCTTTCGTCGGATTTGATCCTTCGGATTACTTTGAGTGGCAGCCTCCGGCGGGGGCTCGGTACTCTGACGACGAGGACGTGACGGGAGAGTTCACCGGGATGCCCGACTTTTCTCTAGAGGACCTTGGCGAGGATGATGATGCTGAGGAGTCTGATTAGGATTCATTTGCTTTCCCTCTTTCCATATCTTCTCTCTTTTTTTTTTGTTTAGCAACAGACATTTATGGGTACCTGTAATAAAACACTTGTATTTGCACGGCAAACAACATTTTATTTTAAGATGTAATGTCATTTTTGTGATTCCCGGGAATTGTCCTAGAAATTGTTGCTATTATTATTTTTTTTATTTTGTGCATGCCACGTTAGCTGAGAGTGCGTTTGTGGGTGGTGTATGTTTGCCGGAAATGGCTTTGGCCAGTGTTTGGGCAGTTTGGAGCAAGGTCCTGCTGAGAACAGTGGTTGTTGTACTGTTTGCTGGGGAAATGGGTCATGATTGCAAGGAGGTCCGTACGGACATACCTAGCATACAAAGAGGTCCGTACGGACCAACCTTGCTTTTGGGAAGGAGATAAATGCTTTCCAGTGTCTGGTTCTTCCCCATTTCCCATTTGCAGCCATTTTCGAGCTTTCTTCCCCATTTTCTTTAGGAACCTCCATTTTTGCCATGGATTCTTCGTACGTCCCTAGAATTTTGCCGAGGCTTTCGAAGGAGAAGCAAGCCACTTCCTTGAGCAGCTGAAAACGTGGATGCGGCGCCGTATGAGGCATCAGAGACGGGCATTCGAGGTAAGGTTTCGTCTTTGCTCGATTTGGTCTTTTAAGGAGTTGGTTCCTGATTGGGATTTGTTGCGGGCTGCCGCGAAGTTCTGGGATGTTAGGAGGCATGTGTATTGCTTCTCTTACAACAAACTGGTGCCCACTTTTGAGGATTTTCGGGCTTTGATTGGAGGACCGGAGGTGGAGGCCATCTCGCTTCCTTTGATTGGTGGTGCTGCCGTGAGCGTGAAGCTGGCAGGCTTTCTTCGGATTTCGTTGGAAGAAGTGCAGGGCATGATCCTTGATTCGGGTCATATTGACATTTCTGCGCTGCCGGAGCGGTTCATGGTTGATGATGAGAGTGACGTCTCTTGGGATGCATTCGCCTTGTGCGTGATAGCGACGCTCTTCATGGTCAGCTCCCTTGGCATTTGTGATGGCGCTTTGCTAGATGTTGTTGGGCACTACAGAGCCGGAGAGGATATTGTACCGTTGTTGCTGGGGGAGACTCTTCATGGTATTGACCGTCTGGCGACTGGGGATCGGTTCATGAGAGGGGGAAGCCCCGCTTTGCTCACCTTGTGGCTGCGAGAGAGACTTCAGGCCATGCCCGAGGCTCCGACGTCGTTTAGCCCGTGGTCATTTGCTCAGCGACCTCTTGTGTTTGATATGGATCGATCCGCTGGGAGAGATGGATGGCACAGCCTTGGTACGCATCGGATCCCATTTGGTGGGTTCCTTGGCTGGAGGATTGAGACTAGGAGGGTCTTTCAGGAAGGGTCCTATGTCGTCAGAGTTCCAGGTTTGTCTTGGTCCTCCTTCTATATTCCGTCGCTTGTTTCCCAGCAGTTTGGGATGAAGCAGGAGCCTTTGTTGGGCTGGGATGACCTTGCTAATGCGGAGGTAGTTCCTCTTTGTATGGCAGCTCCAGGTGCTTTCTTGTATTTTCTGAGGGTATGGAAGTATTCCGCTTTCCCTCCTCTGGTACTCCTTAGACGTCGAGAGAGTATCGTATTGACGACTCAGTACCTGGCCTGGTATGAGCAGCGTGTTGGGCAGTCCCAAGTGGCTTTGGAGAGCAGGTGTGCAGCGATTCTAGGACCCGGTGGCCGTAGTAGCTATTGCCTTAGGAGTGCCAAAGCCTGGTCTGACCCTCAGGATGTGACGGGAGACACTTTGTTTGACTACGAGACTAGAGTTGACCGACTGACAGGGAGAGGTCCTCTTCTACAGACTCGCAGGGAGGAGATCCGAGCCGAAGCACGGGCGAATGAAGCCCTGAGAGCTGCTGGATTGTTTGACTCTACGGGGAGGACCCCTGATCTCGGACTGAGAGATGCAGAGTTGGTTCGCATTGAGCGAAAGAAGACTCGCCGGGGACGAGGGAAGAAAGGGAAGAATGGCGAGGGGACAAGCGCAGATGGCGCGGAATGACCTCCTAGGTATCCATTCATTACACTGTAAACACATTATTTGTTAAATGTATTAAGCTGTCTTTTAGCATGTTGTGAACTTGAGAGTAGACCGTGCTTGAACTCATCAAGAAATGTTATAATCGTTAGTGATTTGTGATTTACTTTTAAAGCTTTGTTGAGACACAAGATCTCTTGTTTTGCTTTAGTGTATTTTGTGAAACTTGGCGGCGTCCATCTTTGAACTTTTCTGTTGCGTTTGCGGATTGAAGCAGTCTGGGCCATGACGGCAATCCCCTTTGCTTAGGCTTTGTGCTTGGCTGAGAGGTTGAATGATCCCCTAACAAGTCGTTTTGACGGTCTTTTCCGTAGATTCCTTGCCTCTTGTTGGCGTCGAGCTCTCTTTTTTTTTTTTTTTTTTTTTTTTGTGTGTGAGCCCTTGCTCGAGCTTTCTTTTTTTTTTTGAAGCGCGTGAAAGCAAAGACAAGCCCACAGCTTGGAAGCGAGACATGAGTCGATCGTTTGATCTTTGAGTGACCCTCGGATGTCCTTTGATGTTGCCTCCGTCGTTTGACTTGGTCAAGGTAACGTTGGGGCGTGTTCTTGAAAAGTGCGTAGCTTGATGGAGGTCTTGATTGACATTCAAACTTTTGACTTTTTTGTGTATTTTAGACCGGACCAATTAAGGTTGCCTACGTTCCCCTCCGGGACTAGAGGGCTCGTGTCTCGCGTAGTTCGACACTACATGGAGTGCCAAGATGCACAGGTTGTTCTTCTTCGGGCGAAGTATCTGCGACATTTGCTTCCGCTTATTGGATTCATGAAGGGATTGCCGTCTAGGTGCATCGGCTTCATGGCACCTCCGGAGAAGATCTTTTGAACCACGAAAGGGCCGCTCCATGTGGGTTCCCATTTTCCCAGTGGGTTGGTTCGAGTGGGAGCCTTTTCTTTGAGTACAAGGTCGCCTTCCCTGATATCTCGGGACTTGACTTTCTTGTCGAAAGCTCTAGCCATCCTGCTTTGATAGGCTCGGACGTGTTCCATGGCCCTTAGTCGTCGCTCGTCTAGCAGAGCTAATTCGTCATGTCGGCTTCCGAGCCATTCAACTTCGTTGATGTCATTTTCCACAGCGCTCGGAGTGAGAGAATTTCCCAGTTCAATGGGAAGGACGCTTCCATCCCGTATGTCAGTGGCGAATGGGGTTTCTCCCGTGGTACATTACGGCCCGATGTGCGGTAGCCCCAAAGTTCAAGGTGCGGCTTCTCGGGCCAATCTCGTCCTCGGGTGGTCATTTTTCGGATGATCCGTTCGAGGGTTTTGTTTCTTGCTTCCACGGCGCCGTTTGTTTGTGGCGGTAGGGAGAAGATTTGTGGCGTGTGATCTTGAATTCAGCCCGGCGATGCAGTCGAATTCCCCCTCGAAGTGTGAGCCATTGTACGATATGACCTCATTTGGGATGCCGTATCGGCGAGATGATGTTTTCCTTGAGGAAATGCGCGACCTTCTTGGAGGTGAGTACCTTGTAGGACTTGGCTTCGCCCCATTTGGTGAAGTAGTCGATGGCTACTAAGATGAACTCGTGGCCAGTCTTTGCTGCGCCGGAGCGATTTTCCCGATGACGTCAATTCCCTAAGTGGCAAATGGCCAGGGTGTAGTCATGCAGTAGAGATTGTGGGGCGGCAGATGATTGAGGTTGGAGAACCGTTGACACTTGTCGCAGCTTCGGACAAAGTGGATGCAATCTGCCTCCATAGAGATCCAGTAGTAGCCCATCCTGAGAATGATTTGCATCAGGGCTCTGGCGTTCATGTGGGGACCGCAAGCCCCATTGTGGACTTCGTTCATGAACTTGTTTGCTTCTTCCTGGCTGATGCAGCGTAGGAGTGGTCCATGGTAGCGTTTCTTGTATAGCATGTCCCCGAGGATGACGAAGTGAGAGGCGAGGCGTTTTAGGGCCATGATGCTCTTGGTTTTGACCCCTCCTGTGTGTGGGTCTTCCTTGTTCATGAAGGTGATTTCCCCGTTCTTGAGGTATTGGAAGATCTGGTCTGTGCTGGAAATGGCGTAGGACTTGCGTCTCTTTGGCTCTTCAGCAATCTTGCAAATCGTTGTGATTAAAACCTTCTCGGCAGCTTGGGCCCGGTTTTTCTCTCGTTTGACAACATGCTTAAATGTTTTGCTTGATGCATTTATTCAATTAATGTGTTTGCCTTTTGTACAGATGAATTGTTATTAACTGTTTTGATTAGTTAACATCATCATTTGTTAAAGATGCAATGGAATGATTTTTTAGAAAGGTCGGACCTTTTATTGAAAGCGTGAAGACTGTACATTGTTGATCAAGGACTCACAATCGTTGGGCGTAAAGCCGTCAAAAGACTCAAAAGATGTGAATTCACAGACAACAAGACTCGAAGCTAGACTATAGGCGACGAGGGTTTGGACCAGGCTTCATTACTCTCGGATGGCTGTAGCTCTAGAGGGAGTGGTCTTTGGTTCAGTGGCCGATTTCCCTTGGCATGAGTCCACGGAAAATAGCTTGCATGAGGTTCGATTTCAAACCAGATCGCGGAGGTTTTGGTTGCTCCCGATGATGTCCCTCCATTAGTGTTGCCACCGAGTCCTTGGGGGTTTTGATGATAGAAGTCGGCGAGGGCTACTTCTAAGAGGGCGAAGCATTCGGTCGGAGTTGATTCTTGCTTGATGTTGATCACTTTCATAGAATCTGCCTCTTTATCTCGGGATCTTTGCTTGGACGACATTTACAATGTCGATTCGAGGGCATGCTATATCTCCTTCCCCGATTAAGCCTTGGAGGAGGTTGCGCCAATGTTCATCCAGTCGGACACCGGAATGTTGAATTGAACTAAGCTGTGATGGGCCGTCCCCATAAGATCCGAGAGTGTCGGCTAGAGGGTTTTCTTGTACCGGGGATCGGTGATGAGCCGGTTGCAAGAGGGTTTTCGGCGAAGTAAGGGTCTACTCCTCGATCAATCTCCATTAGGGCGTCCATCTCTTGATCCTCTCTTAAGCATTCTTCATAGTCGCATATATCGAGTTATCATCCCGACCCCGCGAGTTCTTCGATTTCCGGCTCGTCGCGGCTTAGAGCGTGGATGTAAGGATCCACTTCGTAGCGGGACGGGGTAGGAGACTCATGCGGAGAAGAGTATTCGGTCATGTCGGGACCTTCTTCCGGGTCGTAGTTTGCTGGCCAAGCACTTGCCATTACTGCGCTTCCGCGGATCACTTCGATCGCTCCATTGGCGTTGATGAATTTCTACGCATTGGTGAAGAGTAGATGATACCGCTTTCATCGATGTATCCAAGGCCGTCCCAACAAAGCGAGAGAAGGTTAGTTTGATTTCCACGACTTGGAACTCTACCGACTCCGGTTGTGCATTGAATTGGATCCTCAGTTGATGACTCCTACGATTGGTCGTGGCAAAGTGGAATCGTAGGCTCGAATTACCCGAGGTGAAGGCCTTATCAAGGAGCGGTCGATATGGAGTCGTTTCAGTGTGCTCAAAGCGATGATGTTGACTGCGGAGCCATTATCAATCAAGACGTTCGGGAGGAAGAACATCTCTATTTTTATGAGGATGAGGAGGGCTTCGTTGTGCCGATTCTCACATGTCGGCAAATCATCGTCTGCATGAAGACTAAGCTTCCCGTGCTACCGTTTGACTCGGTCTCTTAAGAGAACGTTCGATCCATCCATTTGTATGCCTTGGTTGGGGCACAGATCGTAGGGAGACAGGTTGCCCTTGGGCGTTCTTGTCGGAATTCCCGGTCACGAGACCTTTGACTCCGGTTTCAAGCTCCCAGTCATAGCGCTGACAAAGATGACGGTTTCGGAAATTGCAGTGGGGGGTCGGTTCTCGCTTGGAGTTTCGGGTCAAAGGCTATTGAGTTTACCCGCTGCCCGGGGAATGGATTTCCGATGGTATTGGGACCACGAGGGCGTTCCAATTTTCCCTCCACACTGAGCCCCTGGACCACACAGCTTGAGCACGAAGCAATTGTCGGTGGTGTGGCCGGGGTAGTTGTGGAAGGCGCAGTGCTTGCTCATATCCATGTTGGGTTTGGGAGTCTTCGGTTGGAAATTCTCGAGAGGTTTGAGAAGATTTCGTTTTACCAAAGCTTCAAATACTTGGCCCAGGGGCATTTCGAGATTGTCTAAATGCTGGAACTGTGGGAAGCGAGGGGGATTGTTATTCTTTGGGGCTGCTTGATCGCGGTTTACTTGAGCTCCGTTCTGGATGTAGTGTACTGTTCTGGCTGCTTCTTTTCCTTTGGTTGGGGCAGGAGTTGAAGTTGCCAGGTTTGTTCGATAGCGGTAAGATGAGGCAGAGGTTGCTGTTGCCTTTTGAAGACTCAGAGTCTTTTCAAACTTCGTCCCGGCGTTGACCATGGCACGGAGATCCGGATAGAAATGGTGGCTGATCAAGGTCCTCAAAGATGGCTTGAGGCAGGAATGGAAGATGTCCATCTGCTCTTCTTTGGAAAGTGGATCCATTATCTCGCTTAGCTTCCAGTTCCATCTTTGTAGAACTTGCCCACTGGTTCGTCATCCTTTTGTTCGGTGGCTTGCAGGTCATGGCGGTTTGTCTCCCATTCAAGGTTGGCGCGGTACTTTTCCAGGAAGATTTCACTGATCTCGATCCCACGTGGAGCGGTTTTCGCCTTCACATTGAGGAACCATCTTAGTGCTTTGTGGATTTGAGAGAATGCTTTGAAAGTTATCCGCCATCTCGGTGAGGGGTTGCCCCTTTGGCTCTCATACCCAGGACATAGGTGTCGATGTGGATTTTGGGCATTCTCGTCCCGTCAAACTTTTCCATTTCTGCATCCCGAACTTCGGAGGGAGAGGGACCACTTTGCTCGGATCAGGAGTGCGAGGGAGTCCTTCCGAGAACTAGCTAGCTTACCTTGCATGTCCTTCATTTGTTCGATAAGCCAAGCCATGTGGGGATCAGCTGTCTGAGGTGGGTTACCATTTTCAGGGACGTAAACCGAAGATGGGGGTGGATTGGTGATGGGATCGCCATTCGGGAGTCTTGGGGAGGTAGTTGAGTGTATACCAACCCATACCCGGGGTGTTGAAGTTGAGGGCGTGATTGCCAGTGTCCGCCGAGGGTTGTGTTTGGGAACCTGGGAAATGATTCGTTAGCCCCAATCGCAGTACTCAAAGGTGGCAAGCTTGAGATGTCGGGATATCCGCTCGGGATGCCCGTCCCGGTAAGCATGGGGACTTTTGATTGTGGTTGCGAGGCTCGTATAGAGGCAAAGGATTGAATCCCTGGGGATACCGAGATGCATTGGGATCGACGGAGCAGGCACGTATGTGTGCGTTGATACCGAGCTTGATGTGCAGAGCCGGGAAACTGACCGTGCTGAGGCGGGCATGTCGGAGCCGCTTGACCGACGCCCGAGGGGAGCTTTGAGCGAGAGCCGCTTTGCGTTGTTGGGATCTCATAGCTTGGCGGAGGCGGAACTTGCCGATAGCTTTGAGAAACCGGGAGCCGGTATGTCTTCGCCCTCTATGAGAACAAAGGTTCCGTCAGTCGGGGAACTGCAACTGTTCCTCGAAGACGCAAGGTGTCTACGATCCAGGCTTGCTGTTCCTCTTGGCGCTTCTTGATGGTTTCGAAAGCTCGCAGCACCTCCTCCATTGTCTGGAGGTTTCTTAGTGGCGGGGTTCCGTTTCCCTCACTGTTATCTGTTGATCCCGTCATGGGAGATTACGCGACGGTGCGGACCGGAACTGGAAGTGGCTATCGGACCTTGTGACCTCGATATCGAAAAGGCGGCTCCGGGTATTCTCAACCACTCTCGGTTCGCTGGAGGGGTGACGGGCAAGGTTTAGACACAAGAATGTCCTTACGGGATAAGAGGGGGAAAGCTCACGTGGCATGCGGTTTCCGTTTCTCTTATTTATGATTTTTTTTTTTAATTTACTTAAAACGTGTTTTCTCAGAGTCCTAGGTAGGTTGGAAAAGATTGCTCTTCTTTTTCTCAACTATGCTAGATCCTGGGTCAGTGGAGACCATCTGTGCGGCTATAACTCCCTCGTTTTGCACCTGTATTTCCACATCCCAGGGTGGACAGCCCCGGGCGAGGGTCCGGCAAGCGGTTTCCACCGGCCTAAAAGAAAAATCGAACCTAAGGACCGAGCCTGTCATGTTCGTTTTGATGCGTTAGCCATGTGAATAGTGAACCGAGCCGCCACCGAGTCAAGATCAGAGTCAAGAGTTCGGCATGACCTTCTCTTGCTTTGCTTGCTTGGCGCAAGGGATCCGTGACGCTTCGGCGTTGGCCGGGTCATATTGTCATGGCCGACGTATCAAAGGCGTGATGACATGGTGTCATGTGAGCATGGATGTATATCCGGACGGAACATCGTCTGGGTGTAGCTTCGGAAATCAAGATCAGGTCAAGATTTTAGCATGACCTTTCATCGCTTTGCTTGCGCAAGGGATCTTGAGTTCCGAGCCTTGACTCAGAAAAATGGCCGGCATGGTATATATATCCAGGCTGTATGACACGGACTGGGTAAAAAACAACCGAGTCTGGACAGAGTGTGACTCAAGACTCAAACGTGCAGGGTTGACGCTTGGCTAGGATGGGATGTTTGGAATGATCACGTGCGCATCCGAGAGGCCTAGGAAGACCTAACGGACTGCAACTGAGACCACTCCGGCCGAGGGTTGTAGTGTGCAGCCAGTATCCGAGGCGGCAGGTGCGCGTAGCGTGCGGTGTAACCGAGGCAGCAGTGCGCGTAGTGTGCGGTCTCTAAAATTCTTTTTCTGAGTAAAACAGAAGTTTTTGAAGAATTTTAAATGTATGCACAGATGTATATTGATGCATTTTTTTTTGTATTTTTATTTTTTTTGTAAAATAAAAACGAAGCACGTGCACACACACACACAGCAGTTTAAAGGAAGGGGTAAAATGAAAGTTTGACCCTCATTATCGTTTTAAAAATCTTTTGTTTTGTTTAAAAGTTGTTTAAAACAAAAAGTCCCCAGCGGAGTCGCCAACTGAAATTACCCGGATCCGAGAGGCAGCGCGCTCGCGCCCCGTGCATCTGGCATCATTTCGTTTGGAGGTGTCTCGCCGTTTGTTTTCGCATTTGTAGAGTCGCCACGCCGTTTTTATTAAGCCCAAAACATTGAAAAAGGGCATCAGTTTAAAGATAATTTTAAACTGTTTTTGTGTGATGAGATTTTGAGTTCGGAGGTCAGATGACTCCTCGGGAAGAGAATATTAGAATATTAGAGCTCCCCCGAGTCGCCTCGTAAAACGAGTCTTTCGGATACCCCTAATATCCTTTAGAATGTTGTGTGTGTGTGTGTGTGCTTTTAAAAATGCATGTTGTATCGGATTTCTACATTGTACACTACGTATTGAAATGTATTGAAATAGTAATGGAAGGAAGCCTTACCAATGTTGGTTTGTGTCTGTCTTCCGCTGGAGAATAGTGTTTGAGGATGGAATAGTGTTCCGGCACGGACCGGGATTGCTTCGGGAGGGGCCGGTTGTCTGCGGACAGAGTTTCGGCATGAGTTGATGTTGCAGGCTGCGTGCGGGCAGAGGTTCGGCGTGTGTGGGGATCGCAGGGATCACTCGGGCAGAGGTTCGGCGTGCGTTGGGGTGGCAGGAGTCACTCGGGCAGAGTTTCGGCGTGGTTTGGGATCGCCGGTTTGACTCGGAAAGAGCCGGAACACCGTGGAAAGACCAGGCAAGGCCTCGGAGTACCACGAGGGGCCTCAGAGTACCTCGAGAGTGCCTCGGGGCAGCGCGGGAGCGCTCGGAGAGGCTTCGGAGCACCACAAGGGAGCTCGAAAGGCCTCGGAAGGATCCGAAAGGGGCCGGGAGTGCCTCGAGAGGACTTTGAGGGGAAACCTGAAGGCTTAGGGAGGAAGAGAGAAGTGGGAGGTGTGTGAAAATGAGGAGGGGGAGCCCTCTATTTATAGTAAAAATTTTTGTACAAGAAGGTCCGTACGGACCTTCTAGGTAAACCAGAATCTTGGTTTTCCTCGATTTGAGGAAATATGTGATGATGGTGAATATTCTGTAATTATGGTGTCCCCTTGCAAGAAGGTCTGTACGGACCAACTAGGCTGCAAATAGGTCTGTACGAACCAACCATGTATGGGAGTGATGATTACTTCCGGGATTTGAGGGAATATTGTGGACTTTAAGGGGATTCAGTAATTATTAAAGCAAAGAGGTCCGTACGGACCATTATTGCTTTTCCAATTTCCTGAAAATTCCCAAAAGGTCCTTTTGTCCCTTTTTATCCCAGAAAGGCTCCTCCCTTGATTTGGCTGGGGGTTTTGAGAGGGTTTTGAGTGCCAGAGGTCGTCGAGTCTGCGTTTGTGAGTCTGCGGTGTTTCCCATGTGCTCGGAAGGGGGTGATCCAGATTGGGGTACTTACAGTATTGTCTATGACATATTGATTTAGAGCATCACTTAGTGAATCCATAAACAATCTTAGGTTGTTGGCAGTGATCTCCCATAATTCATTCATCATTCAGGCTGCGGTGGAAAATTGTGAGTTTTATGCTTCAATGTGATTGTAATCCCATTACTGTGGTGGCACTTGTTGATTATGTGTGTTGGTAAGGATCTGAAACTTATGTGGCCAATGACTCATCTGTGATAGAACATCCCAAAAATAATTATTTTGCTTTAATATTTTATTAGTAATATTTAGAGTAGTTTTATTTTACTTCTTTTTGTTTTGTTTTACTCGGGACGAGCAAAAGGTTAGTTTGTGGGTGTTTGATGGATGTGTATTGACCCATCCAAATGATGCACTTTTAGGCGTTCTTTGTGTTTGATTCCCGAGTTTTATGTGTATTTGATATGGTTTGTGAGTGTTTTGAAAGTACAGTGGTTGAAGTGCAATTACTGACAAAACGGAGGATTGGAGCGTACTTTGGAAGCTTTTGGATCAAATGGCAATATTGGAAAATTCAGGGACTAAACTGGAAATACGGAAATTTGGGAGGAAATTTGATTTATAAAAATTCGTGGGTTAAAGTTAAAAATAAAATCCCAAAGAGAGAAGTGCAAAAGAAGTCATTATAGTGGTCAAAGTGCGGTTGCAAAATCGCGAGACGAAACGAATATTAAATGTTACAAACCAAGGCACAAGGATGGCCGGCCAATTAAGGGCATGGCCGAGGAAAGGCTAGGCCAGTTAGGGCCAAAGGTGGGGCTGCAGGGCCAATGCAAGGAATTCAGGCCAAGTTCTAGGCCTAGCTCTCGGCCAAATTGTCTGTTAACAAGGACGGACGCGTTAATCCACCAGGTCGGCCGCGCTTGAGGGAGAATCTGTCGGCCAAAACTTCCTGTCAACCAGGGCGACCGCAATAACATCTTGGGCGGCCGCGCTACGCCAATTCCAGCAACAGTATTCACGCCGTACAAGAGGGCAGTCTTGTCTTTTCCCGGTTTTGGTCCAGAATTGTTAACCTATTCTTTATATAAACTAGGCAGCCACGGTAGGGAATTATCATATCATATCATATTTATAGTTTTGTTTTTCTTGAACAATTCCATTGAAGAGAAGAACAATTCATAATTCCAGGTTTTTATCATTGTAAATTATGAGTAGCTAAATTTCTTAGATTTGTAGATTGATTGGATCTTTATCCGGATTTCTATGCAATAGTATTTTAATTCTTTCTATTTAATTCCTTCTAGTTCATTAATAGATTTTAATTTCTTGTTCTTAGATTTGAGATGTATGTTAATATACGAACTCATCTTTGAATAATTGGGTATCGAATTCGCCATTAATTTGGGATCTTGATACATAGACTACTATTAATTGAATAACTTGGTCTGTGCCGTAATAGAATCGAATCAATGTTAGGTTCTTTAATTCTTTCGTGCTTAATGTATTCTTGGCATATTATGGAACCGTAATAGAATTCACAATATTAAAAAGTGTATTTAGGATTGTAATCCGGCCATCTAACCGTGTCGATCCTAGCTAAAGTTAATGAACCCTAGAAGTTGAGTTGATGTTTTATAAGTAAAATTTTGCATAGAATGATGGTAAAGTGAAATTCAATCTACGAATCTCTGCTCATAATCTGTTTTATTGTTTATTTAGTTTTGTTATTTATTTTATGCTTTTAGTCCTAAATCAAATCTATAAACTTGGGTTACAAAATTTACTGCTTTCACTTTATTTGTTTACCAACGAGTCTCTGTGGATTCGACCCCTGCAATTGCATACTGCTACACCGGTAGTGAGTACACTTGCTCGGTTTTTATTACAAGAGGGAGTTTTCCTCCATCAGTTATTATAACAAGAAGTGGGTATTGAAAAATATCTCATCAAAGCACACACAAGAACAAAGAATTGTCAACCCGAATCGTCAATATGCTTTACATATGAGGCCCTATCAAGGCACGATTATACTCAATAATCTCTCAATGTGATATGACAGTATGTTTATGGTTGTCACTTGGCCTTGTGTAGGATACAAGAACAAACCCTAACCCTAAGTACAAAAGGAATCCTGAATTTTCAGTTTTGACCCTGTCCAAGCGTGTCTGCCCAGTGCACGGTTTTGCCCCTAACTCTTCACGCGCATGCAAAACACGTTGAAGCTTCTGGACTCTCTCTCTCTCTCTCTCTCTCTCTCTCTCTCTCTCTCTCTCTCTCTCTCACTCTCTCTCTCTCTCTCTCTCTTCTACCTTTGCACATTCGTGCTTATCACAAAGCAAAACCGTGCCAAGAGGATTTTACTCCTTTTGTGATTCTTCATCTTTCCTTGTCCGTGGTTCCCAAGTTTGTCTCTAGTCCTAACATAACTTAGGTTGTGGATTTAACTAATAACTACTATTAAGGCCAAAATACATTTACCATAAGGGTTCATTGGCAGTAGTCGGATAGCATTAGCATGTATTAATTTCTTATAAGAGTTTTGTGATTAAGTCAGTATTAGAGTTGACTTTGATATCTTATAAATATTTTGATATTTATCTTTTAATTTTTGACTCTTACTAACATTTTATACAATTTTAACTACTTTTAGTTTCTAACTATGATTAATTTAAGTCCTATAATTAGATATCATGAAATGTTAGTCATAGTTAGAAAATAAAATATAAACTCTAAAAATATGTGTAATCAACCTATTAGAGTTGGCTCAATATTTTTTAAATATAAAGTTATTTATAAGTTATTTATAAGTGTATTTTAGTAGTATTAATATATATATATATATATATATATATATATATATATATATATATATATATATATATATATATATATATATATATATATATATATATATATATATACTAGAAGGAAAATGTTTTTTAGAGACGGCAAAATCTGTAGCTAAAATGAAGATTCCATATATATATATATACTAGAAGGAAAATGTTTTTTAGAGACGGCAAAATCTGTAGCTAAAATGAAGATTACGTAGCTAAATCGTGTTTAGAGACGAATTTGTTCCGTAGCTATTCCTTGGGTGCAGGTTCGTCGCTAAATTGGGCGTCGCTGTTTTGTAGCTGTTTTAGAGACGGATATATCCGTCTCTAATTTAGAGACGGAAAACAGCGACGCCCAATTTAGCGACGAACCTGCACCCACGGAATAGCTACGGAACAAATTCGTCTCTAAACACAATTTAGCTACGAAATCTTCATTTTAGCTACGAAATTTGCTGTCTCTAAAATGGTTTTTCCTTGTAGTGTAATCAACCTATTAGAGTTGGCTCAATATTTTTTTGAATTTTGTGATTGGGTTGGATAAAAAATTTAATATTGTATCTTTTAATAACTTTTTAAATTTGTCAACGAATAAATATCTAAAAAAAAATTAGAGGATCATTACAAATGGGATGAAATTTAGAAGGTGAAAGTGCACTTTTATATATAAAAGAAAACAACTAACTTACAAAATATTAAAATTGCAACAAAAATCTTGGCATACAATTTTTTATGTAGTTACAATGTGTATATGGTTCAAATTGTAGTGAATAAAATTTTATAGATTTTATTTTGCAATTAACTCCCATCTTATATAATCACTTTCTTTTAGTAAAATGAATCCCTTAAGAAATATGTATACTACCACATGTTTTTGCAGACCCATGGCTATCCCAACCATAAGGAGTAATTTTTGTCAAGTGAAATAATTCAAGGGCTAACCTGGAAACCTATAAAAACCGGGGGGGTGTTATTGTTATTTTTCCAAAAATCGAAAATCAGGAGGATGCCCTAATCTCTTTAGCCGGTATTCCGCCTTATAAAAGCTCCTTATCACAACCCTAAAATCCCAACCCCACATTTCCCTCAAATCTCCCAGCGGCGTTGTCAGATTATCCTCTCTCTCTCACATACACACACACACACTTGGCAGAAAATCTATAGTTCATACGTAAGATTTGGCGTTCTGAAGAGGCCAAAACTCCATCGGATCTCGACGAAATCCATTTATTTGTAAGATTTGGCTTCCTATGAACTTTTTCTTATACTTCCTCCGTCCTATTTGAAATGTGATGTTTTAAATGGCACAGACATTTGGGTCAAAAGTGATCTTCAAATGGGACGTAGAGAGTATATGGTCTCTTTCACACACGATCACACAGACACTATCACTAGATATTGATATTTTATTGGGTAGAAATGTTGATTTTTATTCTTTTATCTAATAGGTTCAGATGAAATTTAAATGGTTCCCTGTAACTTTGAATACATTCGAGATTTACGGGTTTCATCGTCCGATAAGGTAATCAATTTCACGTTTTTACATTCTTAAATATGAATACAATGTTCTTGTTGAATTTTAAAAGATTATTTTGGCATTAATTTCTTTATCAAATGGAATGATGTTCGGCTATGGTAGATTTTAAAACTTTAATTGGATCTTTTACTTGACTGAATTGTTGAAATAATTGCAGGCTGACTTGACTTTTTGATTTTTAATCTTAAATAGTAATTTCAAAAATCTAACGTGAATTTGTTTCAGACTAAGTATGCTTTCCGGAGAACTGCATATCTTGAATTTTCTACTACACTATAAGTTTAAAATATGTTCAGATTTATTATATTCATGTAATAAATGTAAATGATCAACAAGTCTTTTCATTGTACATTATTTTTACCTAAATTTAGTATCCTCTTTGCTCTTTTAACGTTGCCAGTAGCCAGGGCTTTCTTTTTCTTTTTTTTTTTTTAAAAAAAACGCCTATTACACAGTATGTATGGTCTTGATTTTTTTTAAAGAACGTGGAAGATCCGATCAAGAATCCATTATGTGACTTTGATAATCTATAGATGTATAATGAATTGACTGCAGATTTTATTTTCTCTGATTTTTTTTCTCTTTTCTTTTTTCCAGTGTCGTAGTAATTGCATGTCCAGTGTAATGGATATTCTCTTGCATGAGGCACGATCGTTGTTCATGGCATTTCATTCTACAGGTTAGTTAGCACTGCTTTATTTTTCCATAAGGTTACATACGATATGGCCTACTAAGAGAATGCTTAATATATACATCAGTTTATGCATAGCATCCTCAACTAGTTCTCGTAGCTATTCCAGGACTAGCAAGTTTCCCATTGTCCATAACTGGACAGTTGGGAAAAATAAAAAAATAAAGAGAAATGGTATTTGAAAAGGAGATGAGCGCGCAATACCAAATGTAATAATCTTTTAAAACAAAAAACCTAATTCCCCTTTTCCTTTGTAATCATTGATTGTGTTTATTGCATATGTCTTTACAATATATATGTCAGAGGCTTTACAATATATGTCAGAGGCTTTACAACTGGATACTTGATCATTCATCGTAGACAAAGAAAGACTGAACTCTTATATCTTTGCTTGTTCAATCTATATGTATCACCTTGATAATTACATTGCATAAAGTGTTTATGGTAAAGCACCCCGATTTTATGTCAATGGATTAAACACATTAAAAGTTCTAGGCATTTGGTTGTCAGTTTGTGATTAAACAATAGTATAATGTTTTGATCACTTGCAAATTTCAAAGACAATTTTACTTTTTAGTGTCTAGATATTAAAAAAAAATTGCCTTCGTCTAATTTTTTCTTGCTAAAGTCATTCATTATCAGCTCTGACATACTGTTCAGATTTTTATGGTACTTGTATGACAATTCTCTCTCCACGATCCTTAGTATTTTTATTTTTATTTTTATTTTTTTGCTGTAAACAAGTTATCAATATCTTGCAGAACCTGCATTACAAAGGTCCAACGTGTCACGAAAAAAATTGAATCTCTCTTTTGGCACGAACATTGTGGATGTGTTAGATTTTGCAGTCTTTCAGTGAATATCTTCCACACAGACACCATTGCACGTATTTTGGCCTGGGATTGGTATCTCTCACTGACATGCCGATTTTATGAAGATAACTATTGTAACATTCATTGGGGAGGTACCGGGTTGCAAGGGTCCAACCTGCAAAGAGAAATGTTGGTACTTTCCCCATGAATGTTACAACAGTAATCTGCTTAATGCTTGCATGTCAGTACTGAGGAATTCCAATTGAGGACCAAGAAAGTTCATTGGAGTCCTGGCGTGAAAGATACTCAGCTGAAAGACACAAGAATCTAACTCATCTATAATGGTCCGTCTCAAAAAAGATAGATACAATTCAAGAGGATCTTACTGCTGAAGGAGAAGCTTCTTCTAAGCTACAGAAGATAAATGAAACTTCTACTGCTGAAGGAGAAGCTCTTTGATTGAACAGCCAAGAAGTAGTCATGTAGGTCCAACGTACGGAGGATAATATTTTATCTTCTTTAAAAGGTTCTCAGGTTGTGGGAAAATCTCACTCTCCAAGTCTTCCACATCAGAAAAGAGGGCAAGTCCAATAGTCCCTTACAGTAGGAAAATTAAGTAGTCCTTCTGACCAGTATCAAGTGAGGAAGCCCCTCCAGGTTTTACTGTTAAAAAAATTCCAGTGTTGAAGAAAAATTAACCCCTTAAGGAGCAGAAGATAACCATAAAAGATGTACCAACAGGAAAAACTGCACATGTTTTCAGGAAAAGAATTACTCCATCCGTCCCAAAATGAATATTAAAAATATTTCAAGTTTGCTCTTGACGGGATATAGAACAGAAGACAGTGGTTTAAATGCTGTATTGCTGCCCAAAAAGCTTGGAGATTCTCAAAATGAAGTGCTTGATTCCAAGCTAAAAGATGATTCTATGCCTCAAATGTAGAACCTAATATATATAAAGTGTTTATTAACAATGTAAGCTGCACCAAACAATGGGCAATGATAGCTTTGTACTACTCACTCCATTCCTAAATGAATATAATCCATTTTTTACTTTTTGAGATAAATTTATATACAAGTTTACTTTTAAACTGTTTTAGTAGCGTACAACAACAACAAATACTTGTTTCCAAAAGGATTAATATATTTTTGCAGCATAAATTCATAAATTCCCGTTTTAATGATCTTACTATATGACATTATGGTTGCAAGTGTAAAGTGTAACATAATGATTCCCAATGCGGATTTAGTAACTTCACGAAAAAATAGAAAATAAATGAGTTATCTTGCCAATAAACCTAATTTAGTTTGACAAGAACTACTTCTTTATGTACAACAACTCTCTGTTGCTGATCAGCTACTTATTTGGATCTTAAAGTTGGTAGCCAAGTTAAACATCCATTAATCTTTTACATCAGAAACAAAAAGAAGTCAACTATGGTAGATAAACAAACTATTTCCTCCAACCACATCTCATCAAACTCCCCGTTGTCTTTCCAATATAAATACCCACATGGACATGACTTAAAGACATCAAGAAAACATTAACAAAACTCTCTAAAGTACCATCATATTCGTGCCTCTCTTAGCGGTGCTACTACTTTCCAGCCTACATTCGAGCCTCGGAGCTCGTAACCTGTTGCAAACTGCCAAACCTGTGCTTCCAACATTGCCTACAATACCATTGCCAACACTTCCTACCATGCCTACACTGCCTACAGCCACGACGCCACCGCTTCCTGCTGCTACCTCATTGCCAACACTGCCTACTCTTCCTACAGCCCCAATGCCAACTTTGCCTACATTACCAAATGTGGAGTACCGATCAATGCAGGAATGACCTACCAAACCCAATAATAAAATTTGTTAATGAATAAAAGAGAACTTCTAAAATGTGATTAAATAATAAACCAAAGTGAATAACCTGTCCGCCTTAGATTGTCTGCCATGGACCACAGGTATTTATAGTTCATAGGTGTGGTGCAAGTACAACCGACAACCACAAACATCAAACATACATTGAACTCCTATAACAAGAACTACAAGTAAACGCTAATTCCAACAAAAAAAACCACGATAACAAGAAAACCTTTATTGGTAAAAATGCTAATTGCAACAATCAAATTAATGTACAGGTTTATATTACCATCTCAAAAAAGAAACAGAGAAAATTTTGTTAGGGCAAATGACAATTTAAGGCCTGAAGTCTACGAGGAGGTATTAGATTGGGGCCTGAAGTCTTAAATATGTCAATTTAGGGCCCAAAGTTACTATTTTGATCAATTTGGGACTTTTTGACGTTTTTCGTCCAAAAAGGCCGTTAAGTTACCACGTGGGATTCACGTGAGATTCAGTGAGGGCATTTTGGTCATTTTGCGTAGACTTCAGGCCCTAAATTGCAAAACAATGGACTCATTCCCCCACCAAAAACACAGCAAACCCATCACCACAACCGCCACCGCCGTCCCCAATAAACAACACCCAAAACCATCAAACTATGAGCTCTTATCCAGCGCCAAATTAGTCGCTAGTGCAACCAAATCCAAACTCAGCGGCGGAAAAGACTCCGACAACAAGAACAACGTTGACAAAGCCAACACCCACCACCTACGACACCACCCACCACACACCACCATAAACACCCCTTCCGCCTATACAACCCCATCAACACAAATCCACCACCATTAGCACAAAGCCACCAACATCATTGCCTCACCCTTCAACACAATCAACAAAAAAGCCACAACCCCACCACAAAATTCTTAAAAACTCAAATTTAAAATCAAAACCAATCAAGTCACAAGCCTTTTAAGCGGTCGCTTCCTCTTTCGATCTAATTTCAAATCCGATTATGTGGCGGGTGAAAGGGTCGTCGTCAGCGGACGATTTGGTGGGGAGGTGATTTCGCTTGAGGGGCAAGGGGAGGGGTAATGGAGGCGTTGAAGTGTCGAAAGATGGACGGAGACAGTGGGGGAAGGAGTTGGGTGGCCGGAGAAGGTGGATTTTTTGAGGGGGATATGAGGGAGCCATGGAATAAACAAGAAGGGGAAGGAGACGGGGTGGAAGGGGGGAGAGATTTGGGGAAGAAATTGTTTGTTTGTTTTTTTTAAAGTTTTTTTTTTTTGGAAGGGGGAAAATAAACTGTAAGTGAGTTTTTTTTTTTTTGGTAAAAAAAAAAATTTTATTTTATAATTTTCTTATTCATTATATAATTATTTATTTCTATATGATTATTTTAAAATCAATGAAATAAATATATATTCCTTAAAAATGAAATATTTATCTTTAGTTTAAATATAATAATGCTACTAAAATAATTTATTAATTTTCCAAAAAATATTTTATAAATTGGATAATTTATAAAATATATAAATAAAAATAGATTAAATAAAATAAATATTTACAAAAAAATATGCTTACCCAATTTATACTTTTTCTTAATCAAAATTTTTTAATGAAACACAATTTAACTAATTAGTTAAATTATGTTTCATTAAAAAAACTTGATTAAGAAAAAATATAAATTGGGTAAGCATATTTTTTGTAAATATTTATTTTATTTAATCTATTTTTATTTATATATTTTATAAATATAAATTATCCAATCTAAAATAATTAGTAATTTTATTGATGCAAAATAATTATTAATTTAAATTATTAGAAAAAAGGATAATAGTTAATATCTTAAATTATTTTAAATCATATTAACTATTATCTTTATTTTTTTCAATATTTTAAATTTACTAATTATTTTTTGTAAAAAAAAATAAATATTTTTATATATTATTTTATAGGGCAAATGACAATTTAGGGTCTGAAGTCTACGAGGATGTACCAGATTGGGGCATGAACGCGAAATGACCAAAATGCTCTCACTGAATCTCACGTGAATCGCACGTGGTAACTTAACTGTCTTTTTGGATGGAAAATGTCAAAAAGCCCCAAATTGATTCAAATAGTAACTTTGTGCCCTAAATTGACATATTTAAGAGAAGACTCAGGCCCCAATCTGGTACCTCCTCGTAGACTTCAGGCCCTATATTGTTATTTGCCCATTTTGTTATAAAGAAAAGAGAATGTTAAGAAACATGACATAAACCAGATTAAACTATGATTAGCATTTGCACAAACATGTTGAAAGGCCCTATTTACTTGATCATTTAAAAGAAGATCACGCAGTTAAGCTTTGACAGCTGAGATTGAATCTTAGCTGTCAGATATTAACTGATTAAATAGCAAAGGTATAATGTGCAGCGGAACAAATAAAGTGAAATAATGTAAAGACAAAGTGATTTGTGAGTGTGTGTTTGTTTGAGATAATACCAATATGGACACAAGAATTTTAAGGTGGTTCAGAGTTCACTCCTCCTATGTCCACCCCCACTGTCAATCTTGACAAGTGAGTTCAATCAACTATAATCTAGGTCACTTTAAGAGTTACAATGATTGAGATGGCAAGTTCCTTGAACTCCCTCTTCCTGATTAGTACGGTCAATTAGGGATTTGCTTCTTACTAAGAAAATACAGAGTATACACTTAAAGTATAGTCTTAAGTGTTTACAAGTTGAATTATACACTTGAAGTACGGTCTCAAGTGTCTGCAGTTTTTGTGACTGAAAATGTTTGGTGTTGATTCACAGGTTTGCAGGTATGAAAGGGTTTGAGATGGGTTGTAAAACGTTGTGTGTAAAGGGGTTTGAAATCCAGTCAGTGAGTCTTCCTTTTATAGACTGAGAAAGACCCATTGGAGGAGACAAGGCAGTAAATGGTGTGGTTGGAATAGTGTTGTATTTAGTGCAGCTTTGACTGGATATATAACGCTTGAATTTTGCAACCCAAGTTTAGAAGATCTTCTAGAAGAGATTACATGGCAATGTTGTTGAGAGGTTTAAAGATAGCACATCCTTGTCATCAAAGGATTTTAAACAATGCTGTTGGCACTGAAGATCTTTACTATTAGGATGATGATTCTCTGCTGTTGAGTCTTAGCTATTGGATCAAGCAGTCTTCACTGTTAGATCTAGATTTCTGTAGAGGAAATGGTTTGTATCTAGTGTTATGAACGATCTCTTTGAGGATAGATGTAATGGAATAACACATGTTTATATGATTGTTCTCTAATGTTGTTTGATCATTACTGTCAGCTGTTGATCATTACTGTCATATCACGAGGTCTTTGATAATAATCTAGGTAGATAAATCTGGCAAGATTATTTCACTTGAGTAATGATAAGAGATGCATTTCTTGTTTTAGAAACATTGGTCCAGTAGTGATCAGGTTGAGGTTTATGGAGATGATCTTGATCATTGCTGTCAGACAGTCTTCACTGTCTGAGGTCTTTATTACACTGTCTGAGGTCTTTGTTATAAACCTTATTTTAGATATGTTCCTTTTTCAAAACCATACTTAACTATGTTGGGACATTGTTAGGTCCTAACAATTTCCCCCTTTTTGGTAAAGGAATATATCTATGAAGATATGACCTGCAAGAATACTTATGATTTGAATGCGTCAATGAAGAGAGGTTACATCTTCTTGATTCAATCAAAAGTACTTAAACAAAAACATTATCCAGACAGAAAATTTTTTTAACAAAGAAGTTTCAGGAAAATAAAACAAAAGACTTAACTATAAGAATTAGTCAGAATCTTCCTCTCTTTCCTTTCTTGCATCTAGGAGTTGCTTTCTTTCAAATTCCAGCTCCTTTCTTATCTTTGGTTCCACTCCTCTGAAATACATTTCATTATTCCACTCCCAGCTCATTTCATCATCATAACTGAAGGTATCATCCTCTCTTACTTTAAGCTCAGCCTTGGTTAGAGGTTCCTGGTCATCAAGAAGCCTTAAATTCCCCCATTTGGATGCTCTTTTTCCCTTTGAGATTTGGCCTTTTGTTCCTGAAAAAAGGTTAGAGAAGAAGGGATTTGATTGGATAGTGGATGATGGTTGAGATGGATGGTGGGGAATCAAAGTTGTGACATAATGGACAGTTGAGGTGGTGGATGGTGGCACTTACATCTCAGTTTGATCATCTTCTTCATCACTTGAAACTATGACATTTGCAGCAGGTTTAGAGGCTCTTTTCCAAAATTTGACTGCCTCCTCATCAGACTCTGTGGATTTTCCTTTGGTAATTTTCTCATTTGACTTTGCAAGAACTGAAACATCCATCATGTGGCTCATTTTGGTAATCATCGTTCTAGTGAATTTTTGCATATCAGTGATGGTTACATAGTAGGGAGGGACATATTCTGAAGGGTTGAAATTGGATGGAAAGTTGAGTTGTTGAGATCTTGAGTTGGAGGGAATAATGGGAGGTGGTCCAGGATTTATTGTGGGAAACATCACTGTCTGGTGAGTCTTGGCAATTACAGCCATGATTGTTGCCTTGTTACTGCACATTCTCCAGTACATCTATTTGGACATGTCTACACATAGAGCATTCACAAGAGTTGAGGGCATGTAGATACACTCATTAATGTTGCTGGACAGGAATTGTGAGAACAGAACTTTCCAATCAATGATGGTGGATAGATCCATGAAACTATGCAGTCTAGGAGCAGTATGGAAGAAGGATGAAGGGAGAGCTGCTCTATATTTCTTCCATTCTTCATACCCAAACATGATGAGGCCAGCCAAATTTCTTGCATGAATGATCATTGCATTCTTTGTCAACAGCCAAGATTTTTCTATTAGGTGAGGGTTTGCAATTTCAGGAAAATGAGAGATCCCTTTGAATCTTAGGTGGGCATTCATGACTGATTGAAAAGAATAATCAATATTACATTCAAGAATCCAAGGCTCCAAGGCTGGGAGAGGATCACTGTCAGGAATAGAATCAGTGTCCAATTGAGGTTCATCTATCTCAATATTTTAAGGAATAGAAGGAGGAGGGTTGGATTTTTGGAACACATCATCAGTGTCCATTGATGCAGGATCTGGTGCTTCACTGGCAGACTTACTCAATTTCCTAGCATTTTCTCTAGTTTTAATCACATCTAAGTCTTGTAGAGCATCATCTTCTGATAGAACTTGCCTTAGATACAGAAGGGCAGCAGGAAGTAGAACACTAGATCCTTCTAAAGTCAATCCTTCAGTAACTTTGAGGATGTATGGGGGAATGGGTGATGATTGAGAGGGACTTGGGACAGCTAAGGATTGGGAGAGGGTAATCTTAGCTGTCAGATAAGGGGATAGGTCTGCACTTTTCCCCCTTAACTGTAGGTCGTCTCCTTTAGACTCTGAAGTGTTCCCCCTTTCTTTTTCAATACTAGGCTCATTTGAACTTGGTTTAGAAGGGTTTAGGTTTAATATTTCTTCAACTATGGAGAATGGTGGAGAGCAGGATTGTTCTTTGGGTGGTGAAGGGAGAGGTGTGTTTGTCTTTTCCTTTTTGGAGAGGGGAGCATTTTATCTGTTTTTCTTTTCCTAGTAAAAGTGTTTACTAAGAGAGAGGGAACATAGTGTACCTTAGTTGATGTTTCAACAGGCTGTAAATTCTTAGCTATCAGATCTTGATAAATCTCAGATGTCTGTCAGAGATGCAGCCTCAGCCAATGATTCATCTATGGCTCTTTTCACCTGTTCTTCTTCCTCATCAACTCCCCTTAATTCCTCATGGCTTGATTCTTCTTCTTCTCCATCAAAATCATCAATTTCTCTGAAGACATGGTCAGAGCTGGTTTCTTCACTGTCAGCTACTTCTTCCATATCAATCATCTTTCCTTTATCTTCCACAGTGTCAATTTCATCTTGACCTTTTTCTTCCTCTGAGATTTTCTTCCCTTTGCCAGTCTTCTTCTTTTCAGCTTTGGCAATTCTCTTTCCTGCTTTGATGGCCTTGCTTTCTTGGATATATTCCTTAATGACAATGCCTTTGTCATGTTTTCTTTCGGACCTCTTGTCATTGACCATATTTACTAGCTTTTCCCACATCTTCATTTCTTTCTCTTTATTTTCCTTCGTCTTTCTTGTAGTCTCTTCTAGTGTCCCATTTGTTTCATCTCCAAACACCATTCCTTTCTTTCCCTTTAACCTGAATGTGCTTAGACTAAAACTTCTTGTTTTCATCAGGTTGGTTGTGTCAAGCAACTTATCATTAAGGGGAGGGTTAAGCTGAGGGATCAAGTGGTGAAGAATACCACTCATGAATCTGAAATTGTTCATCTTTGGTGTTTGTTTCTTGAATTTCCAGGGTGAGATGGAGGAGGCTAGTTGGAAATTATGCAGAAGGGCTACACTCCAGTTCTCATCCTTAGCTGTCACACTTAGGGCTTGTTTCCATTCATTGGGACTGATTTGATCAAAGGATGATTGCTTCCCATCAAATCCTTTGATAACCACATCCATCAGTGTAGATTTAAACAAGTCAAGAGTACATTTGTCAAAAGGTTTGTCTTGCACAAGGCTGAAGTCACAATTAGGTTTGTTGAAGAACTCTTTGTAAAAAGGTTCCAGTCTATTGCTCTTCCTATCCCAAAGATTGCTAAAGCTTCCAGCTTTCATTGGGATGTTATAAACTTTGGAGACGATTTCAGGTGACACAAGGATTTCAGTGCCTTCAATGTTGACCCTAATAGATCCACTAGCCAATCTTTCACTTGTCAAGTATATCTCTCTGCAGAAGTTTTCAGAAATGGGGGGTTGGGCTTCCATCATTTTGCAAAGGCTATTGGATTCAAGAAGGGTTTGGATGAGAGCTCCAACTTCGTGTTCATAGAACTCAAGTTTGATAAAGTAGCCATGAGCATCTCTATAAGCCATTACTGTCAGAGAGGAGTTAGGGTTTTAAGAGAAAATAGAGTGTTTGTGAGAGGATTTTTGAGAGATAGAAATGAGATTTCAGTAGCTTAATCAGGCTCGAATGACTAAGGATATAGGAAATGTAAACTGGTTTAGATTAAATGGCTAATACGTGGGGAAGATAACAGTTGGAAAATGCATCTAAGAGGATAATTGTTCATGAACAGTTATTTTTGTCCCCCACTATCTATTTTAACATAACTTCCCCAAAACAGGGAAATTAATTCCGTACACAAGACGAATTTTCAGAGTGAAATAGACGGCCAAAATAAATGAAGTCTGTGAGTGTCATGTTCCAAATTTCTTGAATTGCACGATTCATATTCATAGCCGTCAGACATTTTGGCAGCCAAGTCTAGTATGAATGATCATAACATCTGGACTGACTGAGAACCAATTTGCCTATAAAAGGAATGAATCATATGAGGATTTATCAAACTCATTCTTTCTTTGGTTAAATGGGTAGATTGGCTTCTGAGTTTAGCCCTAGCAAGATGTCCAAAACAGCTAAGAGGCTAGTTTTTAAGAGTCCTAAGCTCAGAGAAACAAGAGAGGAGAAGTTTGAAAGTGAAATTGCCCGGATCCGAGAAGGCCTCGCGGCCCCGGCATCTGGCATTCTTTCGCGTTGGAGGTGTCTCGCCGTTTTGCTTTCGCATTTTGTAGAGTCGCCACGCCGTTTTTATTAAGCCCAAAACATTGAAAAAGGGCATCAGTTTAAAGATAAATTTTAAACTGTTTTTTGTGTGATGAGATTTTGAGTTCGGAGGTCAGATGACTCCTCGGGAAGAGAATATTAGAATATTAGAGCTCACCGGTCGCCTCGTAAAACGAGTCTTTCGGATACACCTACTATCCTTTAAAAAGTTGTGTGTGTGTGTGTGTGCTTTTAAAAATGCATGCTGTATCGGATGTCTACATTGTATTGAAATGTATTGAAATAGAATAGGAAGGAAGCCTTACCAATGTTGGTTCGTGTCTGTCTTCCGCGAGGGAATAGTGTTTGAGGTCGGAGTAGCGTTCGGATTGCTTCGGGGATGCCGGTTGTACGCGGACGTAGTTTCGCGTGAGTTGAGGTTGTAGGCTGCGTTCGGGCGAGAGGTTCGCGTGCGTAGGGATCGTCGGGATTACTCGGGCGAGAGTTTCGGCGTGCGTTGTGGTGGCGAAGTCACTCGGGCGAGAGTTTCGGCGTGGTTTGGGATCGTCGGTTTGACTCGGAAAGAGCCGGGACACGAGGGAAAGACCGAGCGAGGCCTCGGAGTACCACGAGGGCCTCGAGTACCTCGAGAGTGCCTCGGGGCAGCGCGGGAGCGTCTCGGGAGCGCTCGGAGAGGCTTCGGAGCACCTCGAGGGGGCTCGGAAGGCCTCGGAAGGATCCGAAGGGGCGGGAATGCCTCGAAAGGTCTTAGAGGGGAGCCGAAGGCTTAGGGAGGAAGAGAGAAGTGGGAGGTGTGGAGGTCTACGAGGCTGCGTGGATGAGTCTGCGGTGTTTCCGGGTGTTTGAAAGGGAGTGATCAGTTGGGGTACTTACGAAGCCCCTCGACGACGTCACTTATGAAAGAAGTGGGGTCGCCGATAAGATAAGGGTCCTAATGTCGGATCGCGTCTTTGGGAGAGGAAGTGGCCAGTGAGGGTCGAAGTGAGGACGTGGTGGTGTCCTTTTGGGTGACCGTTTAGGTCGATAAATTTGGACCACATGATAGGATTCCCTACGTATCCACAGCGGGAATCAAGCACAGTCGTAGTTCGGGTGTGGGGTGAGTGTTACGTGAATACGGGCGTGGTGGTGCCACTGAAGTGTCGTGTGACCGCCGAGGTCGGTGGTGAGGACGTGGTGGCGTCTGGTGGCCATAAAGGTCGGTGATAAGGACGTGGTGGCGTCACAGGTGACCGTATAGGTCGGTGATAAGGACGTGGTGGCGTCTGGGTGGCCGTATAGGTCGGTGATAAGGACGTGGTGGCGTCTGGGTGGCCGTATAGAGTCGGATGGTAGAGAACGTGGTGGCGTCACAGGTAGCCGTATAGAGTCGGATGGTAAGGGCGTGGTGGCGTCTGGTGGCCGTATAGGTCGGTGATAAGGGCGTGGTGGCGTCACAGGTGGCCGTATAGGTCGGTGATAAGGCGTGGTGGCGTCTGGGTGACCGTATAGGTCGGTGATAAGGACGTGGTGGCGTCTGGTGGCCGTATAGGTCGGTGATAAGAACGTGGTGGCGTCTGGGTGGCCGTATAGGTCGGTGATAAGGACGTGGTGGCGTCTGGGTGACCGTATAGGTCGGTGATAAGGGACGTGGTGGCGTCTGGGTGGCCGTATAGGTCGGATGATAAGGACGTGGTGGCGTCTGGGTGGCCGTATAGGTCGGTGATAAGGACGTGGTGGCGTCTGGGTGGCCGTATAGGTCGGTGATAAGAACGTGGTGGCGTCTGGGTGGCCGTATAGGTCGGTGATAAGGACGTGGTGGCGTCTGAGGTGGCCGTATAGGTCGGTGATAGAGGACGTGGTGGCGTCTGGGTGGCCGTATAGGTCGGTGATAAGGACGTGGTGGCGTCTGGGTAGCCGTATAGGTCGGTGATAAGGACGTGGTGGCGTCTGGGTGGCCGTATAGGTCGGTGATAAGGACGTGGTGGCGTCTGGGTGGCCGTATAGGTCGGTGATAAGGGCGTGGTGGCGTCTGGGTGGCCGTATAGGTCGGTGATAAGGAGCGTGGTGGCGTCTGGGTGGCCGTATAGGTCGGTGATAGAGCGTGGTGGCGTCTGGGTGGCCGTATAGGTCGGTGATAAGGACGTGGTGGCGTCTGGGTGGCCGTATAGGTCGGTGATAAGGACGTGGTGGCGTCTGGGTGGCCGTATAGGTCGGTAATAGGAGCGTGGTGGCGTCTGGTGACCGTATAGGTCGGTGATAAGGACGTGGTGGCGTCTGGGTGGCCGTATAGGTCGGTGATAAGGACGTGGTGGCGTCACGGGATGGAAATTTACGATTTTCCTAATCGGGTGGTTTAAGGCCTTAGGGCCGGAGAATAGTTGTGAGGACTTGAATCGTCTTCGGTGCGGTTGGTGCCACGCCAGAGGACTTTGAATCGTCTTCTAGCGCAGTGTGGAGCGTGGGCCTTGTGATTCGAGGCGTAGATGCCATTTGTGTTTTTGCATGTTGATGTAGAAGGTTGGACTTACGATGGCTAGGTGCTTGAGTTGCCGTTGAAGTAAGCAGGATGATGGCCGATGATTGCTTCACCATTTGGCGTTTTGGGAGCGCTTCGTGCCTTGGGACTTGTACTCGGAGATGTTGGCTCCTTCGCGTGCTTGTTTTGCCGTTGAGTGGCGAGATGATGGTCGGTCTTTGAGGATATGCGGTCTTGTATGACTTCCACTTTGACTTGTTGGGGGAGGAGCTCGGGCTTACTTTGATGGCCGGTGCTTGCGTTGCCGTTGAAGTGGGCGAGATTCGGGCTTACATCGGCTGCCGGTGCTTGAATTGCTTTGAGGATGCGCATGACCACTGTATGGGCCTCTTACATTGGGAAGATGAATTCGGACCTTCGGTGGTTGAGTTGTCGTTGAGCGTTTGGGGCGTCTTGTGCCTTGATATTCGTCTTTGGGAGGTGTTGGCTCCTTCTTGAATTACCGTTGGAGTGGCGAGATCGGTCTTACGTTTGATAGGCCGATGGTTGATTTGCCGTTGAAGTGGCGAAGTTCGGGCTTACATCGGCCTGCCGTGGTTGATTTGCCGTTGAAGTGGCGAGTCGGGTCTTACGCTTGACGGCCGGTGGTTGATTTGCCGTTGAAGTGGGCGAGGATCGGTCTTACGTTTGATGGCCGATGGTTGATTTGCCGTTGAAGTGGGCGAGGTCCGGTCTTACGCTTGACGGCCGGGGATTGAATTGAAGGGTTAGGGACCATTCTGCACTTGGATTTCTTGAAAAAGGCCTTAGGACGGCCGGGGGCAAAGTTTGTAAGAGGCGAGAAAAGTCATTTGGGCACCCCTTGCAAAGAGGTCCGTACGGACCAACCAGGTTGCAAAGAGGTCCGTACGGACCAAGTTGATTTTTACGGTTCCCAGATTTTGACCGGGCGTTAAAGCAGAGGCTCCTTCACTTCTTCTTCTTCGGTTCTGAAAGCAGTAGAGAGAGAGAAGGAGAAAACCTCCATTTTGCACCAAAATCTTCCATTTTCCTTTGATTTGCTCGCAATGGCGGAGGGATCTCGAAGGAGCCGTAGACAACGCGATCGGGAAGTGGTTGGCGGCGAATGGAGCTTGAAGGAATTGGACCTCGTTCGTTCCGTCTTCGAAGAACCGGATGTTTTGTATCCGAATCCGGAGGTGCATAATCGTCGCTCCATGAACGTTGGGGAGGTAAGAAATGCATTCGTTTTGATTCCTGCTCGAATTTTTGAATGCTAGAACTAGGTTTTAGTTTTTCGCATTTTTGAATTTTTGTTATTATTTTATGCCTTTTTGTGAAATTCCTGATGAATTGTTGAAAATGGACATGTAAAAATTGTGGGTATGTGTATTTTGTGCAGAAATGTGTAGATTAGCTCTTATTTGTGAAAATAAAGTGCCTATCTAGTGAATTTGCATGCTTTGGTGTTTTGTACCGTATGCTATTTATGTATGTACATTATGAGAAAAATTATCGTGTAGTGATAATTTTTGTGCAAAAATGTGACATGTGCCGTGTTTTGTGACGGGTTATATGTGAAAGTGTGTGCCGTGTTGGGACGGATTTTCTTTTGAGAATGTGCTATGTAGTGTGTGCCGTGTTTTGGGTGACGGACTTTGTGGGGAAAATATGTGCGATTTGGGACGGACTTTCTTTTGAAAATGTGTCGTGTAGGGTTTAATCCCCCCCCCCGTTTGTTTTTTTTTTTTTTGAGAAAGATGTATACAGGGGGTGCCGTGTTTTGTGACGGACTGCATGGGAGAAATTATATGCAGGATATATGTGAAAATTATGTGCATTGTGTGCCGTGTTTTGTGACGGGTTATATGGAAAAAATTATATGTGCAATATGTGCGTGTTTTGTGACGGGTTATATGTGCCTTTATATTAGAAATCTTGTGATTGACGTACCTTTCTTTGTGTTTACTGCGGGATGCTTTGGGCTTACGGCCGGGAAGGCGAGGATGAAAGACTTCGGGGATCGCTCGAGGCATTGTGGAAGCTATGGCGGCGGATGCACGATATTTCCGTGGGCGGTAGGCCGAGTCCCGGAGGTTGGTTTATGCTTGGCCTAGGTGTGTTCGTTGAGAACACATTTGGAGTGTCGACACGAGGAAGAACAAGAGTGTCTTCTGGGCCTTTACGAGTGCTTGGTGGGATACCACCCACACCTTCCACGAGTGGGGCGAGGTGACGGTGGCCGCCCACGATTTTGCTTTGCTATTACGGGCTCTCCTTGAAAGGGAGCTGTGAGGTGGAGAGATATGATCTCGGATGATGTCTTGGCCAAGCTGCTTGGGCTTTGAGCCTCGTCCTCGCGAGGGCACAGGGATGCTTTGTCTGGCGACGTAGAGATGAGGATCACGGCCGGTATTGGGGCCTACATCCGGGTACCGGCCAGTGGCAATGGAGCGATTGGCGCGCTCCTTCTTGTGGTATGCACTGTCAGAGACTTTGTTCTCGAACCACGCGACCGCAGCTCCCTTTGCTCTGTTGGAGAGCTTGGCGATCTGGATAAGTGCACGACATTGCTTGGGGCGAGCGAGCTTGGCGAGCTCTACTTTTCTCTGGACCGGTTTAGCCGAGGGTGGTCGTTGGCTGCTTTGATTTTGCTCTGGAGGTATGAGTTTATTCTTGTTTTTGATTTAGCAACTTGTCGTTTCTCCATTTTTTTTTTTTTTTTTCTTGAGCTCTTCTGCTTTTGTCGCGAGTGTGGTTTTATGAGGTCTTTCGGTGCTTCCCGTGGGATAGAGATCCTGGGCATTCTTTGCGTATCCTGCTATGCTCGGGATGGGCTCGTACGGCCGGGAGGAGGAGGACCAGCGGGGGTAAGCTCACCATTGCCTACGGGGAGGTGCGGGAGCGTTTGGAGCGAGATAGCCGTGAGGGTTTCGTCTTGTTCCCGTGGGCTCGGTATGAGGGTGATGAGTTTGAGGGAGCTCCCGAGGTGACGGCGCGGCGGAAGATCTTTGCGAGGGCTTGACTTGCGACGCCATGTATGCGGGGAGCGAGTCTTCTCGGCGGCATGGCCGGGTGTGCTTCCCGTTGCTCAGGGACCCTCCGTTTGGGATGTTTGACTCCGGGATATGGATGTCTTTGGATTTTGAGAGGTACCTTGGCGGTGTGGGTGCCGAGGAGTTTATTTTGTTTGGTGAGGAGTACGAGACCTTCGTTAGGAGGAAGCCGAGGACGCCCAGTGCTGGCGCGGAGAGAGAGGCTGGTCCACGAGCTCCCAGAGGTTCCGATGCCGGGGCGGATTTCACTTATGTCCGTGGGGACGGATCGCGGAGGAGGGTATGCATGCCCGTTCGGAGCAAGCTCCTGCTGCCTACGAGTGGACCCCAGACAGATCGGTGAGTGTGCTTGACTCTTTTCCATCTTGGCATCTTTTACTGTATTTTTCTCTTTTTGTTGTTGAGTATAACCGCATTGATGAGCGTTTCTTTGGGTGTTTGCTTGTGCGGAGTCCCGGGAGAGCCTATGATGCGCTGACTCGCCGTTATGTGGCGATGAGATCCTTTGCTAAGAAGATGGCGTCGAAGATGTCCTGCCGGTCTTCGCGTCGTATGCCAGCGTATGAGCCGATGCCTTCGAGGCATTCAGTGGATGTTCCTCCACCGAGGCCGAGCCGAGCCGCAGCGAGAGGGACCTTCGAGAGGCGGCATAGCATGGATGCCGGGCGTCTTACGGAGCTGCGGGGCCTTCGAGGGAGCGGCCCTTTATCGATTCATGCCTCCGCATGCCGCTCGAGTGAGGGATTCTCGAGCCTTCTTTCTTCGACCCTTTCGCCGGATTTGATCCTTCGATTATTTTGAGTGGCGAGGCTCGGAGGGCTCGGTACTACGATGATGAGGGCGTGACGGGGCGAGTTCACCGATGCCCGATTTTTCTTTGGAGGATCTTGGCGAGAGGATGATGACGAGGGCTCGATTAGTATTCATTTGCTTTCCCTCTTTTCATATCCCTCTTTTTTTTTTTGTTTAGCAACAGACATTTTGTACCTGTAATAAAACACATGTATTTGCATGGCAAACAGTATTTTATTTTAAGATGTAATGTCATTTATTTTTGTGATTCCCGGGAATTGTCCTAGAAATTGTTGCTATTATTATTTTTATTTTTTTTTGTACATGCCACGCGAGCTGAGAGTGCGTTTGTGGGTAGTGTTGGTTTGCCGGAAATGGCTTTGGCCAAAGGTTTGGGACCTTTGGAGCAAGGTTTTGCTGAGGACAGTGGTTTTTGTACTGTTTTCTGGGGAAATGGGCTCTGATTGCAAAGAGGTCCGTACGGACAGACCTACATTGCAAAGAGGTCCGTACGGACCAACCTTGCTTTTCAGGAGGACTTAAATGTTTTCCAGTGTCTGGACTTTCTCCCATTCCCCATTTGCAGCCATTTTCGAGCTTTCTTCCCCATTTTCTCTAGGACCCTCCATTTTTGTCATGGATTCTTCGTACGTCCCTAGAATTTTGCCGAGGCTTTCGCAGAGAGGCAAGCACACTTCCTAGAGCAGCTTGAAAATGTGGATGAGACGCCGTATGAGGCATCGTAGACTCGGGCTTTCGAGGTAAGGTTTCGTCTTTGCTCTGGCTTGGTCTTTTAAGGAGTCGGGTTCTCGATTGGGATTTGTTATGGCCGCCGCGAAGTTCTCGGGATGTTAGGAGGCACGTGTACCGTTTCTCCTACAATGAAATGGTGCCCACTGAAGATTTTCGGCTTTGATTGGAGGACCTGAGGTGGAGGCCATCTCGCTTCCTTTCGTTGGTGGTGCCGCGGTGAGCGTGAAGCTTGCAGACTTTCTTCGTGCTTCGTTGGAAGAAGTGCAGGCATGATCCTTGATTCGGGTCATATCGACATTTCGAGCCGCCGGAGCGGTTCATGGTCGATGATGAGAGTGACGTCTCTTGGGATGTATTTGCCTCAGGCGTGATGGCGACGCTTTTCCGGGCCGCCTCCTTGGCATTTGTGATGGCGCTTTGCTAGATGTGGTAGGGCACCGCAGAGCCGGGAGAGGATATTGTCCCGTTGGTGCTGGGAGAGACTCTTCATGGTATCGACCGTCCGGCGACCGGGGATCGTTTTATGAGAGGGGGAAGCCCCGCTTGCTCACCTTGTGGCCGCGAGAGAGACTCTGTGCCATGCCCGAGGCTCCGACGTCGTTTAGCCCGTGGTCATTTGCTCGCCGACCTCTTGTGTCGGGATATGGATCACCCGCCTCGGGAGAGATGGATGGCACAGCCTTGGTACGCATCGTATCCGCCGGTGGGTTCCGCACCGGGAGGATTGAGACCAGGAGGATCTTGGCAGAAGGGTCCTACGTTGTCGAGTTCCGTGTTTGTCTTGGTCCTCCTTCTATATTCCGTCGCTTGTTTCCCGGCGCTTGGGATGAAGCAGAGCCTTTGTTGGGCCGGGATGACCTTGCTACCGCGGAGATAGCTCCTCTTTGTATGGCAGCTCCAGTGCCTTCTTGTATTGTCCGAGGTATGGAGGTATTCCGCTTTCCCTCCCGTGGTACTTCTTAGACGTCTGGGAGAGTGTCGTGTTGACGACTCAAAAGATCCGGCCCGGTATGAGCAGCAGATGTTGGGCGGCCCCAAGTGGTCTGGAGAGCAAAGCGTGTAAGCGATTCTGGGACCCGGCTGCCGTAGCGCCTATTGCCTTAGGAGTGCCGAAGCCTGGTCCGACCCTTCGATGTGACGGAGACGCTTTGTTTGACTACGAGACTAGAGTTGACCGACCGACAGGAGAGGTCCTCTTTGCTGCACTCGCAGGAGGAGATCCGAGCCGAAGCACGGCGAATGAAGCCCCGAGAGCTACCGGATTATTTGACTCTACTGGGAGGACCCCGTGATCTCTGGACCGAGAGACGCAGAGTTGGTTCACGTGGAGCGAAAGAAGACTCGCCGGGGACGAGGGAAGAAAGGAAAGAATGGCGAGGGGACAAGCGCAGATGGCGCGGAATGATCTCCTAGGTATCCATTCATTGCATTGCAAACACATTATTAGTTAAATGTATTAAGTCAGTCTTTTAGCATGTTGTGAACTTGAGAGTAGACCGTGCTTGAACTCATCAAGAAATGTTGTAACCGTTAGTGATTTGTGATTTACTTTTAAAGCTTTGTCGAGACGCAAGATCTCTTGTTTGCCTTTGCTTCGTTGTGCACTTTGTCGGCGTCCATCTTTAGACTTTTCTGTTGCATCTCATGACTGAAGCAGCCTGAGCCATGACGGCCATCCCCTTTGCCGAGGCTTTCAGGCTTGGCCGAGAGGTTGAATGCTCCCTTGACAAGTCGTTCGACGGTCTTTTCGTAGCTTCCTTGCCGCTTGTCAGGCCGGGCTCTTGACCTCAATTTCGCAGCCTTCCCGTTTGAGCTTTTTTTTTTTTTTTTTTGTTGTGTGAGCCCTTGCTCGAGCTCTCTTTTTTTTTTTTTTTTTTGTGAGCCCTTGCTCGAGCTCTTTTTTTTTTTTTTTTTTTTTTTTTTGAAGCGCGTGAGGGCGAAGACAAGCCCCCGGCTTGGAAGTAGACATGAGTCACTGTTTGATGCCGAGTGACCTCTGATGTCCTTTTGATGTTGCCGCCGTCGTTCGACTTGGTCAAGGTGACTGCGGGGCGTGTTTCTTGAAAAGTGCGGAGCTTCGATGGAGGTCTTGATTGACATTCAAACTTTTGACTTTTTTGTGTATTTTTAGACCGGACCAATTAAGGTTGCCTACGTTCCCTGACTAGAGGGCTCAGTCTCGCGTAGTTCGACACTACATGGAGTGCCAAGAGATGCACAGCTGTTCTTCTTAGGCGAAGTATCTCGCGAAGTTTGCTTCCGTTGACCGGATTCATGAAGGGATTGCCGTCTAGGTCTGTTAGCTTCATGGCGCTCCTGAGAAGATCTTTTTGAACCACGAAAGGGCCGATCCACGTGGGTTCCCATTTTCCCAGCTGGGTTGGTTCGAGCGGAGGCTTTTCTTTGAAAGTACAAGGTCACCTTCCCCGATGTCTCTGGGATTTGACTTTCTTGTCGAAAGCTCTAGCCATCCCCGCTTTCTTGATAGGCTCCTGACGTGTTCCATGGCCTTTAGTCGTCGCTCGTCTAGCAGCAGCCAATTCATCATGTCGGCTTCTGAGCCATTCGACTTCGTTGATGTCATTTTCCAAGAAGACTCTGAGCGAGGGAATTTCTAGCTCGATGGGAAGGACTGCTTCCATCCCGTATGTCGTGGCAAATGGGGTTTCTCCCGTGGGTCGTTTCCGACCGATGTGCGGTAGCCCCAAAGTGCGCAAGGTGCAGCTTTCTCTGCCAATCTCGTCCTGTGGTCATTTTTCTGATGATCCGTTCGAGGGTTTTGTTTGCCGCTTCCACTGCGCCGTTTGTTTGTGGCCGGTAGGGAGAAGATTTGTGGCGTGTGATCTTGAATTCAGCCAGCCAGCCGTCAAATTCTCCTTCGAAGTGTGAGCCGTTGTCCGATATGACCTCATTTGGGATGCCGTATCGGCATATGATGCTTTTCCTCGAGGAAATGTGCGACCTTCGAGGTGAGTACCTTGTAGGACTTGGCTTCGACCCATTTGGTGAAGTAGTCGATGGCTACTAAGATTGAACTTCGTGACCGTTGCCGCCCGGCGGAGCGATTTTCCCGATGACGTCAATTCCCCAAGTGGCAAAGGGCCAAGGTGTAGTCATGCAAGAGAGATCGTGGGGCGGCAGATGATTGAGGTTGGAGAACCGCTGGCACTTGTCGCAGCCTTTCGGACAAAGTGGATGCAATCCGCCTCCATGGAGATCCAAAAGAGTAGCCCATCCCGAGAATGATTTGCATCGTGGCTCGCGTTCATGTGGGGACCGCAAGCCCCATTGTGGACTTCTGCTCATGAACTTGTTCGCTTCTTCTTGGCCGACGCAGCCTGTAGGAGTGGCCCACGGTAGCGTTTCTTGTATAACATGTCCCCGAGGATGACGAAGTGAGAGGCAAGGCGTTTTAGGGCCATGATGCTCTTGGTTTTGACCCCTCCCGTGTGTTGCCCTTCCTTGTTCATGAAGGCGCTTTCCCGTTCTTGAGGTATTGGAAGATCCGATTGTACCATGGCTCATCGACGGCTTAGGTTCTGGTTCGATCTCACAACAAGAGCGTGAATTTCCTTTCGTCCGACTTTGAAGGGTTTGATTGCTTTTCCTTCGTGGATTTCCACAAGGGAGGCCAAGGTGGCTAAGGCATCTCGCAAACCCGTTTCGGCCTCTTGGCAAGTAATGGAAGGTGACCTCTTCGAATTGTGTGATGAGGTCCTCTATGCAGCATGGTATTTTTGCAAGCCCGGTCTATGGTTTTCCACTTGTTGGAGACTTGGTTGATGATCAAGGCCGAGTCCCCATAAACTTCGAAGTTTCTGGACATTCCTCTCGAGTGCGGCTTGTAGTCCAAGAATAAGAAGCTTCATATTCGGCGCATTGTTGGTTACCTCGAAATTGAGCTTTATAGCAATTGGGGGTGTGCTCGTCTTTGGGATCCACCAAGAGCATACCGATGCCGTTTCCTTTGGTTGGCCGCTCCGTCAAAGAATAATTGCCATCGGTTTTCGCCTTCGATCGCGAAGATTCCCTCGTCGGAAATTGTGGTTCAGTGGCCTCGAGCCTCGTCGGTTGGGAAATCGCCATTGTTCACCTATGGCCCGTCCCGATTGACTTTTGGTTTACGTACTTGATGTCAAATTCCGCTAGGAAGAAAGACCATTTGGCGAGCCTCATTGACAGAGATGGTTTGTCGAAGAGGTACTTGACCGGGTCCATTTTGGAAACCAAGCTGTACCGCTGTGCGATCGCATGTAGTGCCGTAGTTTCCCAACAACCCATACCAGAGCCGCGCAGTTTTCTCGAGGGCCGAGTAATTGAGTTCGCCGCCTTGAAACTTTCGACCGACGAAGTAGATGGCGTTTCGACCCGTGACTCTTTCTTTTCTTGACAGAGCATGGCTCCAACTCGCGGTGTCGGCCACGCTAGGTATAGCAACAAAGGCTTTTCCTCGTGGGAGGACAGAGAATCTGAGGACTCACAAGGTATGCTTTTATTTTTTCAAAGGCATCTTGGCATTCTCGAGTTCCATTCGATGTCGGCGTTCTTCTTCATCGCCTTGAAGATTGGCTCGCACATGAGGTCAATTGGTTGACGAAGCGGCCGATATATCAGGCGGCCCACGAAGCTTTTCACCTCTCGTCCGAGTTTGCGGTGGTCTCATTTCGATGATAGCTTTGATCTGAGGATCCACCTCGATGCCTCTCTCGGTGACTATGTATCCCAAAACCTTGCCTCGGCTAACTCCAAATGTGCATTTGGCGTGGTTAAGCCTCACGAGTGTTTTCTGAGGCGATCAAGAATTTTCTCAGTCTCGCGAGGTGTCAGTCCGTCCGATCCCTTTGAGTGAACGATCATGTCATCGACGTACACTTCGATCTCTTTGTGGATCATATCGTGGAAGAGGGCGGTTGCCGCCCGTTGGTAGGTAGCCCCAGCCGTTCTTTAGTCCGAACGGCATTACCGTAGCGCAGGTTCCCAGTGGGTTGTGAAAGCCGTCTTTTCTTGGTCTTCTTCGGCCATCTTGATTTGATTGTAGCCGCAGAAACCGTCCACGAAGGACTTGACTTCGAAATTGGTCAGTAGTGTCTACCAACATGTCGATATTGGGTAGTGGAAAATCGTCCTTGGGACTTGCTTTGTTGAGATCTCTAAGTCCACGCAACAACAGACTTTTCCATCGGCCTCGTGACCGTGACAATATTGGAGAGCCATGTGGGGTACTCGATCACCCCGATGAAGCCGACGCGGAGCATTTTTTCGATCTCCTTTGACTTGTAAAGACCATTCGGCTTGATTCGGCGTAGCTTTTGCTTGATGGGCTTAGCCTCTGGATTTAAGTGGAATCCGTGCTCTACAATGTTAGGATCTAATCCGGCATGTCTCGGTAAGACCAAGCGAACACGTCCACGAACTCTTCGAGCAATGCAGCTCAATGCGTCTTGCTCGTGCCGGTGAAGAAACTTCCGATTTGCGTCTCTTTTCGCTCTTCAAATAGCCTCCCAAATTCACTTTGGTTAAAACCTCCTCAGCTGGGCCCGGTTTTTCTCTCGTTTGACAACATGCTTAAAGATGTGCTTAATGTATTGTTCGTTTAATGTGTCTCGCTTCTTTATCAAGTGAATCGTTATTAACTGTTTGTGTGTTAGTTAATTTATCGCTTGTTAAAGATGCAATGAGAGGATACTTAAAGATCGAAGCATTCATTAAGAGCATACGGAATACATTATTGGCAATGAGTTCGTAATCTTCCGGCGCGAGGCCATCGATGACTCGAGAGACTCAAATTCAAAGCTAATGGACTCAGATGAGTTTTGACACTAGACTCTAGACTCGAGGGGTCGACCAAGTTGTTCGATCATGTCCCGTTTGCCGCGTAGGTCCGGAGAATGTGGCCCAGCTTATTGAGGGGCAATGAGCTTGATAGGAGAAGGGGCTTGAAAGGCTTTATGTCACCGTTCCCGATCATTGCTATCACAGAGTTATCGAAACAAAATCGATTAGATCTCGGCATCTCGATTTCTTCTTTCAAGAGCAGTGTGTAGCAATGGTTCGTCCCAAGCATCGTCTCATGAGTCTCTGCTTTTGTCTTGGGCATTGCTAGCTCGAATGCGTACTCGTCCCGCTTGTTGAAGGCAGGAGTGTTGACAGAGAGTTTTTCGAATTCTTCCGCCAAAGAGGGGGTTTTCCGAACCAAAATTCGCCGTGAATAGTGGTGGTTGTGGATCCCTGCAGGGGCGGTGTGTCGAGGAATGCTCTTCTGGACAGATTTGGCTTGAGGCCTCGAATCTTGCTGTGTTCTCGCCGGGAGCTTGTCCATGGTTGTCGGCCGCCTTTGTTTGGCGCCGATCGCCTCTGCCTTTTTCTCGATCTTCTTCCAAGTTGCCGGCCTTCCTCGTGAAGTACTTGGTCATGTCGAAGCCGTAAGGGCGAAGATCGGAGATTGCGTGCAAGCCTCTTTGTTATCTCGTGGAGCGTTTACGTGCAGCTCGCTTGTCCTCCGCAATGTGTTCGGGAGTAGGAGAGTATCCTGTGCCGTGCAGGTATTCTCGTTCTTTGATATTGATGATCCGTTGAGTGCCCCGATGGCGTTTCCCAAACCGAGCCCCGGATGTAGTTCATGTGCTTCATCATTTTCATCTGGGAGGGATCTTGTCCCAAATCAAAGGCAAGTCTATGTGGCACACTTGGGCCTGGGCTTTCGATGGTGAACCCCGTTAACATCATGCCATCATCGTCGGGTTTGATTTCTAAGACCGGACGCCGTTGGTATCTGGTCCTTTCAGCCGACTATGCCGTCGCCGTAGATGATGGTCATATCTGTTCCTCGACGAACTTTACGCACCGATGGAGAGTGGATGCCACCCCATTGATCCGATGTAGCCAAGGGCGTCCCAAAATGGCAAAGAATGTGATCGGGATGTCGATGACTTGGAAGTCTGTCGGGACCATTTGTTTTCCAAACCAAAGGTTCAAGGTGGCTATTCCCAAGACCGGGCGGGATGTCGAGTCGTATGCCTTGATTGCCTCGAGTCGAGGGTTTTAGATCGCTTGCTTTGATCCCTAGCAAATCCATCATTTTGGCCGGAAGGACGTTCATGGATGATCCCCCATCTACCAACACCCGAGGGAGACGGCGCTCGTCCGCTTGAACCGTTATGTAGAGAGGCTCGTTGTGGTCGCCCCAAATTTTGGAAGATCGAGTTCTCGCGAAGGTGATGATATTGCCGTAATTGACGTTGCCAATCATCCGAACCGCTTCATCAGTGTCACCGTGATGGGAACCATGGTCCTGGGCCAGGCTTTCTTCCAACTTGAGCTTGTGCGGGTAAGATGAAGTGAGTAAGGACCAGAGTGAGATGTTAGCCTGAGTGCGCTTGAGCCGTGTCAAGACAGGATCTTCACTTTGGGTCCAGGGTTTCGCTTCTTTGGCGTAGGGTCCCTTTTCGCCTCGTGGCTCGTGCATGGCCGGCCTTTTGTCCGTCCGTGGAGGATTCACCGGGATTTGACCGGAACGTGTCGAACATTCACCTCTCGACTTGTGGTTTTGCTTGTCTCTCCCGCTTCTCGGGAGCGGGAGGAGCCCGATTGGCGTAAGGCCGTACCGCGCATTTCACCCGTTCACCGTCATGGCTTTTACCAAGCATCAATAGTGGCTTTGAGATCTTCCCAAGACAGGGTTGGATTATCCGGACCTTCGGGCCTTCGTTGGCGGTGCGAAGCTCGTCCCACTCGATCATGGAGCAAACATTGCCGTGGCCCCGCGTAACTAGGCCGGGAGATTTGTCGGAGTAGATGACATAGTAGTCAAACCTTCCTGAGGGTTCTCCAAGGGTTCCGACTGTGGGATCACCGCATTCATACCTCTTTTCAGCCTTTTGTCGAGAAGATAGCTTCTTCTTTCGTCGAGGACGGCCCTCGCTCATCGCATCCCGGAATTCCATTTCCGCACAAGCACCGCAATCGCAGCACGTCCCACCGATGTGTTCGTTGTTCGGCGGTGGTACCGGACCTCGTGAGGCCGGATGGGCGTGCTTTCCTCCTGGAAGGTCTTGTGGCCTTACGTCATAACCGCATGGCTCGCACGAGGGTAACAGTTGACTTCTCGGGAGACAATGAGAGACGTTAGAGGTCGTAGGAGCAGCCATAGCTCGGGAAGCCCTGTGTAGTCAGCGGCTAAGGTTCCGAAGTGGTGCATGGCACCTTCGATCCAGGCTTGTTGCTCACCTTGACGTTTCTCAATAGCCATGAGGACCTCGCCAAACTTCTTCCAAAGTGTTGGGAAATTTCTTGGGGGTAAGGTCCCGTTCTCATCCTTGTTATCCACCGACTTGGCCACGGGATTCGACTGACCGTCCCGGTGACGAGCCGGGAAGAAGGTAGGACCTTGCTGTTTTGACACCGGGAGACGGTTCCCTGGTACTCTCGACCACTCTCTCGTTAGCCGGAGGGGGCGACGGGCAAGGTTTAGACACGGGAATGGCCTAACGGGATAAAAGGGGAAAGCTCACGTGGCATGCGGTTTCCGTTTCTTTTATTTTTTGATTTTTTTTTGTTGTTTTAATTTACTTAAAACAAGATTTTCTCGTAATCCTAGGTAGGTTGGAAAAGATTGCTCTTCTTTTTCGCAACTATGCTAGATCCCGGGTCACTGGAGACCATCCGCGCGGCTATAAGCCCCTCGTTTTGCACCCGTATTTCGACATCCCGGTGGATGCACCTGTGCGAGGGTCCTATAGTGCAAGCGGTTTCCACCGGCCTAAAAGAAAAATCGAACCTAAGGACCGAGCCTGTCATGTTCGTTTTGATGCGTTAGCCATGTGAATAGTGAACCGAGCCGCCACCGAGTCAAGATCAAGTCAAGAGTTTGGCATGACCTTCTCTTGCTTGCTTGCGCAAGGGATCCGTGACGTTAGGCGTTGGGCCGGGTCATATCGTCATGGCCGACGTATCAAAGGCGTGATGACATGGTGTCATGCGAGCATGGATGTATATCCTGGACGGAACATCGTTCGGGTGTAGCTTCTGAAATCAAGATCAGTCAAGATTTTAGCATGACCTTTCATCGCTTTGCTTGCGCAAGGGATCTTGAGTTCCGAGCCTTGACTCGAAAATGGCCGCATGGTATATGTATCCAGCCGTATGACACCGGACCGGGTAAAACCAACCGAGTCCGGACAGAGTGTGACTCAAGACTCAAACGTGTGGTTGACGCCGGCTAGGATGGGATGTTTGGAATGATCCCGTGCGCGCCCAAGAGGCCTAGGAAGACCAAACGGATCGCAACCGAGACCACTCCGGTTAAGGGTTGTAGTGTGTGCAGATCCGAGGCAAAGAAGGCGCATAGTGTGCGGTGTAACCGAGGCAAAGAAGGTGAGTAGAGTGCGGTGTAACCGAGGCAAAGAAGGCGCGTAGTGTGCGGTCTCTAAAATTCTTTTTCCGAGTAAAATAGAAATTTTTGAAGAATTTTAAATGTATGCACGTATGTATATTGATGCATTTTTTTTTTGTATTTTTATTTTTTTTTTTTTGTAAAATAAAAACGAAGCACGTGCACACACACACAACAATGCTTAAAGGAAGGGGTAAAATGAAAGTTTGACCCTCATCATTGTTTTAAAATCTTTTGTTTTGTTTAAAAGTTTTTAAAACAAAAAAAAAAAAGTCCCCAATGAGTCGCCAACCGAAATTACCCGGATCCGGCTCGCGCGCGGATGGTGCCCCGTGCATCTCGCGCTCGTTCGCCGTTCGGGAATGTTCGCCCGATCCGAGAGGCAAGACAATCGCGCCCGCATCCGGCTTATTCCGTCTTAGCGTTTTGCGAGGTTGGAGGTGTCTCGCCGTGTTTTGCTTTGTAGAGTCGCCACGCCGTTTTTATTAAGCCCAAAACATTGAAAAGGGCATCGCTTAAAGATAAATTTTAAACTGTTTTTGTGTGATGAGATTTTGAGTTCTGAGGTCGATGACTCCTCGGGAAGAGAATATTAGAATATTAGAGCTCACCCGAGTAGCCTCGTAAAACGAGTCTTTCTGATACCCCTAATATCCTTTAAAAAGTTGTGTGTGTGTGTGTGTGCTTTTAAAAATGCATGTCAGATCGGATGTCTACATTGTATTGAAATGTATTGAAATAGAATAGGAAGGAAGCCTTACCAATGTTGGTTCGTGTCCGTCTTCCGCAGGGAATAGTGTTTGAGGTCTGAGTAGCGTTCCTGGATTGCTTCGGGGATGCCGGTTGTCCGCGGACGTAGTTTCGCGTGAGTTGAGGTTGTAGGCCGCGTCGGCGAGGTTCGGCGTGCGTGGGGGTCGCCTGGGATCACTCGGGCAGGTTCGGCGTGCGTTGGAATCGTTGGTTGAGATTCGGGAAGAGGTTCGGCGTGGTTTGGGATCGCCGGTTTGACTCGGAAAGAGCCGGACACCGTGGGAAAGACTGTGCAAGGCCTCTGAGTACCACGAGGGGCCTCGTAGTACCTCGAGAGTGCCTCGGGCAGCGCGGGAGCGTCTCGGGAGCGCCTGGGAGGCTTCTGAGCACCTCGAGGGGGCTCTAAGGCCTCTAAGGATCCGAAGGGGCCGGAATGCCTCGAAAGGTCTTAGAGGGGAGCCGAAGGCTTAGGGAGGAAGAGAGAAGTGGGAGGTGTGAAAAATGAGGAGGGGGAGCCCTCTATTTATAGTCTCGTATTTGGTGCAAAGAGGTCCGTACGGACCTCCTTGGTTATCCAGATTTTGGTTTTCCTCGATTTGAGGGAATATGCAATGATGGTGAATATTCTGGAAATGATGATGTCCCCTTGCAAAGAGGTCCGTACGGACCATCTTGCATGCAAAGAGGTCCGTACGGACCAAGTCTGCATGGAAACCATCATTTCTCCCGGGATTTGAGGGAATATTGTGGACTTTAAGGGGATTTAGTAATTATGGAAACAAAGAGGTCCGTACGGACCTATATTGCTTTTCCAGTTTCCTGAAAATTCCCGAAAGGCCCTTTTGTTCCTTTTATCCTGCAAAGGCTCCTCCCCTAGTTTGGTTGGGGGTTTGAGAGGGTTTTGAGAGGGTTTTGAGTGAGAGAGGTCTCTGAGACTGCGTGGATGAGTCTGCGGTGTTTCCCGTGTGTTTGAAAGGGAGTGATCCAGATTGGGGTACTTACAGAACTCACTCGCTTCTAGGTTTTGGGTGAGTTATGGTGGGAGTTTATCCCTTTGAAGGCCAAGGAGGATGCTCCTCGTCTTCCGGTGTTGTCTTGATAGTTGCTTTGCATGTTTAAGAAGTAAATTTCATTAACTGAACTGATTACATCAAACTGCAATCCTACCTTGCTAGAAAAGTAAAAGACTAACAAAGACTAATCAATTACATAAGACACACTAAAACTACTGATGCATTCTGCCCTTGCCTGTCCGGGATCTTCATTCATTTGCTGGGTCTAGGCCTGGTAGTCCGCTGACCTTGTCATAATTTGAATTTGAATTTCATTGTTGTAGGGGTAGCCCACTCAACCGGTTCGTCTATGTCCCACAACTCTCCTTGTCTCAAGTCATGGCCGCCCCCGAGTTCGCCGTCGACGAGATGAGGGGTCAGATCTAGGATGGACATAACCGTGTTATTGTTGTCTTTATGACCATCTAGTATCTCACCTCCAACTGGTTCATCTACGTCCCGCAGCTCTCCTTGTCTCAAGTCATGGTTGGCCCCCGAGTTCTGGCCGTTGACGAGATGAGGGGCTGTATCTAGGATGGACATAACTATGTTTATGAGAAAAACTAATGGAGTTTAGCCCTAGGAGGCCTGTCTTCTTCTTCATCATCCTTATCCTCATCATCACTGTCTTCGTTTTTTCTCTTTCCCTTGTTATCCTTCTTCATGACATATCGATCGAGTTTGCCCTCATCTACCCATTTTTGAATTATTCTTTTGAGGGAGATGCAACTTTCGATCGCGCTACGGTCTTTGTGGAAAGCACAATACTTGGAGGTGTCACGAGTGTACTTGGATTTTTCATTGAGGGGATGGGGATTGGGTAGATTCACCAATTTCATGATTTCAGTGATGGGTTTGGTGAGGGGGTGAAAACTTCAGGCTTTATCTGTACCTCGAGTTCCGTTTTTTTCCTTATATCCATTTCCATTGGACTGGTGGGTCTTATCCTTATCCGCCTCTGTCTTTGGTTTATTTGACTTTTTCTTGGTTTTTTCCTCTGCCGTGGCTATGACGTATGCCACATTGTATAGGTCAGATTTTGACTTAGGCTCTCTGGCGGAGAGCTCGTAGATCAGTTGGTCGGATCTTAGTCCGGAGTTGAAGCACACTATTACTTCCCTGTCGGTCAGGCTCTCTTCTACTTGGTCTGCCATACCTCTGAATCTGTTATAGTAATCAGAGTGGTTTCATTCTTTCCTTGCTCGATGTTGGCAAGGTCAGTTAACCTTTTCTTCCTCTTTCCTGCCATGGCAAAGTGATCCACGAACTTCCTCCTCATTGTCCTCCAGTTGTGAATGCTTCCCTTTTTTAGCTCACGGAACCAAGTCAAGGCTGTTCCGGAGAAGGTACTCGCAAAAGCTTTGCAGAGATTGTCATCTGCTTTGGTGAGTGAGGAGGGCCATAGTGGATTCAAAACTTTGCACATGGTCCCTTGCGTCGGTGGTTCCCATATACTTGCCAAAACTTGGGACTTTAAAGGCAGGGCTGGGGGTAGATTATTGATTTCCTGGGAGAAAGGACGGGTGGCACTGGTGTCATCTTCTTCCACCTCCTTCTTGCCCATCTCCCTTTCATCTAACCTTTTTTTTAAGAGTAATAATTCTCTGGCGTCGATCCCAGAGCTGAAGTGGGAGCTTCGATGGGACCTGTCTCTTTTGTGATCATTCACCCTACTATATTCTTCGGGGCCCTGGTATTTTCTCCCCGTCTAGATGGGGTTCTTTCTCTCCTTGGTCCCCTTTCAGGATGAGGTGTTCGGCGACGGGGAGGGCTCCTTGGCTGAAGAGGGCTCCTCTGACGAGGAGGGTTCATATGCCGAGGAGGAGTTATATGACGAGGAGGGGTTAAACGTCTTGCATGACTGAGCCTAGCTCACAAGTCACCAGAGTCAACCTCCTGCTTCAGATGACTTCTCAAGTCTACAACCTCGTTTTCATGGTTATTTGACCGAGGACGAGGAGGTGCATCTCGAAGGTTTTGCTTAGATCGTATAACAAGTTCATGGTGAGGGGGATTTTGGCCACGAGGAGGGATCCTTTGACTACCACGCCTGTCACCCTGAGTTTCCCCTCCATGAGAGTTTACTGTCCTCGTAGGCCTGATGAACTCGGCCAATGAATGTTCTGGGTCTAATTGCAACAATTCATTTTGTTTCTCATAGATAAGTTGCAAGGTCTCCATTTGTTGATGTAAGAGTGTACGACGATCAATTGGCTGCGTGGAGTTCTCAGCTCTTCCTTTGTCAGCGTTCCTCGTCGTCTGTCTGCTCGTAGTTCTCTTTCCTCATTGACGACGAGGACGGTTGGTAACGATCACCTCGGCAGTTGGCTGAGTCCGAGGACGAAGAGTCATGCCGAGGGGAGGTGGCCCGTCGATTTGAGGTGGAGGAGGAGGCAACACTCCATTGGTGAGAGGGATACCAGTCGTCCCGTTTAGAGGGATGTCTTCGACGTGGGCTCGTTGTTCCTCGTTAGTAACATTTATGGTATTTTCGTCTTCCATTGGGATTAGGATTGTGTTTCAAACAGAATTCTTATGAGACCAGAATCCTCAAACATATGGAATTTTTTCAGCCAAACAGAATTCTCAAGCAGCCCAAATTTCCAAGCGAACAGATTTTCAAGCGTAGCAGAAATTTTTCAGGCGGAACAACATAGCTTTTTCCGACAAAAATTGATTTTCCGGTGAAACAACGATTTCAGGTGGAGCGAGTTTTCAATCGGAACAGTTTTTTCGGGCTAAAACAGAATCTTTCCGGTCAAAACAAATTTTCTCACTCAAGGAAATTTCCGGGTGAAAACAGTTTCCAGGCGAAACTGAAGTTTCCGGCCAAACAATTTTTTTTCGATCAATGAAATTTCTTGGTGAACGGCAATTCCAAGCTATTCAATGGGTATTCGAATCGTTTTTCGGCAATGGAACCAAACCGATGATGCCAAAAACGTTCGAATCAGCCCAAATTCGGCGATAGGTTATATCCCAACGATTGAATAGCCTGAAACAGAGAAACAAACACGTAAACTAAGCCGGGGCTTCTCCGGCGAAGGCCCTCCGGCGTGAGAGTAAGTATATGCTTTTTGAGAGAGAGAAATAAATTGACAAGAATTTAGAGTCAAAAGATAACGTACCAAAATATGTGAATTATGGCTTGTATTTATAGGCATAGCAATGTATAATTCATGTTGAATTGGATTGCTAAGAGATAAAATATCAATCCTAGGAGGATTATATTTGATGAGTCCTTATTGGACCTGAATTCGTATGTGGTTACAATCCTAGTTGGATTATAACTGCTCAATGTCCCAATTTGAATAGGATAATGTAAACTGCCATTCTGCGTGTGAGCCAGGTCGGTCTACGTTGAGCCAGGGAAGAGATATGAAGAAACTGGGGAATCCCAACTCCTGGTGATTTGATAGCCGAGGAGGCCTCCTCGTCATCAAGGGAGCTTAGCTTGGCCTTGGAGGGAGGTCTCCCTCGTCATTGAGTCTTGGGCCTTGTCATTTCGCCTGCTAAGTCTAGGTCGACCTAGGGGAATGACGAGAAGGCTTGGTTCGAGGAAGGTAGGGAAGCCCATTCCCTTCCTCGTATATCGTACTTGAGTGGATTATGTTTAGGGCCCAATCCATTTGGGCCTTGCCCGGACTAGCCCAGTTCGTACCTCGGCTTAAACCGTTCACTTGCTATTCCTCTTTAATAGATTTAATGGCGGGAGAAAAGCTCTAAGCTCTACCCAATCCTCAGCATAATCTTAATACTCACTCTATTCTACCCCAATTTCAATAAAATAATCACCCTTCCCATTGTATTCTTCTGAAAGCAGCCTCATATAAGCTTTGTTAGTATCATTAATTTCCACCATGTTTATCCTTGTTCCCGACCACCACTTGCCACTTGGACTATCCAAAGTATGGTTCGAGACATATGAGATGATGAATAGAGGGGAGGAAATGGGATTTGACGATTTGTTTGACTTGGGGTTCAACAATTCTGATCTAAATTTGGAAGATGAGATGGAGTGGAAAAGAGGTGGAGGGTAGGAAGAAGAGGGACATGCATGCATGCAATGGTAGAATGGCAAAGGAAAGGAGGGGTAAAAAGATGGGCGGGTGTATTTAGTAAGGGAAAGATAGGCAGGCAATGGAGTATTTTGAGAAACAATTATTATAGAGGGGTGTTTGGCGTGTGATTATATCTTTATAGGAAGTAATTAAATTGGATAATGATATGGAAAGGGAATTTGTCAGCAAATTACTCTCTCCATTTCAGATTCAGATTCAGATGATGAGTTTGTTACATGAATAAATAAATAAATAAAAAGCAACAGAAATCCATATATATCTCTTCTTGTACACTAAATAATTAACTAAAATTGTATTCCCATCATAAAAACTTAATTTCAAATCAAATTAAGAAAAACATACATGATAATGCAAAGCCACATTGTGACTCAGTGTTCCTTCATTTCGGATTTCTAATAATTTTATATACCACATTCAAATTCTGAAAAACAATTAAAGAAAGATATAATTATTATTGCAATCAAACATATATAAAGTCGGAGGATATTCACCTTGACAGTTGAAACAAGCGACATCTGGATGGAGAGAGACAATACCGTTTTGCTTTTTACTAAGAGGATTTGTAATCGAGAAAAACCAACATTCGTAAGCTCTAAACATGATCACGATCTTTCTTTCTACCCTTCCAAGACTCTAACTCCTT